>ONZH01019030.1:0-310390 GCA_900303285.1 Rhinella marina | reverse complement strand
ACCACTGCTCATGCTGGCACTGCTGTCCTATCCCCCGCCCAACGACGCAGGCATAAGCGTTCCCTCTCCGCCCCCACCAGTAGTCCACAGCGTACACAAAGTTCTCCAGCACAGTCCAGCTCTCCCCATCCCAACGGCAAAATACACACTGAGATTGCAGTTTACAGCATCGGGTGAACCCCAGGATGACTTGTTAAGACTGAGATTGCAGTTTACAGCTTGGCGGTGAACCCAGAGTGGCTTTGGTTAGACTAACATAGCAGCTAACCCCAAAAAATTTAGCCTGACACAGCATGGCGGTGACTACAGTTCAGTGAACATTCTGTGGTGTGCAGTACAGTAACGCAGTCTAAAAATTGTTTTTTTCTATCACTTTTATATATACTACAGTCAGTGAAAAATTGTGTGATGTGCGTTACACTAGCCGGAGTCTAGAAAATATAAGTTTTTTCTCTCAGTCATATATACTACAGTGCAGTGAAAATTCTGTCGTGTGCTGCACACTAGCCGGAATCTACAAAATATACGTTTTTTTCTCTCATTCATATATCCTACGGTGCAGTGAAAAATTCTGTCGTGTGCTGCACACTAGCCGGAGTCTAGAAAATATACCTTTTTTTCTTTCAGTCATATATCCTACAGTCCAGTGAAAATTGTGTGGTGTGCGTACACTAGCCGGAGTATACAAAATATACGTTTTTTCTCTCATTTTCAATATACTACAGTGCAGTGCAATTCTGTCGTGGGCTGCACACTAGCCGGAGTCTAGAAAATATACGTTTTTTTCTCTCAGTTATTTACCCTAGAGTGCAGTGAAAATTGAGTGGTTTGCGGTGCCATAGCCGTAGTCTAAAGACTACGTTTTTTCTCTCAGTTATATTCCTACAGTGCAGTGAAAAATTTGTCGTGTGCTGCACACTAGCCGGAGTGTAGAAATATATGTTTTTTTTCTCTCAGTTATATATCATACATTGCAGTGAAAAATTGAGTGGTTTGCGGTACAATAGCCACCGTCTAAAGACTACGTTTTTTCTCTCAGTTATATATTATACAGTGCAGTGCAAAATTCTGTTGTGTGCTGCCACTAGCCGGATCTAGAAATATACTTTTTCTCTCAGTTTATCCTACAGTGCAGTGCAAAATTTGTGCGTGCTGACACTAGCGCAGTCTAGAAATACGTTTGCCTCAAATTAATTCTACAGTTTAGTATTACACAAAATGTTGAACCCAAGGGCTAAGGGTCGAGGACAAGGACGTGGGCGTCCAAGTGATGTAGGGGGGCAGAGGCCGTGGTCCTGGGCAGGGTGACACAGTACCTACTGATGAGGGAGCAGTGGAATGCCGCAGAGTTTCGCTCTTACAGGGTCACGTTTTGCAACTTACAGGGTCACGTGGTACACCACTATTGAAACCACAACAGTGCGAACAGGTGACGTGGATAGCGGATAATGCTTCCAGTAATTTATCCACCACCCAGTCTTCCACGCAGTCCACCCACGCTAGCCAAGGGAGTAGACCTCTGGTTCCTCCAGCTCAACCTCCTTCCCCCCAGCCTGCCCCCCCCCTTGGAAAATATGGATTCAGATCCGGCATACTCACAGGAACTCTTTTCAGGACCCTACCCAGAGACACAAACCACTGCTCAACAGCAAGCTGAGCAGTTGCTCCGTCCTGATGCCCAAAATTTAGAACTTTCGCAGTCTGTGGGTGATGAGAGTGTGGACTTAGTGCTAGTACGTCAAGAGGTGTCGGATGATGATGATGATGATGAGACACGGTTGTCAGACATTGACGTTGTTGTCAGGGTAGTAAGTCCCAGGGGGGAGCAGAGTGAGGAATCGGAGGAAGAGCAGGTGGATGATGAGGTGACTGACCCGAGCTGGGTTGGTAAGCCTAGTCAAGACAGTGCTTCTGAGGGGGAGGCAAGTGCAGCACCAGAACAGGTTGGAAGAGGCAGTGGGGTGGCCAGAGGGAGAAGCAGGGCCAGAGCAAGTAGATCAGCAACTGTTTCACGGAGTGAAGCTCCCATGCCAAGGCCTAGATGTTCGCAAGTCTGGAGGTTCTTTAAAGAAAGTGAGGATGACCGACAGACTGTGGTGTGCAGCTTGTGCCACACCAGGATCAGCAGGGGAGCCACCACTACCAGCCTAACCACTACCAGCATGCGCAGGCATATGAGTGCTAAACACACGACTCAGTGGAACCAAGGCCGTTCACCTCCTGCGGATCACACGCACTGCTCCTTCCCGCTGTGTCACATGCTGGCTTTGCAAGTCAACCCCCCGCCAAGGACCCCGGCACGAGCGCCTCCCACCCTACAACCACCCCTTCACCTCCACGATCCTCCACATCCCTACACCAATGTGTCCCAGCGCAGCCTTCAGCTGTCTTTGCATCAGACATTGGAGCGCAAGCGCAAACGCAAATACAATTCCACCCACCCACATGTTCAAGCCCTAAACGTCCACATTTTCAAACTGCTGAGCCTGGAGATGCTGCGCTATAGACTGGTAGAGACTGAGGCTTTCCGCAACCTGATGGCGGTGGCTGTCCCTCGGTACTTGGTCCCCAGCCGCCACTATTTTTCCCGATGTGCCGTCCCAGCCCTACACCAGCACGTGTCACAGAACATCATCCGTGCCCTGACCAACATGGTTACTGAGAAGGTACACCTAACCACGGACACGTGGACAAGTGCTGGCGGGCAGGGACACTATATCTCCCTGACAGCACATTGGGTTAACTTGGTGGAGGCTGGGACCGAGTCTGACCCTGGGGCCGCTCATGTGCTGCCCATACCAAGGATTGCGGGACCTACCTCGGTCACGATTTCTCAGACTTATTATGCCTCTTGCTCCAACACCTCCTCCTAGAGCTACGGCGCCTTCAGTCGGTAGCTCTAGGCGCAGAAGCACTGCCGTGGGTAAGCGCCAAAAGGCGCTGCTGAAACTGCTGAGCTTAGGTGACAAGAGGCACACCACCCAAGAGCTGTTACAGGGCATCACGGCACAGACCGATCTTTGGCTGGCGCCGCTGAAACTCAAACCAGGCATGGTTGTGTGTGACAACGGGCATAACCTGGTGGCGGCTCTGCAACTCGGCAGGCTCACACATGTGCCATTATACACCAATACTATTGGTGTATAACAACCCATATAAACACTGCATATAAAACCTGCCTGGCCCACGTGTTCAATCTTGTGGTTCAGCAGTTCCTCAAGACCTACCCCAATTTGTCTGATTTGCTCACCAAGGTGCAACGCATCTGGGCGCATTTCCGCAAGTCAACCACAGATGCTGCCACTCTCAGGGCAGTGCAACGGCGCTTACAACTGACTGCTCACCGACTGTTGTGTGACGTGCCCACACAATGGAATTACACGTTACACATGTTAGCCAGGGTTTACCAGCAGCGCAGAGCGATTGTAGACTGCCAGATGACAACTTCCACGAGAACTGGTAGTCAGGTTAGTCAGCTTCTTCAAGTCTACAATGAGGAGTGGACGTGGATGTCTGATATCTGTCAGGTGTTAAGCAACTTTGAGGAGTCAACACAGATGGTCAGCGGCGATGCCGCCATTATCAGCATCACCATCCCGCTGCTTTGTCTGCTGAAAAACTCACTGCTCAGCATGAAGTCAGAGCCTTTGCGCTTGTCACAGGAGATGGGGGAAGAAGAAACGTTGCTTGATAGCCAGAGCACACTCAGGTCTGTTTCTCAGCGCGTATTGGAAGAGGAAGAGGATGAGGAGGAAGAGGAGGAAGAGAAGGAGACTGTTGGCGAGACTGAAGAGGGTACCTATGCTCATTCCTTCTTATTTGTTGAGCTGAAGAGGAGGAGTTGGAGGAGGAGGAAATGGATAGTCAGACTATTGAGGAAAGGGAATTCTTGCGTGTTGGGACTCTTGCGCACATGGCTGACTTCATGTTAGGCTGCCTTTCCCGTGACCCTCGCGTTAGAAGCATTTTTGACAACACCGATTACTGGGTGTTCACCGCTAGCGGCAGAGAACGTAGTTCTGTGGGCCAACTAGCGGGGGAGAGGAGGGGAGCAGGCAGCTTGTCAAGCACTGGTAGGGGAACACTCTCCAAGGCCTTTGCCAGTTTTATGGCACCCCAGCAAGACTATGTCAGCCATCCTCCAGTAGGGGGGAGCTGTTCAGAAAGATGGTGAGGGAGTATCTAGCTGACCATACCAATATCCTGCGTGATCACTCTGCTCCTTACAACTACTGGGTTGCAAAGCTGGACACGTGGCCCAAACTGGCACTGTACGCCTTGGAGGTGCTGGCCTGCCCTGCCGCTAGCATGTTATCAGAGCGGGTCTTCAGTGCAGCTGGTGGCATCATCACTGATAAACGTACACGCCTGTCAACTGACAGCGCTGACAGGCTGACGATTATTGAAATGAATAAAGCCTGGATTTCACCTGAATGCAAATCTCCACCGGGGGAAAGCAGCTCAACATGAAGATTCTTTATGTATCCTCTCCTCCTCCTACTCCTCTTCGCACACAAACGCTGAGCCAACAGGCAATGTTTCTGAGGGCCAACTGGCGCTCTTTACAAACAAGGTTTACGGAGGGCCACCTACAGGCCCTCTCTCCAATAAATTTTTTAGGAGCGTCAACTACAGACACTCATAAACAATTTTACAGGAGGGTCAACTACAGACACTCCTAAACAATTTTACAGGAGGGTCAACTACAGACACTCCAAAACAATTTTTTAGGAGGGTCAACTTCAGACACTCCAAAACAAATTTTTGGGAGGCTCACCTACAGCCATTTGACTGCAATCTCAGTCTGACCAAGGCATTGGTGGTGTCACCGCCATGCTGTGTCAGTGTAAAATTTTATGTGCTTCACCTGCTACCTGAGTATAACTTGGTCATTCTGGGTTCACCGCCATGCTGTGTCAGTGTAAAATTTAATGTGCTTCACCTGCTACCTGAGTGTAACTTGGTCACTCTGGGTTCACCGCCATGCTGTGTCAGTGTAAAATTTAATGTGCTTCACCTGCTACCTGAGTGTAACTTGGTCACTCTGGGTTCACCGCCATGCTGTGTCAGTGTAAAATTTTATGTGCTTCACCTGCTACCTCAACTAACTTGGTCACTCTGGGTTCACCACCATGCTGTGTCAGTGTAAAATTTTATGTGCTTCACCTGCTACCTGAGTGTAACTTGGTCACTCTGGGTTCACCGCCATGCTGTGTCAGTGTAAAATTTTATGTGCTTCATCTGCTACCTCAACTAACTTGGTCACTTGTTGGTGTCAACACTAGAGTGCGGCTACTATACCGCACACGACAGAATTGTTCACTGCACTGTAGTATATATAACTGAGAGAAAAAAAGGAATTTTTAGACTGTGGCTAATTTAACACAAACCACTCCATTTTTCACTGGACTGTAGTACATATAACTGAGAAAAAACGTAGTCTTTAAATGGCGGCAATGTTACCGCAAACCACTCTATTTTTCAGTGGACTGTAGTACATATAACTGAGAAAATTTGTATTTTGTAGACTGACGCTGCTGTACAGCACACTACAGAATTGTTCACTGGACTGTAGTATATATAAATGAGAAAAAAACGTAGTCTTTAAATGGCGGCTATGTTACAGCAAACCACTCCATTTTTCACTGGACTGTAGTACATATAACTGAGAAAAAACGTAGTCTTTAAATGGCGGCTATTGTACCGCAAACCACTACATTTTTCACTGGACTGTAGTACATATAACTGAGAAAATATGTATTTTATAGACTGACGCTGCTGTACAGCACACTACATAATTGTTCACTGAACTGTAGTGTATAGAAATTATAGAAAAAACGTATTCCCTAGACTGACGCTACTGTACAGTACACTACATAATTGTTCACTGGACTGTAGTGTATAGAAATGATAGAAAAAACGTATTCCCTAGACTGACGCTACTATACAGTACACTACATAATTGTTCACTGGACTGTAGTGTATAGAAATGATAGAAAAAACGTATTCCCTAGACTGCACTACAGATCCCAGCAAGCCAAGGTACAGCAGCAGCAGCAAAAATGAGTACTAAGAGGACTTTGGGCAATTTCTTTTGGGTCTGTGTGGACCACTGCTGTCCCTTCTGCCACCAGTCGCTGTGCACAGTGTGCAAGATGGCGGTAGCTACACTACAAGTCCCAGCCAGCAGCCAGGAGGAGACCAAAAAAAAAAGGTGCTTGTAGCCCTTAGAAGGGCTGTTGGGTTCTTTGAGCATGATTCCTGCCTAACCAACATCTAAATTCAGGCCCTAACACTATCCCTGACAGACAGCAGCTCTATCCCTAATCTCATGCAGGCGGCGTCTGACGCGAGCAGCGCGGGACCAGATCCTTATATTCCCAGGTCATCTGATCTGGCCAGCCAATCCCTGCTATCGACTTGTAGGGGCCCCACGTGATGCTAGGAGGTACCAAAGACTCTCCTGCATGTTGATTGGCTGAGAAAAGGCGCCTAACATGCAGGAAGAGGAAGATGCCATTTCCTCGAGGATCGCGATATGCTCGTCCGAGTAGCAAGCATATGCGAATACCCTAATGCTCGAACGAGCACCAAGCTCGGACGAGTATGTTTGCTCATCTCTATTTATGATGCTCAAAATACAGGATTCATTTTTTTAGTTTTCTGTTCCTCTGACAGATCAGAAGAACGGAAAAATAAACAGTGATGTGAACACAACATTTCTGCCACTGCTGCTGCCACCTTCCCCACTTTGTCATGGGGCCACTACAGCCACTGCTACTGCTACATTCCCCACTCTGTCATGGGGCCACTACTACCACTACTGCTGCCACCACCGTCCCCACTCTGTCATGGGGTTACTACTGCTGCAGCTACAGTCCCCACTCTGTCATGGGACCACATCTGCTGCTGCCACCGTCTCCACTCCGTCACAGGGCCACTATTGTTACAATTTCTGCTACTGCTGCCACTTCCGTCCCCACTCTGTCATGGGGCCACTACTGCTGTTGGCACTGTCCGCTCTCTGTCATGGGGCTACTGCTGCTCCTGCTGCCACCTTCCCTACTCTGTCATGGGGACACTAATGCAGCTTCTACCATCCCCATTCTGTCATGGGGCCACTACTACTGCTGCTACCATCCCTACCCTGTCATGGGGCACTACTGCTTCTGCCACCGTCCCCACTCTGTCATGGGGCCACTTTTGTCACTGCCACTGCCGTTGCTGCCACCCTCCCTACTCTGTCATTGGACCACTACTTGAATCTTGCGGCACTGGACAGTTAAGTCCATGGTGATAGATTAGACCTAATGCTAGCATTGACCTGTAATACTGACACATGGTGATTCAACAGATAACAAAAGAGATTAAAAAGCATGTGTTTGGACTGCCACAACATGCATTAAAAGAACATTTTTTTTCTCCACTACTTTATTTGCGCTGCTTGCATTTCTTTATTTTGTTCCACTAAGGAGCCATTTGGACACAACTCCTGCAGGGGCATGCACATTTTTTTTTTCTTTACTGAAGGCTGCTGTATGCTTTTCTTTTTGTTTAACAGAAGAGTTTAGCTATGAATTTTGGCGCACACTGTTACTGCCATTGCTGCTGATGTCTTAATGCACTGCACAGTTAAGTCCACGACAATAAATTACACCCGGTTTTATTGACCTGTAATACTGAAGCACAGTAATTTGACAGCTAACAGAAGGGATTAATTATGAATCTTGGTGCCCTGCACAGTGATATAGACGGTGATAAATTACAACTGCATGTAATACTGATGGCACAATACCTACAGAACAGATTAACTATGAATGTGGGTGCACTAGAATGTAATGCAAATTATGACACTCTCCTTGCAGGTTATGTTTCAAGCCTTCACACTGAGATTGGGCCACCAAGCGGCATGAATATGACTAGGCAGAGTGGCCTGGGTATACCAGATTTATTGTGTTTTGTGACAAATTCATTCTGAACAAATCAAATTTCTTGACAAAGTTCATCAAATCGTCCAAATCGAATTTTTTAAAACTTTGCTTATCTCTAGATGTTTCAATGACATGATGTCACAATCAATGTAAGAATTAGTTTAATAGACTTTTATTTTCTTATATCTAATACAGACTTTTAAACATTTACCTGGATTTCACAAAAGCCCTTTAAGGAAGAATGAAATGGGCTCATTATAAAATGACATTTCATTATATTAGTTTCCTGTTCTCTGACGACTCTCGGAGCATATTTTTCAGAAATGAACTGCTTTGACGCAGCATTCTGTAGAATTACAGTATGCTGACATGGTCTGTGAGCAGAAGCAGCCATATAGAGTATCTCCACTTGAGCAGGTTGCAGGATGTGACACACGTTTTATGTAGGGAATAAATTGGTGCAATGCGACAAAAGTTTACTAAAATAAAACATCATAAGGTCACTGCCATAATAAACAGGGAACTATTAGTTATAGAAAGTGCTTAGCGCTTTATAATAACTGGGAGCTAAAGATAAGACATTCAGCCCACACACAGATACTTGCCCACAACTTTTAGCGAGCATGCCCTGGCAATGAGTTTGCATAGCCTGAATTCTGGCACTCTGCTCAAAGAGATAGCACAATGGGAGAGATAAAAAAGAAAACTGGTGTAAAGAAAAGCAGTGATGTTGCCCATAGCAAGTAATCAGATTTCATCCAGCAGTGACAAATGCTCCTGCAGTGCTCAGATCCTGTGCAGGTAGACAAACTCTACCAGTTAACCATTAATGAACCCAGGAGTAAGTTTATATCTCCAGAAATCCAGGAGGTCTCATCTTTTTTGGGAATGACATGTATGGTAAAACATGAACTGGTGGTTTTACTGACCATACTGTATGTTTCATTGCCCATCGTGTATGTGACAGACCAATCAGAACCTTTACCCTAGCCAGAGATATGACCTGAAGTTAGTAATTCTGGTATCCTCTTGTGTGAAAAACCTCATATACTTACACCAAAGAAAATACACACAGTGATGTCAGTGCACAGTAATAATCCTTACAGTTATATGTAAAAACATGGTTGATGCAAACAATATTACACCACTGGGATAATAAACACAGTGATGTCACTGTTCAGGGATAATAAACACAGTGATGTCACTGTTCAGGGATAATAAACACATTGATGACACAGTACAGAGAAAATAAACAGTGATGTCATTGTTCAGGGATAATAAACACAGTGATGTCACAGTACAGCTATAATATATAGTGATGTCGCAGTACAGATATAATATATAGTGATGTCACGGTACAGAGATAAACACAGTAATGTCACAGTACAGGGATAGTAAACAGTGATGTCACAGTACAGGGATAATAAACAGTGATGTCACAGTACAGGGATAATAAACACAGTGATGTCACAGTACAGGGATAATAAACACAGTGATGTCAGTACAGGGATAGTAAACACAATGATGCCACAGTACAGGGATAATAAACACAGTGATGTCACAGCACAGGGATAATAAATACAATGATGTCACAGTACGGTATAATAAACACAGTGATGTCACAGTACAGTATAATAAACACAGTGATGTCACAGTACAGTATAATAAGCACAGTGATGTCACAGTACAGGAATAATAAACACAGTGATGTCACAGTACAGGGATAGTAAACACAGTGATGTCACAGTACAGGGATAGTAAACACAATGATGTCACAGTACAGGGATAATAAACACTGTGATGTCACAGCACAGGGATAATAAACACAGTGATGTAATATTACAGGGATAATATCTGATATCTAATTTATGATGCAGGGGAACTCCCCTAGTGTATTACTCTAAATAGCAAAGATCTACACAACGTGCTACACCTGGCACAACACTGAGTATAGGCAGAATTACCTCAACAGATGTCCTCACAGCATCTGAAAGTCCAGAGTTAAAAAAAGGATTCACAGGCCTCTGCACTAGATAAGGCTGAAGTTTAATAAAAATAATAAAAAAACAAAACGCATTTGGACAGCGGACTGCTGCCTTCATCAGGTATGAGAGCCTGGTGTCTTTTTGTTGGTATAAGTGCCAGGAACCCTAAAGTTAGTAATTCTGGTATGCTGTTATGTGAAGAACCTCATATACATACACCACTGAAAATGCACACAGTGATGAACTGGTGGTTTTACTGACCATACTGTTTGTTTCATTGTCCATCGTCTATGTGACATACCTTACCCTAGCCAGAGACATGACCTAAAGATAATAATTCTGGTATCCACTTATGTGAAGAACCTCATATACTTACACCACTGAAAATGCACACAGTGATGACACTGCACAGTAATAATTCTTAAAGTTATATGTAAAAACGTGGTTGATACAAACAATTTTTTTAAGAAACTGTTGGCACTTCCTGGACTCTTCTGAGAATAGCTTTTCTAAAATGTTTCGACCTGATTCCCTGAAATACTCTTCAAGTTTTGCCAAGCTAATGTTTTAGCAAACAGAAGACAGCACGCAAAGTCCTCTGTGTGAAGATGTACTGTAAAGTACATGCTGCTTCAGTATTCACAATGGTTGATCCCTTACTTTTTGAACAGTTATATCTTGTGCCAAATCACTGTTTTTATGCCCCATTAGACATATGGAAATCGTGGAACGAATTAGTTTACTAGAGAGATGATGAGAAGGAGCACCACCTGTTAATTTTCACCACCTACCCAAGTGATATGAGCTGATCACTGGGGTTGTCATGAGCCGGACCTACAGATTGGCTGAACACCTGTAGCTTCCATGTAATAAGGGGTTAGCATGTTGAAACAACCTACTGTATTTGAAGCAATATTTGAAGCATCACTTCTGAGACTCCTTCTGGTGGTGCAAGGTGTAGGGCCAGAGATTGTTCCCTGTATAAGGGTCCATTCACACAACCATCTCCATTTTGCAGACCACAAACCTCGTATACACAAAACACAGACACTGTCCATGTGCACTCTGCATTGCGGGGTGGACCCATTGACTTCAATAGGTCCGCATGGACCCGGAAGCACACGGAAGTTCATGTCTTTGGGTATTCTGTTTTCAAAGGTCAGTCTGTGACATTACTTGTGCCATCAGATGCACTGATACAGAATGTTCCCAGAGGTTCTCAGGATCAGAAGTTGGATTCAGATCTGGGGAATGTGAGGGCCAATGGCATCAATGTCTTCATCATCCATTAACTACCTACACACGTTGGCAGTATGAGGCCAGGGATTGCCCTGTACCAGCAGGAAACTAGGCCCCACTGCACCAGCATAAAGTCTAACAATAACTCTGAGGATTTCATCCCAGTACCTAACAGCAGACAGGGTACTATTGGCTATCCCATGAATTTTTTTTGCAACCATCCCAGACCATCACAGGCACACCACTTAATTGGTCATTCTGGATCATGTTTTTGAGCAGTTAGTTGAAAAGTCAACATACACAAAGGTAGATTTACAAAAAATGTCTAAGTGCAAACTCAAAGGGATTGTCCAATTAAGACAACATATTTGCTATCCAAAGGATATGGCATAAGTGTCTGATTAGTGGGGGTTTGACCTCTGGGTGCCAATGACAGACCTGCCATTTCTGGTGTTCTCTGGCAAATGCCAGTCAATTTGCATGGTGCTTGGCTGTGAGCACAGGTCCCACTACAGGACGTCAGCCCCTCATGCCACTCATATGGAATCTGTTTCTGAACAGTTTGATCAAAAACATTCAGACCAGTAGCCTCTGGAGGTCATTTTGTAGGGCTCTAGAAATGCTCCTTCTGTTTCTCCTCACGCAAAGGAGCAGAAACCAGTGTGGATGCTGAGATGATGCCCTTCTTTTGTCCAACTCTTCTCGTGTAATGGCCTGTGTCCTGGTATCATCCCCATAGACCATGCTGGGAGTCACAACAAACCTTTTGACAGCGTGTTTGGATATGCCATCCTGGAGGAGCACGACTACCTGTGCAACCTGGTACTGCAGGTACCCCCTCATGGTACCATTAGAAACAGGGACACTAGCAAAATGTAAAACTAGAAAGAAAATAAATAAGAAAGGGGAGAGTAATTGTCTATGACTTGTCTGCAACTTGCTGTTGTGTGACTATTTTAGAACTGTGTTTTGGATGTTGTGTGTCACACATGACTTCCATTAAAACCAATGGTAGAAAAGTTGTATGTGATGTGCAACCCCAAAAGTCGAATTGCGACACTATTGACAAACATTACAACAAATGTAACGTGACCTTTTAGTCACACAATTCTAAGGGTGCTGCCACAAGGTCAGAATTTGTTATTCAGTTTTGGAAGCCAAAAACAAAGCGTGAATTGAAACAAAAGGAGAAGCTGTAGCCGTCCTTTATACTTTCTCTCCTTTTATGATCCACTGCTGATTTTGGAAACCTAACCATGTGGCCCTAACCTAACTGAACAGATTCTTGAAGGTTAAGTGATGTACTGTGATGCTTAAGTGTTTCCTTATTTATTTTTTTTTGAGCAGTGTAGTTGAAAAGTCAACATACTCATAGGTAGATTTACTTAAAATTATTAGTGAAAACTTAAAGGGGTTTTCCAATTGAGGCTACTTTCACACTAGCGTTAGGCACGGATCCGGCAGGTCAAGGGGCCTGCCGGATCCGTGCTGATAATACAACCATGTGGATCCATAATGAACGGATCCAGTTGTATTATCTTTACCATCTGTTAAACGGAACCATCATGGACTTCATTGAAAGTAGGACAGATTAGTTTACTATTGTGTCACACCAAACGGATCCGTCCCCATTGACTTGCATTGGGGGTCATGACGGATCCGTCTTGGTGCGGATGCCTAGACCGGAGAGCAAACCGCAGCATGTTGCGGTTTGCTCTCCGGTCTGAAGACGGAACAGAATGCTTTTAGGAGCATTCCGTTGTCTTCAGTTCAGTTTTGTTCCCATTGACAATGAATGGGGACAAAACTGAAGCATTTTATTCCAGTATTGAGCCCCTATGACGGAACTCAATACCGGAATAGTTAAACGCAGGTGTGAAAGTAGCCTAAGACAACTTATCTCTATCTAAACCATATAAATGTCTGATCAGTAGGCAGTTTGACCACTGGGTCTCCTGCCAAGAGAACAGGGGCCTGTTCTCCTCCATTTGAATGGAGAAGCGGCCATGCATGTGCGCTGCCGATCCATTCAGCTCTTTGGGGCATTATGCTCCGACAGTCCCATATAGTGTAATGGAGTGGTGGACAAGCATTCATACTCCTCTGTCACTCCATTCAAATGGAGAACATGGGACCCCTTTCTTATGATTGGCAGCAGCCCCACTTATCTCCCCTCACAGGGGCGTAGCTATGGGCTCTTGGACTCAGAAGGGGCCCACCCTGAAGAGGTCTAAAAAACTTTATTGTCAAGGCCCCTTCTACGGTATTATAATATGACATATACAGGAAACGGAAGGAGGGGCGGCTTGGCTTAGTCTGAGAGGGCAATCTTCACTAGCCACAGGAGTAGGGGTTGCACTGGAGGAAGGGGTTGCACAAGGGAATAGGAGGGCGGGCAAAGGAAAAGGCTGGGGAGGAGTAACGCTGAAAAAGGCAGAGCAGCCGGGGCTCCTACACACTAAACACCGCCCCTGGGCACTTGCGAGTGCTCATTTGCATATGTATTAGGGCTCATGCGCACGGCCGTTGCCCGGCTGTGGCCGTATTGCGGCCTGTATACTGCAGGTCCACAATACATGGGCACCGAATGGGTCCGCAATCCCGGAGATGCGTAACGGAGGCAAGGATCGGAACCCCATGGAAGCACTACAGAGTGCGCACTGTGGGATGTGGATCGCAGACCCCATTCAAGTGAATGGGTCCGCGATCCGAATGCGGTGGCCCCCACAAATTGCGGTCCACAGCACAGGCGTTTTTCCTGCATCTGCAAGTCTAAAGAAAATAACAAAGGTACCATTACATTCATGTGTAGGTGTGCTACAGAGCCATGTAAGCGCTGTATATGGTCATATAGTGGTGACAGACTCCCTTTCAGCTGGCAGCACACATGAGATAACTGTCGGCTGAATGGCCATTCAGCTGGTAGGTATCTCTCCTGATCCTCCTATACATATGAATGCTGGGTTCGAGAGGAAAAGGGTCGGCAGTTGAAGAAACGCCAGAAAAAATGTTTTAAATGTTAGAAAATAACAAAATAAAAGCTTGTAAAAATTGCTATGGAAAACATTGAATTTCTTGGCTTTTTTTTTTTTTCAAGCGATTAAAAAAGAATGGAAAACTGTCTGTCAAAGAAAAGATTGTGGGCCTATGATTCCAAACACATTTATTATGGACTTGCAGGTATGCAGCAGTGCGTTCAGCACCATTTTGAAAGATTAGACACTATTTTCATTTTCCTTGCAACACCATCGATGAATGTGTCCTTGTAAATGCCCTCCTTTATTTGAAGTCAAAAACGGGAAGACTGCCAGAAAGGCAGAGCGAAACTGGACACATTCTAATTAATGTATTCTCAGAATAATCAAGGAAATGCCTGAAGTGTCATCAAGAAGTGACATAACTTGGAAACCAAATGTGAGTATCCGTTAAATTCTGTTTGTGTTACAAATACTAAAAAGGGCCTGAAGGCAAGAGAGCAGACAGTGCACTATTTTAGGTGGGGAGAAAGTGGCTTTACGTAATGTACAACTGTACTCATCATTGTCTGGTCAGTTCTGAAAGGAGGATTTATATTTTCTCTAAAAAAGATCTACCAACTTTCCTGACATGGCTGTCTTAGTAACTACTTGCATTCCCCATGTAATAACAATTCTAGAGCTTCTTTTAAAGGGGTATTCCGGTTACCATAAATATAACTTATGTTTTAGACTAATTCATCATCAATAATTTCCTAATATAATGTCAATTTCACATATTTACCGTTCAGTAGTTATAAAAGTGTTTTTCTTCCTCTGCACTTCCCTTCCACTGTGTTTCCTCATAAGTTACCATGGCATCGACCTGTAGTTCTGAGCCTTTGTTAGGTCGAGCATGCTCAGTGTGTTGCTATCAATTCTCTAGCTAAATGTCAGTGTGCTGCTGATTACCGAGTAGAGGGGGCGTGACCGGACTATATATCAGGCAGCCAATCAGTAATCATCAACACTCATGAACAAGCACAAACTCACAGAAGGAAAGCTAGCCATTGTGGGGAATGTAGTTTTGTGAGGGAAGATCAGGCGCCATGATACTCTCAGTGTGTTACAGGCTCACACAGGAGCTAGACAAATGGATTGCAGGGTAAATTGAAGCTCTGGTTATATGTATAGGTATGGGTTCTGGTTGGGTCACAGCTTGCAGCCTTAATACAGTTTTTCAAAAATTAAGTTACTTTGCCGGAATACCCCTTAAATACAACTTTATGTTGTACTATTCCTTTACTATTCCTACTGGAGGTTTATGAATGAATTGCTAGTAGACTGCAATAAAGGTCCATCAGGTTGTTATCAGCTGGGGGGAGGGGGGTTGTCTCTGCACAATCTGGCACTGGCAGCACTGATTATATCAGACTGTGCAGGGACACACCCATATGGACCTTTACTGTACACATTAACTACATATATGTGATATTTTTATTATGGATGTCCTAAAAATGTGCGACCATTCATACAGTTAGGCATTCCTTCTTTTCTGACTGCATGTAATTGGCCAGGACCATACACTGTAGAAAAATGTTCATATGACTGTGATGCTTATGACAAATAATATCATTATATCAATAGGATTTTTTTCATTACATATTCTTTGTATGTTTTTTATGTTATCTTGTCACACTAGCCTAAGAGCATGTGTGCATTGTGTTTATGGGCTATACTGGCTACATATCAGCATATGCGTTTTATGCAAAACCCAGACATATGCGCTGTATACCATATAGTAGCATATATCACCCATAGGACTCTATACGAAATCAATACATAAAGAGCAGTGTTTGTCTGGTGGTTCACAGTATAGGAAAGTGCAGCAGACTATTTTTCTTATGCCGTATTACAAAAAGCAGTACAGAACAGGAGGCCCAGGGAGCAGTGAATATGGCACCGCTAGCAATGCACTGGCATTACTTACCACTCCTTGGTCCTCTTCACCAGGCACCTGGCGCTGCACTATGTCCTTACAGTGTAATTTGGGGTCTGATATGAAGTCCATATGAATTTGGGGTGTAATCTGGGGTCTGCTCTGGGGTGTGTATAAATTTGGGTTCTGTATAAATTTGGAGTCTGTATACATTTGTGAGTAGACCTGGGGTTTGTATGAATTTGGGGGTGGATTTGCGGTTTAATCTGGAAGCTGTATGAATTTGGGGGTCTGTTTTAATTTTAGGGTCTGGTGTGGGAGTCTGTATTAATTTTAGGTTCTCATCAGGTGTCTATATTAAGAAGGGGTTGTCTAGCCATGTAAAATGTATTTTTCCGAACTGATTAGAATACTACAAAACAGTAGTGATACCTCCCTACTCAGGGGCGGATTTGCCATAGACCATACAGGGAGATTTCCTGGTGGGCCGATGTGCAAGGGACCACTCAAGCCCTCTTGATGGCCACAGGCCAGGTACATAATGATCTGATGCTCAACGGCCGCAGGTGCCCTCCTGAACTCAACTGTATTACTGACCTCAAGGTGGTGATACAGTTGAATACTGTGGCGAGGGCAGCAGTATCTTGTGCTGTCCTGTGGTATTTGGTTCTGCTGGGGCGGTATTCTGTGCTGCACTACAGTATTGCAGGCCCTGCCTACTTTGGCTGTCCCTGCCTACTTGTTTTGGCCCGTCTTCTGTCAGTTTGAACCCACCTACAACATGAAGCCACTTTTCGTTTTTTTTCCAGGGCCACCAATCCGCCCCTGCTCAGTGCTCACCACTAGGGGAGCTCTTAACGTCATTCCCAGGTGTGGCCAGCTGAGGTGAAGCTCGGGGCGGTGAGTGTGACGCATGTATTGTATATGAAGTTCACATGGCCCGTCAACTGGAAACTTTTTCTATGTGCAGTCTTTATATAAGGCACAGTATGGGACCCCTGATCTAGCATGTGTGCCATATATAAGCAGTAAAGAAATGACAGACACTGCAGTGGTTTGGAAAGCTTGATGGAGCATGATGGACCCCATTACAAGTCAGGAAGTGATCACCCTTTGGATCCATAAAACAACAGATTCTTTTTACCAACATGGCATTTATTATCATCACAGGCGGGATTCCAGACAGATAACACCTATATATAGAGTCAGTGGTGATGTCATAACTTATCTATTCCCTCCCTGCACAATGACTTGTATATAGTAAGGTTCAATGCACGTAGCACATTTGCCACTGGCTCATATAACAATGAATAGAGGTGGAGATTTATCATTTCCCTGGTTTCTGAAAAGTGACGTTAAAAAGTTGCAAACTATGTGTTTGCGACTTTTTAACTGTGCCTTTAAAAAAAAATAAAAAGGACGTGACAATGGCAGGGAGGGGGCGTGACTAGTCTACCCAACATATTTATGTTAATTTTCGCCAGTTTTCTGACTCAAATAAAGCCAGAAATTTACAGCAGCTCTGAGCTGTCATAGATTTCTGTTTAGGTGCATGGAATGCCATAGGAGGGGGGGGTGTCACGGTCGTTCCTGCAATAGGTTGCAGAAAGTCGTCTAGGCTTGCACATGTAACATAATCTGACTTGTTTTCCTTTTTGTGTTGTTGCTGTTTACCACACCCCTTCCCCTCAGCTGTTGTGGGTGTGGTAACTGTACTTACCCTATTTATTCTTGCTTCTACCACAGTTACTTGCGGTTTATAGTTTCTGTGGACATTCTGGTGGATTGGTGTGGTTCTCTCATGAGATCCAGTTGCTTCCATTTCTTCTTAAAGATAAGTGTCCACTTTCCCTTTTGTGTTTATCCTGCTTTTCCCTGTTTGTTTCCTGACCTCATCCCTTTCCCTCCTATGCTTGGTGTGGTTTTCCCCTCCATACCAGAGCGGAAAGGGGGTTTGTTGACACTAGCGACTGCTGCTATCACTGACCTCAGCCATACTGACAGCTAAGAAGGGGTTAAAGCTCCTGAACTGTTGGTCTGGCTGGAGTAAACATGTCTGTGATAAGATCACATTGCAGAGTGGTCATAGACAGGACAGACACTAGTATTGCTCACAAGGTTGTTGTCCACAGCACCTTCCAGGCTCTGCTACATCACTGATGTCAGTTAGCTCCATCAAAGCTTCTCCTCAGTCTCCCTTCCTCCTGCAAAGTTTCTTTATTTCAGCTGTTAACAAGTGTCCCTGCTAAGCCTCTGCCAGCCCTGTACATCCAGGAGTGGAGTCACAGCAGAAGGAAAGCAGTTCTGACACAAGCAGGGTGCTTTTAGGACCCAGAGAGCAACACACTCCTTTAGCCATGGACTAGGGCACGTGCAGGGATGGACAAGACAGGCAGCTGTGAGAGCAGGACTGAGGCGGCATGGCTTCCAATAGCAAGGAAACCAGGCAGATCTGCTTAAGAAGATATATTAGTAAGTGTACTGTCTCCCTACTTTCTTTATAGTTTTAATAAGTGCTAACAAAGTGGCCAACCCCTTTAAGGACAGAAGGCCTCTGTACTGAGTACAGAGAGCTAGTTTGTAAGCATTGTTTGGTTTCCAAAGAAATGATATGACAAAGAAGGAGCCCCATGGAGTCCCCGCAAAGAGACATGATCCTGGGTGTAGCCTGACTATTAGACCTTACTATATATTGTAAAGTGTACAACTACTGTTAAAGAGACTGTAACCACTAAGTGTGTGTGCCTGTCTGAGTAAAAAGAGTTGAAATAAAGCCAACATTGCTTACACATCCTGGATGGGGTGACAACACCAACCCCGGAGCACACTCACAACATTCTCCACTAGACACCAGTGTCCTATGTCTAATTCCTCCTCCGGCGACCATAAATTATATATTTCCAATATCAATATGACCATAACTGAAAGAAAAGTATTTTAGGTGCACCTTGTGGTATTAAAAAAAAATCCAAAATATTTTTTTTTAAAAAATGGGAAAAACTGACTATTTTACCTTTTTCACATTTTCCAGGGTATGAAAAATAAAAACTAAAATAATCTGTAATCTAAAACATCTATAGAGAGATGTAATCGACAGCAAGAATACATTTTAATAGGGAATATTCTGACCATAGTTACTAACTGGCTGTAGATTTTAGAAACTAAGAGCGTAATATCAGCCGTACGAGTAAGGGTGAAAAATAGCAGTAAATGTTACAGTACCAGTTCAGCTATGTTACATAAGTCAGTCACGCCAACCCATGTAGCAGAAGTCATAGCAGGACCCTGTGTATGATGGTAATAATAGCGTTATGACTTCATTCTGTTCTTGAATCATTGAGAGATGTAGCAGCTTGTCTAGTGTCACATAGAGAAAGTATGAGGTCACGTATATTGGATTATAACCCCTATAAATAACTGCTGCAGGGTTTGGGATCTCTGTACAGAAAGCAGCTCTATTAATAATGCTGAAGAGTAGGAAGGAATCTCTTTAAATGTGGAACTCACATATTCATACTTAGACAATTTATACAGCATCATGTGTCCATAGAGGGAGGAACAGTGGGTGTGTATCAGGCTCCCCCACCCAGAACTTCTTAGGAGCGGACCCTTTTTCTTGTGCACCCTAAAATAAATTGATTCCCCAAATTAGGACTCATTTGATTCTCACCTCTCTGACAGCATGTCAAGGTAGTCAGATATACCAGGCTGCCGATATGCTCTATTACTGTTATGATCACATACCATATGTAAAAAACAAAACAACAAAAGACAAAATACACAGTACTGCCATCTTATGGTTCTATTTCCCACTTCTGTGCAATGAAATTAGGGAGATTCCAAGAAATGTATGCACTGTGCTAGGAAACCACTTGTGGCTCGCCATAGGTGATGGTCACAATATAACATCCGCCCTGACAATATTGTAGATGTGCCCTAGCCCATGAACAGTGGCAATTTCAATGGCATAATATGGTATAATACCAGTGTGTCAATTTTACACTATGCACAAATCTTTGCAATTTCCTGATTTATTCCTCAATAGTTAATAAATCTTTCTTGCTTCCTTTCTTGAATTGGGTTATAAACACTCGCTCAAAGCTGAATGTGCCTTGTAGGTAGAGATGAGCGAATCTTCCAAGATTCCCTTCGGCGAATATTCTCAGAATTTTTAAAAAGATTTGATTCGGTTCAATTAGCGTTAAAAAAAATTTTGTGTTCTGCGAACATTCCCGCGAATACGTACGCATGAGTGTACAAAGTGCGTTTGAAGCTTTAGTTTATTATTGTCTAGGCCCACAAAAATAACGAACATACAGTAAAAGTACTCTACTTAAGTGAATACATACGCATTAGCATACAAATTATTAAATGCGTAGCATTAGCATACAAATTATATTATGTGTACGTAGCGTTAGCTTACAAAGATTTAAGAAGAATCTTCCGAAGCGAATCTGAAAAGATTCGGATTTGCTTTGATGTAAAAAAAAAACGAAGATTCGTATCGAATCTATGAAGCAGCGAATAGATTCGCTCATCTCTACTTGCAGGGTACAAAAAGTTGGGGATCTCTGTGGTATAGAATGGTTATTTGGGCGCTGCATAGTACCTTGTTGCTCTGATCCTTTCCCGTCTCGATCACTGTAACTCATTACTAATTGGCTTCCCCCTCACCAGACTCTCCAGTCCATCTTGAATGCAGCAGCCAGGCTCATCTACAGTATCTAGCAACTCTATGCCTCATCAGTAATATAACTGGGCAAATACAATACACAGTCTCCCCTGCCCGTTCCTCTGATAGGCTGCAGGCACTAGGCACTGGGGGCATTTTTACTGACACTGGGGGCATTTTTACTGGCACAATGGGGCACTGGGGGCATTTTTACTGGCAATGGGGGCATTTTTACTAGCACTGGGGGCATTTTTACTGGCACATGGGGCATTGGGGGCATTTTTACTGGCACTGGGGCATTTTTACTGGCACATGGGGCACTGGGCATTTTTACTGGCACTGGGGCATTTTACTGGCACAATGGGGCACTGGGGGCATTTTTACTGGCACAATGGGGGCATTTTTACTGGCACAATGGGGGCATTTTTACTGGCACAATGGGGGCATTTTTACTGGCACAATGGGGCACTGGGGCATTTTTACTGGTACTGGGGGCATTTTTACTGGCACTGGGGCATTTTTACTGGCTCATGGGGCACTGGGGGCATTTTTACTGGCCCTGTGGGCATTTTTACTGGCACATGGGGGCATTTTTACTGGCACTGGGGGCATTTTTACTGGCACAATGGGGCACTGGGGACATTTTTACTGGCAGTGGGGGCATTTTTACTGGCACAATGGGGGCATTTTTACTGGCACATTGGGGGCATTTTTACTGGCACATGGGGCACTGGGGGCATTTCTTACTGGCACTGGGGGCATTTTTCTGGCCACATGGGGGCACTGGGGGCATTTCTTACTGGCACATGGGGGCACTGGGGGCATTTCTTACTGGCACATAATTTGGGGGGCATCTATGGGTGGGGAGCACTTCTTACTGGCACATTATTGGGGTGAAATTTTGGGGGCACTTCTTACTGGCACATTGGAAGCATTATTACTTCTGGGGCACAGTGGGGACATTAGTACTGTTGGGAGCACTATTACTAACAAGTGCACTCTGGCAGAGAATTATTAGTTTGGACTTTGGGGAGCACTATTACTGTGGGGGGCACCCTGGCACAGTATCAGCACAGCACAGTTATTTCTGGGGGACGTCATGTTTACACTATTACTGTCAGGGACACTATTTGCTGGGCGCAGTTATTTTAGGACACTGTGTGCCAATAATTATTAAAGGGCACTATCTGTGTGGTACTAGTGGCACAGTACTGGGGGTGGTATGATGATTTGTCCAGAAGACGGGAGGATGATGGAAAAGTAGTAAACTAAGATTTTTTTCTGTCAAACTGCAGAGATGAGGAAATGGCTGAAAAATGGCGTCTGGTCTGAAAGGAGAAGATGAGGAAAGAGAAGATCTACATCAGAGGAGACGTCACTGGATGTACGAGGTATGGGGCGCTGTATTATACTGGATGTAAGAGGTATGGGGCGCTGTATTATACTGGATGTAAGAGGTATGGGGCGCTGTATTATACTGGATGTAAGAGGTATGAGGCGCTGTATTATACTGGATGTAAGAGGTATGAGGCGCTGTATTATACTGGATGTAAGAGGTATGGGGCGCTGTATTATACTGGATGTAAGAGGTATGAGGCGTTGTATTATACTGGATGTAAGAGGTATGAGGCGCTGTATTATACTGGATGTAAGAGGTATGAGGCGCTGTATTATACTGGATGTACGAGGTATGAGGCGCTGTATTATACTGGATGTAAGAGGTATGGGGCACTGTATTATACTGGATGTAAGAGGTATGGGGCGCTGTATTATACTGGATGTAAGAGGTATGGGGCGCTGTATTAGGCTACATTCACACGAACATTGTGTTTTGCAGTCTGCAAATTGCGGAACCGCAAAAAAAGGATGATATTCCGTATGGCATCCGTTTTTTTTGCAGATCCACTGTAACAATGCCTATCCTTGTCCGCAAATGGACAAAAATAGGAATGGACATACAGATGCGGACAGCACACACTGCTCATTGAAGTGAATGGGTCGTGTGAATGTAGCCTTACCCTGTATGTTCTGTGGTGATACACGTAATGTTAGGAGGGAAAAGGTTAGTTTACACAGGGTGATGTGCGCCCGACAGATTGGATCTTTTGTACAAACCAAAAGATCCAATCAGCCAATGAACGAGCGTTTTACTCGTTCGTCGGCTGATTAGGGCCACTTTTACACGGCCCGATTATCAGCATTAGCGTTCCTAGGAACGCTTTTTTGGCCGATAATCAGCCCGTGTAAAAGGACCTTTACACATCAATCTGTGTAATAGGGCCACTGATGAACTGAAAGACTTTTGACATGTCACAGAGACATATCAAAAGTTTTGATCAGTCCGGGTCTGAGTTCGGGTCTGATATCAGGAGATATAGCTTTTCGATCTCTCTCTGCAGGGGGCGGTTTATTTACCTTGTTTGGTGTGGTTTACGTTTATTAAATTATTATATTTTAATAATTTTTAGGGCCTCTAAAAGGGTTGGCTGTGACTTTAAAAGGTCGAGGCATGTGGGCCTCTTTGATTTCAAAATGCCAGGGCTGAATTTCAGTCCCAGTCCGGCCCTGATTTAAAGTCCTCGTTCTCCCCACAAAGCTCTTCAGAGTGATGCACCTCCTACATGTTCTCCCTCATTTCTGTCTAACACCCTACCCGTGACCTGTGTTCAACCAATGATTATGACTGACATCCACCATAATGCGAACATTTCACTCCCATCTCCAAGACTTCTCTCGAACTGCACCATTTTTCTGGAATGCCCTACCCTAAGCAATTAGGTTAATTCATAACATCCACATTTTTAAGGTCTCCCTAAAAACACATGTTTTTAGGTTAGCCTATCAAATACCCTGATCAAACTTTCCTCCATTCATCAACCCCCCTCATTGGGAAGAATCATTCTTTGGAACTGATCCATTGTCAGATATCCACCACATCCCAAGCACTACAGATGTCGGCTGGTGACTGGCTCATGAAGCCTTTACTACCCTATTGTGTTAAGATGGCTGTATTGTATAAAACAAACACTTTTTACCTATTGTGTAACCTTTTGTGTCACGCCCATCTCCTCATAGATTGTAAGCTCTTGTGAGCAGGACCCTCATTCCTCTTGTTTTAATTGTTGACTTGTTTGTTTCTATGTTATTTATGACTCTGTACTTGAACCTCCTGAGTGTAAAGCGCTGCAGAATATGTTGGCGCTATATAAATATAAATTATTATTATTATTATATTATTACACAGCATAATCAATACAAGTACAGCATAGAGTAACATTAAACCTAATGGAAGTAAGCTTGCCTCGCGTAGAGTATCTATATGGGAAGGGCCTTGAAAAAGGCTCATTTGAGCTGAAACGTCGCCATGCTGTAGTGTGCTTTCTAAATAAACAACAAACTTGATGCAACTATTTGGAGTGCTGCAGATTCCTACATCTATCCTGAGGATAGGTCATCTGTAGTTAACTCCCGGAAAACCCCTTTAAATGTGTCAGGCTGTGGAGCTCCAGCCCTTGGCATGCCTTCTTCCACCTACTTTCTACCCACTCTTTATAAAAGTTGTAAGAGTGTGTCACAGAAGGAGACAAACTGCACTGGTGCCAAAATCTGTGACTTTTTTATGCCATAAAACTGGCGTTTAATTTTATTGTATTCCCCCCCCATAGTCTTCAGCATATAGGGATGTAATGCCTTCTATTCTAAAATCAGTGACTTGGTATACTATGTATAAAGGGCACATCTCACGTTAGATATTTCCTCTCTTTCAGTGAGGTTTGGAGGTCACATGCTCTACTGCCTCCAACATTGCTTTAAAAAGCTCTGTCTTCTCCTACCTCCTACATAGTCATCTACAATACATACTTTCCTCCCCCTATATTCCTGCCCCCAGCCATTGCTTCCCTGCCATACCTATAGAGTTATAGAATGCTTTTCCTAGTCCCATAATAAGCGTTCATTCATCCAGCCTCCACATGAATTAGTGACTATGCTCTCTGGCCCACATGGGCTCCTTTTAAGCTATCCACAAACACTTTAAAGTCTAAATGAAACTATTCAATTTTACATCTATTTACTAGCAATTGTATGAAAACAGTGCAGTCATTAAAGACTGTGAGTATAGAAGATTTGAGAAATGTTTTTCCCCCTTCATAACGTCCGTCATGTACCGTATTCAGCTTTCCGATGAATGGGTTTGTACATTAAAAGGAAAACCCACACATAAAATATTACAAAAAAAGTAAATCTTCTGAAAATATTAAATATTTGAAAATAATTTTATATTTACAGTTACATTGCTATGACATACTTCCAGTTGGAAGATAGGGGTCTGCTCTGGAAAAGCTTCCAGTACATAAGTTAAATGGCTCCATAGGCCTTCGTTTGGCGATATCCTCTAGGGTATCTGTTTTATTTTTTTTTATTTATTTGTTTTTGTTGCATCCTTTGTAAATAAAGTTGTAATCATAAGGTCCCTTTACTTGGTCCCTTTACTTGGACCGATGATCTGCCAAATTATCAGGAACAAAGCAGATGGTCAGTTCATCAGTGGAGATTTAAATGCAGCAATCATCTCCACTGTATCTCCATCATCTGCTGCTCAGGAAGGATGATTTTCTGTTCCTCCCAAACAACACAATTGCTGACACCTTTTACACTGGCAGATTATGGGGAATGAATGTCATAATCTGAGAGATCATCAGCCCGTGTAAAATGACCCCTAATTACCTATTGGTTTGATTGAAATCTCTCTGAACTGCCAGAAAACTAATGTGACAATCATAAAACTTTTTTTCCATTCAGTATGATTATACCATGTAAACAGCATCTGAAACATATCTGCAGGACAACTCCATTAGGGTACGACCACACGGCACGGTAATGCTGCAGTCGGGTTGCGGCCGTGCTGCAGTCATAAACCACGCAGCCAATTAGCCCGCAGCTTGCTTTCATTTAACTAATGAAGACCACACGGTATAGTCGGTCTTCATTGTTGATGGCCGCGTGGCAACTTCAATACTGCTTGCCCATAAACAATGAAGACAGCCCAAACAGTGCGGCCTTCATTAGTTAAATTAAATCCAGCTACGGGCTAATTGACTGCATGGATCATGACAGCAGCACAACTGTTCCGTGTGCCCGTAGCCTTATAAGACATAGAGGTTTTTAGGGCGGAGACGGAAAATGAGAATTGATTCTATATTCTGTCCTAACAAAATAGGCCAACTCAGATCAATTTCATTAGTGGTCTGATTGGCTCTGTATCAGCGCTGTATCAGCAAACCAGTGCTAGATCCTTGAGTTTGGTGAGCACTTTGCTGCCACTGTTGTGTGAGAGAGGCTTGAACTGGCACCAGGGGCGTAGCTAACAGCTTATAGGCCCTGATGCAAGAGTTCAGCTTGGGCCTCCCTTCCCTCAGTGCTTTGTGGCCAGGGAAGCACATCCTGCTGCCTGAGGCAAAAATAGAAACGGCACCATCCCCCATGCCAAATTCCTGACCTAACCCTATTCTGGGCCCCAGTGCAAAATCAATGACAGCCATCCCAGCATGCACTTTCTATAATACTGGTGTCTTCCAGGGGCGTAGCTAAAGGCTCATGGGCCCTGGTGCAAGAGTTCAGCTTGGGCCCCCCCCGCTTTACTCAGCACTGGGGCACCTAGCTTTTCTGCTGCCCGAGGCAAATATTGAACCCCCCATGCCAAATTCTCAATCCAACCCCTTACCTCTAGTGCTACTGTTAAAGGGGTTGTCCTCCTTTTACTACTGATGACCTGATCAATATCAGATCATCCGGGGTCCTCCGGCACCCCTGATGATCAGCTGTTTGAAGAGAGGCCAGCGCTCATATGAGAGCTGCTCTCACCGCTCTTTTCACCTGCTCGCCATAGCATTTGCAGTGATGAGCAATTAAATAGAGCAGAGAAGAAGCAGAAGATCGTACAAAAAAATTAAAAAAAAGGACAACCCCTTTAAAGACATACTTGGAAAACATTACATACAGCTCTACAGAACATACAGGTCATACTGCCCCACATATGTACCTCTTACATCCAGTGACTTCTCTTCTCTGATATAGAAGTTCTGTCTCCTCATCTTTTTCTGTCAGACCAGACGGCCATGGTGACTTCTTTCAGCTGTGCCTCGTCTCTGCAACACACAGACATCTTACTTTCCTACTTTTCCATCATCCTCTCACCTTCTCAACACCCATCCTGCCCCCCCCATACTGTGTCCACTGTGCTCCCCAATACTATCCTACAGAAACAGTCCCCTGAAAATACTGGTACCACACAATGCGCCAGTACAAAATACCCCTTTATATTGTGCACTAGTACAAAAAATACTCCCTTCCTTCAGATCAGACCCCCATATAAAACCCTAAATGAGACCCCCCCCATCTCAGACCAAACCCCTTTTAGATGTCTATGACAGACCCCCATATAAGGACCCAGTTTTAGACCTGAGATCAAAACCCCCATTAGATCTCCATGTAAGACCCTGACCTAATATCAGACCTTAGATAACACCCCCATTAGACTCCAGACCCCCATATCAGACCTCCACACCCCCAATCAGATCCCCATTAGACCTCCAGACCCCCCAGTGAGACCTCCAGTCCCCCCCCCCCCATTAGACCTCCAGGACCCCACCAGTGAGACTCCAGACCCCCCATTAGACATCCAGATCTCCCCATTAGACCCAGACCCACCAGTGAGACCACCACCCCCCATTACATCTCAGACCCCCCAAGTTAGTCCTTCAGACCCTTAACATCCAGATCCCCCCATTTAGACCCCACCAGTGAGACCTCCAAACCCCCGATTACACCTCCAGACCCCCCAAGTCTGAGTGCTTTCAGAACCCCCATTAGACCCCCCAGACACCACCAGTGAGACCTACAATCCCCCCCATTACACCTCCAGACCCCACAAGTGAGTCCTTCAGAACCCCCCCATTAGACCTCCAGACCCCACCAGAGAACCCTAGTCGCCCCCCCCCCCCCCCATAGTATACGAGACATTTGCTGGTAGTCCTGACATATCTGTAGTGCAATCCTGGCATCATATAAAGTGGGATTTAGCAGAGCTGGATTGTGCTCCATAATACAGAGTGCTCCAATTAGACCTCCATATCAGACCTCAGATCAGACGTTAAAATAATAAAGGAACTTACCTCTCCTGCTGGCACTCTCCCGGTCCTGGCTGTCTCCTCTTCTCAGGGCCCGCGCTGTGGTCACCTGACCTCCTGCAGCGTCAGGTCAGAGTTCTCTCTGTACGTCCTGACGCTGCAGGCAGCCAGGACAAGCAGCGCGGGACCTGAGAGGAGCGAACAGGAGGAGGGGTAAGTACAGAACAGAACAGGAGGGGTAAGTACAGAACAAGCGCTTCACTACCCCTCCTCCTGCAGGTTAGTGAGCGCTTCCATTATGGAAGCGTTCACTAGTATTCCCTTTATAAGATGCACTATCTGCATCTTATACAGGGAAAATATATTGCCACTGGCATTGGGGGCCCTCTGGGCCCCCTGGCTTAGGGGCCCGGTCGCAACTGCGACCGTTGCGACCCCTATAGTTACGCCAGTGGTGTCCTTCTTATGTGGCACAAGATCTTTGGGCCCCCTCAGGCTCCTGGGCCCGGTAGCGGCCGGAACCTCTGCTCCCCCTATAGGTACGCCTCTTGCTGGCACTGTTTAAAGGAAGCATTCTGATGTTTTTATTGTTTCTAAGCAAGCAGTCTGTATAC
The DNA here is from genome assembly GCA_900303285.1 of Rhinella marina. NCBI lineage: Eukaryota > Metazoa > Chordata > Amphibia > Anura > Bufonidae > Rhinella > Rhinella marina. The sequence continues at coordinate 281,929 of ONZH01019030.1, read as the reverse complement.
TATGATGGTGAGCGTTTATTGGTGCTGTACTCTGGCTGTGGTTATTACAGCATATTATTTGTGTTCTACAGTAAACTAACTGTGTATATGTATGTGTGAGCCACATAACCATAACATGACTGCAGCTGGTTCATTTGAATGGGCAATTATCTGTAACAATTGCATTCTTATACCTGTGTTAGTGAAAGCATTACCGCAATAGACTGTGCAGTTCAAAGGCATTTCATCGCAAAAACTGGGTCCACATGCATAGCTGTGTTGCTAATGGTGGAGATAGTAGTGGCACTTGTTACCACATGGGTAGTAGTAGGGGCAGTGATAGCGAAAGTGGAACTCAATACAGAGTAGGGAATTAAGAGGGGGCCAAGGAGCCCATAATGACATATCACAGTGTTATAAAAGTATCGGGGAGGATGAGGACTCTGACACTAATTGTGTGTTGTAGAGGACTAAGATGCCACGTCAGAACGTGGTGCTGTGGAGGAGGTGACATCAGAAGAGGAGGGTGGTGGCCGTTGCGGAAATAAAAATCAGTGGCAACGTATAGCCATAATCTCCCAAAAAACTGCCAGGGCCAGATCCGCTTCTATTCAGCTCTGGGACTGATGAAGCTGCTCAAATGTGCCAGACCTATAGTGTAAACCAAGCTGAACTGTCGCTAGCGCTGTGCAAGTATCTCTCGTCAAGCAGCTTTTCTCCACAGTGCCAGAAGACAGAAGCATCGCCTTGTGCAAGATCCACAAATTAAAATAATCTGTGGGCGTTCAAACACAAATGTAGGCTTCAGGGTTCCAATGCAGCACATGAACCGTCATCACCAGTTCTTGGGAAAATAAAAATGGATGCCAGCTAGTGCAACAAGAGTGTCCTCCTTCTCCTGGTCTCATTTGTGACACCCAGGCTGCATCCAGATGCAGTACAGTGTCCTTGTCATTGTCATAATTGGTTACTGCTTCTCCCACTCAGACTCCTCCTCCTCCTCCTGCTCATTAGACAGCCATTGATAATGGAATTTTTGGCCAGGAAACAACTGTATGTACTTTGCAATCTGCTGGTGCACACGTTTAAAGGGAACCTGTCACCTAACAAACACCTCCCAAGCTGCCAGCATTACCTTAAAGTAGCCAGCAGTAGGTTTCTAATGATCCTTTTCTTCCTCCTGTCAGCTGTGCAAAAATATTGAAAAAAAACTTTAATCCGATGAACACGCTATGTCACTGCAGAGTTTGAAGTCAAGGGGGCAGCGGCCTCCTCGCTTCAAGTCAGTATAACCACGTCCCCTTTCCCTGCCCCTTTGCCTCTGATGGACAGCCAGTCGTTCTGCAAAGCTGGCTGAAGGCTCGCGCATACGCCTGAAGCCTCTATCCCCTCGATGTGAGCTTGTGCCCGGGAGCCTGAGCATTGAGCCGCCGACCAGCGTATAGCAATGTGCAGGCACAGGAATAGGAATAGAGATGCACAAGCCTTCAGCCAGCTTTGCAGAACAAATGTCCATCAGAGGCGAAGGGACAGGGAAAGGGGGCGTGGTTATCCAGACTTGAAGCGAGGAGGCCTCTGTCCCCTTGACTTCAAATTCTGCAGTGACATAGCACGTTCAGTGGATTAAAGGTTTTTTTTCAAGATTTTTGCACAGCTGACAGGAGGAAGAAAAGGATCATTAGAAACCTACTGCTGGCTACTTTAAGGTAATGCTGGCAGCTTGGGAGGTGTTTGTTAGGTGACAGGTTCCCTTTAACTCCCACCTGGCCAAGTTGCAGGCGTACGCTCAGCCTCTTTATAAAATACATAGCTGGCATTATTTCTCCAAAAAAGCCATCCCTGCCTTGTATTCTCACGTGTCAGAGAACATAGGCTGCTCCTTGCAATTCTTGCTGTGCGGCAAGGTGCACACCACGGTGGGCACCAATAGCAGCTGTTAAGGCAGGAACAGTACGTCTCTTTCACTGCCCACTGGGTCAATGTTTTTTTGTGGAGCAGTGAGGTAGCACTGCAGCAAAAAGGCCAGGTCCTACTGACACCTCCACATTTGTGTTAGTCTGGTTCCCACACCAGGTGCTTATCTGCCTCCTTCACTTTCTCCTCCAACAGAGGAAGGGAAGAGCATCTCCCCCACTCCCGCTCCTATCATATTTGCAAAGTGAAGTTTTGCTATGCAGTGTTGATCGGCCTGGGTGAGAGTACTCACACAAACAATCTGTATACCCCCAACTTTGGAAATGGAAAAAGAGGGACAAGTTTTGCGGTGCGCAAAACATAACTATACACCTAATCCCACCCAGTCCTCTTACTGCCCCACATAGTAATTATTCCCCAGTTATGAGCCCCCATTAATATGCCCAGTTATGTTCCCCTATTAATATGCCCTGTTATGTGCCCCCCGTAATATGCCCAGTTATGTGCCCCCATTAATATGCCCTGTTATGTGCCCCCAGTAATATGCCCAGCTGTGTCCCCAGTAATATGCCCAGCTGTGCCCCCCCTATACTATGCCCACATTGTGCCACCCTGTAATATGCCCACATTCTGCCCCCTGTAGTATGCCCACATGGTGTCCCCCTGTAATATGCCCACATTGTGCTCCCCAGTAATGTTGTGCCCGCAGTAATATGCCCATATTGTGCCACTCACAGAAAAATGAAAAAAAAAAAACATATACTTACCTTCTTCCTAGCAGCATCACCAGCAGGACATCGTCTTCTCTAGTCTGGAGAGGGTGGGGCCAAGGCTGACTGTCGGCCGGTTCCGCCCAGACAGAAGGTGTGGAGAGCAGCAGGGAGGCATGGAGAGCCTGCAGGGGGAACGGGAGGGAGAATGGATGAAGCAGTGAGCCGATGCCAGCTCTCTGTTTCATCACCATACAGGCAACTGTCTCTGGCATTATACTACAGGGGGAGCATTATGAATACAGGGGCATTATACTACAGGCAGGATAGCATTATATAATATGGGAGCATTTTATTACATGGGACAAGCATTATATAATACAGAGACATTACATTACATGGTGAGAGCATTATATAATATACACTATGAAGATTTTATTACTCCTGGGGCTCTAAAGGGGTGCCTTATAGAAGGGTCTTGTTACTGCTCTGGGCACCATAAGGGTGCTTTAATGCTCTAGGGGCTTTATTAATATTGGAGGTATTGTGGGGGCATTATTATTGGTCACAGTATGGAGGACATTACTACTAATGGGGTTGATATTGGGGGTATTGTATTATTGAGGGCAGTCTGTGAGCTATCAGGTGGACTGTCCATATGGCACTATTATTTCTGTATTATAGTGTTTGTGGGCATTGGGGAGATAAGCGGGCGCAGTATTGGGAGTAACAGCAGAGGCATGTTGGGGCACCAGGTGGGGGACGATGATGGAAAAGTGAGTAATCTAAAATTTCTGTTTTTCAAACTCTGCAGAGAGAGACATGGCTGAATGAAGTTATCATTGAGGTCTGATCTTCAAATGGAGAAGGTCTACATCAGAGGAGACATCACTGAATGTAAGAAGTATGTGGTGCTGTATTATCTTGTATGTTTAACAGAGCTGTATGTAATGTCCATCCAAGTTTGTCTTTAAAGGGATTCTGTCACCACGATTTTGCCTATTAAGGTAATCATACTACTGGATTCAGCTGAGCATGGGGATCTCAAAAACGTTATTATTATAGATCATAGTTGATGATTTGATGGTAAAAAAACGTATTTTATGAAATGCCAATCACTTACATAAGGAGCCCAAGGGGATGTGCCCAGCGCCGTTGGAGCCCGTCACGCCGATACAGTTGGAGCCCAGGACCGCCCACCTCATTAATATTCACTTCACTGCTTCCAGCAGTGAAGCTCCGTCATCGTTGTAATCCCGCGCAGGCGCAGTACCTAAAGCGGTCTGCGGTCTGTGGGCATCGGCCTCAGAGAAGGTACTGCGCATGCGCGGGATTACAATGATGACGGAGCTTCACTGATGGAAGCAGTGAAGTGAATATTAATGAGGTGGGCGGTCCTGGGCTCCAACTGTATCAGCGTGACCGGGCTCCAACGGCGCTGGGCACACCCCCTTGGGCTCCTTATGTAAGTGATTGGCATTTCATAAAATACATTTTTTTACCATCAAATCATCAACTATGATCTATAATAATAACGTTTTTGAGATCCCAATGCTCAGTTGAATCCAGTAGTATGATTACCTTAATAGGCAAAATCGTGGTGACAGAATCCCTTTAAGGGCTCGTCCACATGACTGTATTTTCGGTCTATTAACTTCTAAATTCATGTGACATCTATATCCGTGTGACAGGTCAACAAATTATAGAACATGTCCTATTGTCCGTTTTACAGACAAGAATAGGCATTTCTTCAATCAGGCCTGCAAAAAGTGAGGACCGCAAAATAGATATGGTCATGTAGAGGAGGCCTAACAGTAGGGCTTGGAGGACGGGTTGGATTGAGAATTTGGCAAGGGGTTGGCAGGGACACCATTTCAATTTTCACCTGAGCCAGCAGAATCGGCCCTCCATAGAATCTTTTGTTGTTTTTTTTTGTTTTTTTATATCTTATCTCATTCAGTGGCTTTGGTTTCTTTTTAAATAACTCGGACAGACGCTTTAAGTATCACAGTCTATAGGCATCTTGAAGTCTAGAAGTGATTATTCCATTATATTTCCGCCAGAAACTAGAAATGTCCTGTTATCAATAATCATCAGACTCTGTACCTCTATGCTTCTAGCATTTCCTTCCCAATTTTCAATCACCTTGTAAAATAAAGTAAAAATGGGACAATGTGATATAGTTCTACTCAGAAGTGTTCACAAACCATCAATTTTACCAGAATAAGATGATTTGTCTCCGCCACCTGCCTGATAATACATTTACTTGGTAACAAAAGTCATTTCATTTTTTTTTCTCTGTACTAGGACAAAAAAATTGAGTATATTTCGTTTTGCTTCTATCCATTTACTGTGCTATTCATACATAGCATTAAACTACATAAAAAAAAATATCAGTACTGTGACAGGATTATGTGCATTGTCCCTGTTCTGTCATCTTATTGTGCAATATCCCAACATTGTGACTTCACTGTGTGCATTATCCCTGTTCTGTGATATCACTGTGCTATATCCCAATATTGTGACCTCACTGTGCAATATCCTTCTATTGTGATATCATTGTGTGCTTTATCCCTGTAAATCACTGTACATACTATCCCACTATTGTGACATCATTGTGGGCATGAGTTATGTCATGTGACTTCATTGAATTAAATGGGTTTTCCAGGGCAACAAAAAGTGGCAGCAGTGGGCAGGAACAGCTCCATGATTATGTTGGCCCTTATGGAAAGGAGTCCCAGTGAACCCTTTTTGTGATGTGTCACGTGTGGCATTAACACTGCATGTACTGTAGATATTGCCAACGATTTCACCTACCGTATGTCATTGTGTAATCAGTACTGCTAAATTAAAGGGATCGCCTTAGTATTTAATACCAATGACCTATCCTTAGGATGGGTCATCAGTATATGATCGGTGTAGGTCCGATTCCCTGCACCCAGCTGTTTAAAGAGGCTGCAGCAATGGCAAGGACACACCCTTTCTTCCCTCAGGGTGTCCCTCTGATGTTGAAGCTCATACCTGATGGTTGTTGGGGTGTCCTTGATGTTAACGTTTTTGGTGTGGGTGCTAGGCAGGAGATGTTGATGCAAACAGTGTATGGTGCAGTAGTCAGTAATCAGGCCAGAAGTAGAAAACAAAGTCTCTCTTTACTGAAGTGCAGAATGGGAGTTGTAGTACAAAAATACCAAAACACAGTTTCTACAATATACAGTGCAAATCTCTCCAGGTGGTTTTATATGGATTTGAGCAAGAATGGGAATTATTGTACTCTTTCCTCCCTGTCTTCCCAAAGTCTCTTCCTGCAGAATCAATGGCAGGCAATATTACTTTTGAGATGGTAGCTTTAATTCGCAACTGAGGCGTAAAGGTTTTAGATACGATGGGCCAAGTTGTGTCCAAGTGTGAAGGGTGTGTTAGCGGTATTCCCCTCACTGCAGTAAGGTCAGCATATAACTTTCTGTCTAACTCCTATGCTTGGCCATCCAGATTTCTGGACCTTCTTGTTTCTTTCTTTCTTGAGTACTGTAGACATGGTGGGATCCTTCTCTCAGTAGATAATATTCAGAGAAGGTGATTGTCTTGAACTTGGAGCAGATCTCTGTTACATCCATCTACACACATACTGGGTATGCATGACATTAAATCACAATAAATTGAATTAAGTAACGTGACAAACATTAGGAAGAGATCTCTTCAAACAGCTCATTGGCTGAAGTGCTGGAAGTTGGACCCCCACCAATTATATGCTGATAGGTCATCAAGAGATGAATGTTGTTCAATCTGGGCAATTTCCACAGGACTGGACGAACATTTTCGAAGTTTCCCAACTCTCCCCTGATGGCAGAGGTCAGTGGAAAGAAGGTCATGTGGTGCTATTTTGTCTGGTAAAATGCCAGGTTCCCTAATGGGAATGCAAATGGATGCCATTATGGTCCACAGTCAGAATAATGGAATTCTAGAAAGCTTTATTAGCACCAACCACTGTACAATAAGCTAAGCTTTTTCTAAGTATATTTCTATACTTCTAAGTATAACCAGAAGGATTTTGAACGTAGCTGTGGATGAGACTGGAATACAAAAGATTTATGCAAACTACATTTATCTATAAACCTAGAATCACATTTTTATATTGAAAAACCTTTACTGCAAAATGTTCTGTGATTGGAACAATCATACATCGATGGTTAAAGAGGGTTTACCTGGGACCTATTTATTCATCATCAATATCAGATAAGTGGTAGTCTGACACCCCCATTGCATCCCCATTGCTAGGCTGTTTCTAGCAACCACCGGTGCCAGAAACTATGTCTAGAGATGGAGCCAGAAGCAGAAGGCTCCGGCCACTGTGTAGTGGTCATGCCAGCGTACTGCAGCTCAGCTGCTGTTCATTCCTATTTATATGAAAACCTCACCAATGCCCCTAAATGTGTAAAAGGGGTTGTTCAAGTTATTGATATTGATGACCTATCCTCAGGATAGGTCATCAGTATCAGATCGGCGGTTGGACACCCAGCACCCCTGCCGATCAGCTGATTGAAGAGAAGGTGAGTGCTAGCTCAGCCTTCCCTTCATTGTTTACCTGCTCGCCATTGCAACAGCAGCAGCAGCACGCTGGTGTAACTACAGGAAGCCGTCCCATTTGTTTCAGGGGAACCCCTGAGATGTGGAATGATGGGAAGGGTGAACCTTATACTCCCTTAGGGGCTCTCCCTGGCATTGGGCTTCTCCTGCCTGATGGTGTTTAGCAGTGCCCTTGATGTTAGCAGGTGACGAGCAAGGCAGGGTCCTCTGAGGAGAGAGAAACAATGTTGAGGCAGGTTTTGAGCAACGAAACAGTTTACTGCAGCAGTTGATACCTGTAGTGGTTCACTAAAGCACTGTACACACTAGATGCAATCCTTATGGTCAGCATATGCATTTCCCAGGGCTGTATATAGGACATAGAGTGATGAGTCTGTCGCTCATATGTCCTTTTTGATATACAGTATAACGGAAGGCCTGAAGCTTATTTACTCCCACGAGTATGCAGAAAAGTCTGTAACCTCAATGTAGGCGCATTACCTTTCTCTGACAAATGCTTTTCAATCCTCCTTATAAGGTCTCTGAGCTTTCTGATGCATCCAGTAATTCTTTTCTTTCAAGGGCTGACATGTGTATAGGGTTGTAATGCACAGGGCCTGAAGACTCCCTGTTAGGTGTGCTCCACGCTGTTTTTAGCTGTTCTCTCCTCTGCAGCTAACACTAGACTATCTCACTGCCTCCTGGAGAGGATGATGTGGTGCCAGCTCTGCCTAGCAACAGTAGTTAAGGACCTCCCACTCCATTTACAGCCTTTTGAGAAATACAAACCCTAGACTTGATATCCCCTGAGCTGCCGAAGGATGTGTCTAATTTATGACGAGGCATAACACTGTGCAGTGGATTTCCAAAATGCTGCATACTCATGGTGGCTAGGACTTCTCCCTTACGTCCAGGGCTGGAACAGTGAGGGGGCAGGTAGGAGCAGTAGCTGTTTCCCCTGGGGTACATCCTGGTTGGAGTCTCCTGCCTGTTTGGCTGATATTAGGGATGAAAGCCCAGGACCAGCGACACTGCAGCAGGCCATTTCTCCTAGAAACCAGGAGGATGACCGCTGCAGGAAGGATGGGAAAAGGAGAGCAGCAAAGGACAGACAGATGCTGGTGGTAGGGGACTTTATTATTAGGAGGACAGACAGGGTCATCTGTCGCCGAGATCTTGAATGCCGAATAGTGTGTTGTCTCCAGGGTGCTCGGGTTCGGCATATCGCGGATCGGATTGACAGATTGCTGGGTGGGGCTGGGGAAGACCCGGAGGTCATGGTACACATTGGCACCAATGACAAAGTCCTTAAAAATGATTTTAGGGAACTAGGAGAGAAGCTCAAGTCCAGGACCTCCAAGGTAGTGTTTTCAGAAATACTACCAGTGCCATGAGCGCCACTAGAGAGACAACGGGAGCTTAGGGGGTTAAATAAGTGGCTCAGAAGCTGGTGCAGGAAGGGAGGGTTTGGGTTCATGGAGAACTGGGCCGACTTCTCTGTCGGCTACAGACTCTACAGTAGGGACGGGCTGCACCTTAATGGGGAGGGTGCAACTGCCCTGGGGGAAAAAATGGTTAGATGGCTGGAGGAGCTTTTAAACTAGGATCTGGGGGGAGGGTGGGGGCTCATACTAATAAGGGGGTAGATAGTGTAGATAGAGAGTGGGACATAGGAGGGGATAGTGGGGGCTTAGTGGGGGCTGGGGTTAGTGAGGAAAGTAGGGAGAAGACTGGGAAAGAAATCTACCAAAGTAAACCAAAAATCCCAGATATCCACTTTACAGGTAATAGTAATTTAAAAAGTGGGGTAAAAAATATACATAGACCTCTTAATTGTATGTAAACTAATGCCAGAAGCCTAACTAATAAAACTGGTGAACTGGAATTAGTGATGTGTGAGGAGGACTATGACATAGTGGGAATAACTGAGACATGGCTGGATGATAGCTATGACTGGGCAGTTAACGTACAGGGTTACAGTCTGTTTAGAAAGGATCGGCAAAACCGGAGAGGGGGAGGGGTCTGCCTTTATGTAAAGTTCTGTCTAATGCCCACACTCCGAGAAGATATAAGTGAGGGACATGGAGATGTGGAGTCACTGTGGGTAGAAATAAATGAAGCCAAAAACAATAAAAATACTAATAGGAGTTTATTATAAACCACCTAATATACCAGATTCAACAGAAAATCTACTTCTTAATGAAATAGACGAGGCGGCATATCATAATGAGGTCGTTATTATGGGGGATTTCAACTACCCAGATATAGTCTGGGAAACTGAAACCTGTAGATCTCATGAAGGAAACACTTTCTTGGAAATAACCAAAGACAATTACCTTTCCCAACTGGTTCAGGACCCGACTAGAGGGACGGCCATACTGGACTTAGTATTAACCAATAGACCTGACAGAACAACAGATGTGCAGGTTGGGGGACACCTGGGAAATAGTGACCATAATATAATAACCTTCAAAATGTCATTCAAAAGAGTGTTTCTTCAAGGAGGAACAAAAATACCAAACTTCAAAAAATCAAAATTTAGCCAACTAAGAGAGGCCATAGGCCGAACTAACTGGGACAAAATCCTCAAAAATAAAAATACAGCCACAAAATGGGATATTTTTAAAAGCATCCTAATATCTAATTTTGAGAGGTACATACCTTATGGGAATAAAAGGTTAAGAAACAAGAAAAAAACAATGTGGATAAATACAGTAGAACTGTAAAGAAAGCAATAAATGGCAAAAAGAAAGCATTTAAATCGCTAAAACAGGAGGGGAGCGAGGAAGCATTGAAAAACTATAAGGAAAAAATAGAATATGTAAAAGACAAATAAAAGAAGCCAAACTAGAGACTGAGAGATTAATCGCCAAATAAAGTAAAACTAACCCTAAAATGTTCTTCAATTATATAAATAATAAAAAGTATAAATCTGAAAGTGTCGGCCCCTTACAGAGTAATGAGGGGGGAGTTGTAGAGAGCGATGAGGAGAAAGCAAAGCTACTAAATATCTTTTTCTCCACTGTATTCACTGAGGAAAATAAACTGTCAGATGAAATATAGAATATAAAAGTAAATTCCCCTTTAAAAGTGCCCTGTCTGACCCAGGAAGAAGTACAGCGGCATCTTAAAAAGATTAAAATAGACAAATCGCCAGGACCGGATGGCATACACCCCCGTATCCTAAGAGAATTAAGTAATGTCATAGCAGACCCTTATTTCTGATATTTAAGAACTCTATACTGACAGGGAGTGTTCCACAAGATTGGCACATAGCAAATGTGGTGCCAATATTCAAAAAGGGTCCAAAAACAGAGCCTGGAAACTATAGGCCGGTAAGTTTAACATCTGTCGTGGGTAAATTGTTTGAAAGTTTTCTAAGAGATGCTATCTTGGAGTACCTCAATGAAAATAAGCAAATAACGCCATATCAGCATGGCTTCATGAGGGATCGGTCATGTCAAACCAATTTAATCAGTTTCTGTGAGGCGAATCAATGGATGTCGTATATCTGGACTTCTCCAAAGCATTTGACACTGTACCGCATAAAAGGTTAGTATATAAAATGAGAATGCTTGTTCTGGGAGAAAATGTCTGTATGTGGGTAAGTAACTGGCTCAGTGATAGAAAACAGAGGGTGGTTATTAACGGCACATACTCAGATTGGGTCACTGTCACTAGTGGGGTACCACAGGGGTCAGTATTGGGCCCTATTCTCTTCAATATATTTATTAATGATCTTGTAGAAGGCTTGCACAGTAAAATATCAATTTTTGCAGATGACACTAAACTGTGTAAAGTAATTAACACAGAAGAGGACAGTACACTGCTACAGATGGATCTGGATAGACTGGAGGCTTGGGCAGAGAAGTGGCAGATGAGTTTTAACACTGACAAATGTAAGGTTATGCATATGGGAAGGAATAATGCAAGTCACCAGTCCATACTAAATGGTAAAACACTGGCTAACACTGACATGGAAAAGGACAGGGCCGGACTGGACGTCTGGCACTTCTGGCAAATGCCAGAAGGGCCGCTGCCCTCCGTGGGCCGGTCCAGTCCCCCCTTGCAGGGCCGCACCGCCAATTAGACAGGTGCGGCGCGGCCCTGCGCATAATTGCGGGCGGCGGGGCAGAGGGAGATGAGCACTTCCATTGTGGAAGCGCTCATCTCCATAGTCATCTGTATCGCCGTCCTCAGGACGGCGATACAGATGCCTGTATTGTACTGCGGCAGGGGAGGGAGAGGCGTCTCCCCTGCCCGTTCCTCTGGCACTGGGGGCATTTTTACTGGCAATGGGGGCATTTTTACTGGCAGTGGGGGCATTTTTACTGGCACATGGGGGCATTTTTACTGGCACAATGGGGCACTGGGGGCATTTTTACTGGCACTGGGGGCATTTTTACTGGCATTGGGGGCATTTTTACTGGCACATGGGGCACTGGGGCATTTTTACTGGCACTGGGGGCATTTTTACTGGCACATGGGGCACTGGGCATTTTTACTGGCAATGGGGCATTTTTACTGGCACAATGGGGCACTGGGGGCATTTTTACTGGCACAATGGGGGCATTTTTACTGGCACAATGGGGGCATTTTTACTGGCACAATGGGGGCATTTTTACTGGCACAATGGGGCACTGGGGGCATTTTTACTGGCCCTGGGGGCATTTTTACTGGCACATGGGGGCATTTTTACTGGCACTGGGGGCATTTTTACTGGCACAATGGGGCACTGGGGGCATTTTTACTGGCAATGGGGGCATTTTTACTGGCACATGGGTCACTGGGGGCATTTTTACTGGCACTGGGGGCATTTTTACTGGCACAATGGGGGCATTTTTACTGGCAATGGGGGCATTTTTTACTGGCAATGGGGCACTGGGGGCATTTTTACTGGTACTGGGGGCATTTTTACTGGCACAATGGGGCACTGGGGGAATTTTTACTGGCACTGGGGGGCATTTTTACTGGCACTGGGGGCATTTTTACTGGCACATGGGGCACTGGGGGCATTTTACAGATGCCTGTATTGTACTGCGGCAGGGGAGGGAGAGGCGTCTCCCCTGCCCGTTCCTCTGATAGGCTGCAGGCACTAGGCACTGGGGGCATTTTTACTGGCAATGGGGGCATTTTTACTGGCAGTGGGGGCATTTTTACTGGCACAATGGGGGCATTTTTTACTGGCACTGGGGGCATTTTTACTGGCACAATGGGGCACTGGGGGCATTTTACTGGCACTGGGGGCATTTTACTGGCATTGGGGGCATTTTTACTGGCACATGGGGCACTGGGGCATTTTACTGGCACTGGGGCATTTTTACTGGCACATGGGGCACTGGGCATTTTTACTGGCAATGGGGCATTTTTACTGGCACAATGGGGCACTGGGGGCATTTTTACTGGCACAATGGGGGCATTTTTACTGGCACAATGGGGCATTTTTACTGGCACAATGGGGCACTGGGGGGCATTTTTACTGGCCCTGGGGGCATTTTTACTGGCACATGGGGGCATTTTACTGGCACTGGGGGCATGTTTACTGGCACAATGGGGCACTGGGGCATTTTTACTGGCAATGGGGGCATTTTTACTGGCACATGGGTCACTGGGGGCATTTTTACTGGCACTGGGGGCATTTTTACTGGCACAATGGGGGCATTTTTACTGGCAATGGGGGCATTTTTACTGGCAATGGGGCACTGGGGGCATTTTTACTGGTACTGGGGGCATTTTTACTGGCACAATGGGGCACTGGGGAATTTTTACTGGCACTGGGGGCATTTTTACTGGCACTGGGGGCATTTTTACTGGCACATGGGGCACTGGGGGCATTTTTACTGGCACGGGGCATTATTACAGGCACTGGGGCCATTTTTACTGGCTCATGGGGCACTGGGGGCATTTCTTACTGGCACTGGGGGCATTTATTTATGGCATGGGGGCACTGGGGGCATTTTTACTGGCACGGGGCATTATTACAGGCACTGGGGCCATTTTTACTGGCTCATGGGGCACTGGGAGCATTTCTTACTGGCACTGGGGGCATTTTTCTGTCACATGGGGGCACTGGGGGCATTTCTTACTGGCACATGGGGGCACTGGGGGCATTTCTTACTGGCACATAATTTGGGGGGCATCTATGGGTGGGGAGCACTTCTTACTGGCACATTGTAAGCATTATTACTTCTGGGGCACAGTGGGGACATTAGTACTGTTGGGGGCACTATTACTAACAAGTGCACTCTGGCAGAGAATTATTAGTTGGGACTTTGGGGGGCACTATTACTGTGGGGGCACCCTGGCACAGTATCAGCACAGTTATTTCTGGGGGACGTCATGTTTACACTATTACTGTCAGGGACACTATTTGCTGGGCGCAGTTATTTTAGGACACTGTGTGCCAATAATTATTGAAGGGCACTATCTGTGTGGTACTAGTGGCACAGTACTGGGGGTGGTAGGATGATTTGTCCAGAAGATGGGAGGATGATGGAAAAGTAGTAAACTAAGATTTTTTTCTGTCAAACTGCAGAGATGAGAAATGGCTGAGAAATGGCTGAAAAATGGCGTCTGTTCTGAAAGGAGAAGATGAGGAAAGAGAAGATCTACATAAGAGGAGACGTCACTGGATGTAAGAGGTATGGGGCGCTGTATTATACTGGATGTAAGAGGTATGGGGCGCTGTATTAGGCTACATTCACACGAACATTGTATTTTGCAGTCTGCAAATTGCGGATCCGCAAAAAAAGGATGATATTCCGTATGGCATCCATTTTTTTTTACAGATCCACTGTAACAATGCCTATCCTTGTCCGCAAATGGACAAAAATAGGAATGGACATACAGATGCGGACAGCACATACTGCTCATTGAAGTGAATGGGTCGTGTGAATGTAGCCTTACCCTGTATGTTCTGTAGTGATACACGTAATGTTAGGAGGGAAAAGGTTAGTTTACACAGGGTGATGTGCGCCCGACAGATTGGATCTTTTGTACAAACCAAAAGATCCAATCAGCCGATGAACGAGCGTTTTACTCGTTCGTCGGCTGATTAGGGCCACTTTTACACGGACCGATTATCAGCACTAGCGTTCCTAGCAATGCTTTTTTGGCCGATAATCGGCCCGTGTAAAAGGACCTTTACACATCAATCTGTGTAATAGGGCCACTGATGAACTGAAAGACTTTTGACATGTCACAGAGACATATCAAAAGTTTTGATCAGTCCGGGTCTGAGTTCTAGACCCGTATCCCTATCAGGAGATATAGCTTTTCCATCTCTCTCTGCAGGGGGCGGTTTATTTACCTTGTTTGGTGTGGTTTACGTTTATTAAATTATTATATTTTAATAATTTTTAGGGCCTCTAAAAGGGTTGGCTGTGACTTTAAAAAGTCGAGGCATGTGGGCCTCTTTGATGTCAAAATGCCAGGGCTGAATTTCAGTCCCAGTCCGGCCCTGGAAAAGGACCTAGGAATTTTAGTGAACAGCAAACTAAGCTGCAGAAACCAGTGTCAGACAGTCGCTGCCAAGGCCAATAAGATAATGGGTTGCATCAGATGCCCATGATGAGAACATAGTCCTGCCACTTTACAAATCACTAGTCAGACCACACATGGAGTACTGTGTACAGTTCTGGGCTCCTGTGACCAAGGCAGACATAGCAGAGCTGGAGAGGGTTCAGAGGAGGGCAACTAAAGTAATAATTGGAATGGGTGGACTACAGTACACAGAAAGATTATCAAAATTAGGGTTATTCACTTTAGAAAAAAGACAATGTATAAATATATCAGGGGACAGTACAGAGATCTCTCCCTTGATCTATTTATCCCAAGGACTGTGACGAGGGGACATCCTCTGCGTCTGGAGGAAAGAAGGTTTGTATACAAACATAGAAGAGGATTCTTTACGGTAAGAGCAGTGAGACTATGGAACCTCTGAGGAGGTGGTGATGGTAAGTTCACTAAAAAGAGTTCAAGAGGGAAACAGGATTCTGCAAAAAATAAAATAAAATAGAGCTCCTGTTGCATCAGTTGGCATCCGTTTGAGCCATTTCCACCTGAGATCCGTTTTTTTTATATAGGAAAAAAAAAAAATTCCGCATGCAGGACTTTTTTTCCATCTACAAAACGAATCTCAGATGGAATTCTGACTGTTCAGAAGAATGGAAAATGAAAAAGAAGTTGATGCGAACTCCTCCTAAAACGTCTAGGAAGTTGGGGGGGATGGGGGGGGGCTTGGTGAGGGTAGAATGATATTTTTTGTAATTGAGATTTTATTTGTACATGTCAAAACTGCAAAAATTGTTGCGGCTACCAGAAGTAAAAAATGTCCAAATATCTTTGACAGACAGCAAAATGGTTAAAAAAATATATGAAAGTTGAGGTTAAATTTAAAAAAATCCTAAATTATTCTAGTCCTGAGGGTAGGGGTTAAAATATAAAGGAAAAAATCCTACCATGGGGGTATAGAACTGTGGGTCTCCCATGCTCAGAAGACAAGACAGCAGCCATTTTTTCCTCCTTAAACATTTCTTAAGATTTTTAAAATGAGTCTGCATTATTCTATTGTATGTACTGACTCGGAGTACACTAGAGCAGCGGTCCCCAACCACCGGGCCCTGAAGCGATGTCTGCCGGGCCGCGGCCGTAGCAGGGGACAAGGAGATAAGCGCTTCCATTGTGGAAGCGCTCATCTCCATAGTCATCTGTATCGCCGTCCTGAGGACGGCGATACAGATGCCTGTGCTGCGGTGGGGCAGGGGAGGGAGAGGCGTCTCCCCTGCCCGTTCCTCTGATAGGCTGCAGGCCTAGTGCCTGTAGCCTATCAGAGGCCAGCTCAGGCGGTGCGATGACGTCATCGCGCCGCCTGAGCCGTGCAGAGCGGGACACAGGCCGGAGGAGGCCTGCATCGCAGTGCTGCCAGGCTGATGGAGGTAAGTATAAGTGTTTGTTTTTTTATTGTACAAAACTGAAGGAGAGGAGCACTATGGGCACTATAACTACCGTGTGGGGGGCACTATAACTACTGTGTGGGGGCACTATGGGCACTATAACTACTGTGTGGGGGCACTATGGGCACTATAACTACTGTGTGGGGGCACTATGGGCACTATAACTACTGTGTGGGGGGCACTATGGGCACTATAACTACTGTGTGGGGGCACTATGGGCACTATAACTACTGTGGGGGCAACTATGCTACTATAACTACTGTGTGGGGCACTATGGGCACTATAACTACTGTGGGGGCACTATGCTACTATAACTACTGTGTGGGGGCACTATGGGCACTATAACTACTGTGTGGGGGCACTATGCTACTATAACTACTGTGTGGGGGCACTATAACTACTGTGTGGGGGCACTATAACTACTGTGTGGGCACTATGCTACTATAACTACTGTGTGGGGCACTATGGGCACTATAACTACTGTGTGGGAGGCACTATGGGCACTATAACTACTGTGTGGGGGGCACTATGCTGGTATAACTACTTGTGGGGGCACTATGCTACTATAACTACTGTGTGGGGGGCACTATGCTGCTATAACTACTGTGTGGGGGCACTATGAGCACTATAACTACTGTGTGGGGGGCACTATGCTGGTATAACTACCGTGTGGGGGCACTATGGTACTATAACTACTGTGTGGGGGCACTATGGGCACTATAACTACTGTGTGGGGGCACTATGCTACTATAACTACTGTGTGGGGGCACTATGGCACTATAACTACTGTGGGGCACTGTGGGCACTATAACTACTGTGTGGGGGCACTATGGCACTATAGCTACTGTGTGGGGGCACTATGGCACTATAACTACTGTGTGGGGGCACTGTGGGCACTATAACTACTGTGTGGGGGCACTGTGGGCACTACAACTACTGTGTGGGGGCACTATGGCACTATAACTACTGTGTGGGGGCACTATGCTACTATAACTACTG
This sequence comes from Rhinella marina, assembly GCA_900303285.1. Taxonomy (NCBI): domain Eukaryota; kingdom Metazoa; phylum Chordata; class Amphibia; order Anura; family Bufonidae; genus Rhinella; species Rhinella marina. The sequence goes on along the minus strand of ONZH01019030.1, from coordinate 264,810 downwards.
TGTGGGGGCACTATGCTGGTATAACTACTGTTTGGGGGCACTAATGGGGAATAACTACTGTGTGGGGGCACTATGCTCCGCCCCCAACAACCGCAGCGTCCGCCCCCCCCCCATCCAACCCCGCCCCCCGGGCCCTGGGGAAATTGTGTAGCGAGAAACCGGGCCTTGGTGCAAAAAAGGTTGGGGACCACTGCACTAGAGAACAGGATAAGTTTGTAGGATAAGTGCCTTTTCTGCAGAGTCTACCCAGCAGAAAATATTCTGAAATTCTGTAATTAACTTACTAAGTAAGACTTTTCTTTAAACTGTTATAAACATGTAGGATCTGTCTGTGGGTCTTGGCAGATATCACAGTTATGGCGCTTTCACCAAATGCCAAGTCCAGAACTGGTCGGATTGCGAGAAGACCTGCACAGATTGTTGGACAAGAGATTGTTGAGATTGTTGCAAGCGTATATGTTAGAGTTCTCTAAGTATACAGATGGCGGTATTTCACCTTTGATCCTGGACTCAAGGAACTCAGGGCTTTAGGGGAGTCTGTCACCTAATTTTCACCTATATAACTAACAGCACTGTCCCACAGAAGATTGCAGATACATCCCAAACATACGTGTGTACACTTTGTGCCTTTATTCCATGTCCAGGAAAAGCACTTTTATTCTGCTGGAAAACAGCTCCCAAGTGCCCAGCTGAAAGTGAAACTAAAAACAGCTTTCTCTCCAGACCTGATTTCTAACAGCTATTTCTTTTGATATACTTCTGCTACCAATCCCAAGATATGAGCAGCTAAAGCAGCCCTCCGCTCTGGTTTGCTTTGGGCACTTGCAGCAGCAGAGCTGGGCACTTGAGAGCTGTTTTCCAGCAAAATAAAAGTGCTTTTCCTGGACATGGAATAAGTGCACACAGGTATGTTTGGGATGTGTCTGCAATCTTCTGTGGGGCAGTGCCCTTTAACTGGGGCTATCCCACCTGGTGTTCTAGACCCTCCACACCTTGCTTACTGGGGTGTTGCAAAGATTCCCTTTCCTGAAACATCTGAGGTGACAATTCTCCAGGTCTCTCGCTCCAGGCCAACTGTCCCTCGCTCTGGCTGACCACTTCTCCAGGAACTGCAGTGCAGACTTGGTGTACACCTCTGTTCCTCAACCAGGGCATCACTACTCCAGCCACAGTATAGCAGTTCCACTAGCTTCCACTTGACGCAGTGTCCTCCTCTGTACTTTACTATAATCCCCCTATTTAACGGGAGACATAACTCATAGTGGCATCTCATAGTGGCATCATGATCTAAGCTATGCACTCCGACATCAGACTGGGTGAAGAACTGTCATCACAGAAATAAGTAATAAATGACCATTTATTTTTGCTGGAGAATTAACCCTTTCAACCAAAGACAGTACACCCTAAAAGGGGGAAAAAAATCACACAAAATAAGTTGAACACAAAGAACATAATAGTTTGTAACATGGGTACCGGCAGCCCCTCTACACACATCACTTTCAACCTTGTAGTAAATGTCTCATTTGTCTGAGATCATAAACCATGTGTAGATGTCATTTCATATGAGCGGTAAAGTTATTCTGACTTCTGACACTGCTGCGTCATGGTTGCTACAAGGGCCCAGTAGGCATGAAGGCCACCTGTTGATCTGCTAGCATATATCCAAGGATGTTTTATATCCCCCAGCAAATAAAACCGGCTGTCATCTCAAATGATCAAGGTCTTTTAATAAAGTAAGCAATTTTTACACCCTAGCAATAGCTAATAATTCAGCTGATGTCACTGGCATCCATGGCAGCAAACGGTAACTTGGCATTTTTTTTAGCTCACCCGTACTAGAAAGGCATGCCCTAATTCTGTCTAATCCATCCCTCCTACACAGCACACTACATGTCCTAGCAGCCAGGACCGCAAAAATATTCTGTGGGGGAACAAAAATGAAGGCAGGATACCATGTGTCCAGGGAGACTGAGGTAGTGTTACTGAAAGGTAGCCCATAGCCTTAACTCAGACAGCGCACTTAAAGGGGTTGTCTCACTTCAGTAAATGGCATTTATTATGTAGAGAAAGTTAATACAAACCAGTTACTAATGTATTGTGATTGTCCATATTGATTCATTTTTCCACCACATTATACACTGCTCGTTTCCATGGTACTTACGACCACCTTACAATCCAGCAATGGTGGTCAAGCTTATATATTATAGGAAAAAGGTCCAGCCTCTCTGGTGGCCGTGACCACTGGAGTGTGCATAGGCATGCATGCATGCGCAGCAGCTCTCACCCTGGCCACCTCGTATCTGATCTGCACCTGCGACACTAGGAAGTCTCCGTCACCGCCTGCCATTGGCTGCTCCCCCTGACATCAGATGTTTTCATCTGCGCACGGGGAGAAACAGCAGTGGCGGTGTGGGGACCAGTAGTGTAGCAGGGAGCGGGGTAAGTATATTCAGTGTGGGGGACCCAGTATATGGGGGGCCTTTTTATACTAAGAGATAACCCCTTTAACTTTTAGTCTCTCAGCCTTTGGAGCTAATGAATGGGGGTTGTTTGGGACCTGAGCACTGTTCCCTCAAAGCTGGACACTCCTGAACAGAATTAAATATGTATTAATGTGCAGCAGCCTAATAATTAACCATCTAGCAGCAGGGTATACAGGGTCACATAACATATAAGCAAGTAGTACTAAACATGTCAAGTGCAGTAAAGATAATTGTCCACATCCCTGGTGGTCTAGGGCAGTGAAGGGGTAAATGTTAGAATAAACAGTGGCCTGTAGTGCTCTTATATAGAACTGCAGCATTTCGTGTATCAGAATAGTTGAAATAATTCTATGCATTACTCCAGATAGAGGCCTTGGGGGGACCTCTGTATGGGTACTATTTTTAATATGGAGACTGCTTAGTATATGTGATGACTATTGTAGGAGAGGCAATACTTCTCTTGGTTTCTGGGAAAAAAAAATATGCAAATTATTATGTTCAACTTCACTCAGCTGGTGCTCACCATTAAGAGAAAGACAACCCCCGCTGAGAATGAATTTATATTGCTGAGAAACCCAGAGTAGCATACTAGGCTCTCTTTCTCTCAAGGAATCACAAAAAGTTTTTAGTTTGTTTGGGGACGAATTTCTGTGTCATTCGTAACTAACCCAGCTTACTACAAATTGATTTGCTCTTCCTTACTCCAGATATGTGTTTGTTTGTTTTTTTTTTACTTTGTAGGATAGCTCTTTAACCCTTAGACTCCCAGCGCCGTACATGCACGGCGCAAAAATCACTGACACAAGTCAAATCGCCGTACATGTACGGCGCTGTGTACTTCCGGTCCCCGAGCGAAATCGCTCGGTGACCGGGGTATGATGGCTGCTCTGCACGGCAGGCAGCCATCTTAGCTAAGGGTCTAGGGAGGTTTTACCGCCCCCCTGCAGCCCCGATCGCTGCAATTGGCCGGTCTCTGCAGACCGGCCAATCGCAGCTTCGGATGGCTTTCATCCATTCATTGAGCTGCAGGGGACGCTGTCAGGCTGTGATTGGTGCTGAAAAGGTCAGCACCAGTCACACTCGAGGTGAAGCAGGGGACAGCAGTGTTTGGCGTCCCCTGCAATCACTGCCATTGGCTGGTACAACGCTCCAGCCAATGGCAGCGCTATAGCACCACAGGAAAGGGCAGAACTTTCCTGAATGCAGCCATTCTAGCTCATGACTGCATGCAGGGAAGTTCTGTGCTTTTATGTGCTGCTGGATGGCCTGCTGGGACTTGTGGTTCTCCACCACAGCTTTCTACTGCGCTGAAAGTGCTGAAAAGAAGAAGAAAGAAGAAAAGAAGAAGAAAAGAAAAAAAGAAGAAGAAAAGAAGAAAAGTCACAGACCTAAACCATCCCTGTCCCTTACCGTCCCCCCCACCCCCATCCCAACCGCCCTCCACCTTCCCCACCCCCCGTCCTTTTTTTACGGACGGTTTTTGGTCTGTGCTTTTTTTTATTTTTTGGGGGGCAATTTTTTAGCTCTGCACCACTTTTTCTGCGTGCGAGCTGTGTCCGCCTAGTGCTTTTCAGTGCACACCTGCCTGATCAGCACCTGGGGATCATTTTTTTTTTATTTTTTCTCTATTTTTTTGTCAAAAAAGAAGAAAAGTACAGTTAGGGTTTTATATAAATATATATAGAGCTCCATATCTCTATATATATATAGATATAAGTTAATTTTTAGCCAGTGTTCAGTTTTTTTATACTGTAGTGAATTTTTTAACTACAGTATTTGCACGCACATACGTTTTGTCTGCGTGCGTGGTGCGTTAGCACATTTTTTGAAACTCTAGGTAGTGTCAGTCAGAGATATATCATATATATATAAAAATCCATATATATATATATATATATATATATATATATATATATATATATACATTTCAGTTAGTGTCAGTGTAGGTTTTTGCACGTACGCACTGTATCTGCATACATGCAGTTTGCAGGGGACTGTAGTGAATTTTTTCACTACAGTTTCTGCACTCACACACCATCTGTGTGCATGTGTGCGTGCTGTGAAAGCAGCATCTGCATATTTTTTTTTTTTTTTACATATCTTGTGTGAAAAAAAAACACAGTTAGTGGTAGCTAGATAAATTTCAGTTAGTGTCAGTTTAGGTTTTTGCACGAACGCACTGTATCTGTGTGCGTGCGTGCTGTGAAAGCAGCATCTGCATATTTTTTTGGGTTTTTTTTTTTACATATCTTGTGTGTAAAAAAAGAAAAAACACAGTTAGTGGTAGTTAGATTTTAGTTAGTGTCAGTCTAGGAATTTGTACGAACGCACCATCTGCGTACGTGCATTTTGCAAGCACTGAGCACCGATCAGTAGTCCATTACTGATCGCGTCTGCCTCTTTTTTTTTTTTTTTTTAATTTAGACTTTTATTACTGAAAAGACCTTTTTTTTAATTTCCCCCTCCCCCCTTTTTTTTCTATCTAAGTAAATACTGTAAAAACACCTTTACGTGTAAAACCACTACATACTCTCACCCTCACACTAAATAAAGTTTTACACATTTCACCCATCACACCCCAATAAAACAAAAATGTCCAATTCATCCCAACGAGTGTACTCGGCAGAAGAGGCATACGCCATCCTTGCCTCTGATACCGAGTCGGCCACTGAAGGAGAATAGGATGCCACTTTCCTCTACTCCTCCACCCCCTCATCATCGTCATCATCTGCTGATGAGGGACCCTCTAGGAGGCGCCCCAGAACGACAGCTGAGGCAGCCCTCCAGAGTAAACCCTTATGGACCCCACCCCCTGAGAATTATCAGCCCCAAATTCCGGATTTTGAGGCCAGACCCGGAATTCAGGTAGACTGTGCAGGGTTCACAGAAGTTGATTTTTTCAAAATCTTTTTCTCTGATGATTTAATAAATTTGATGGTAACCCAAACAAATTTGTACGCCCAGCAATACATCTCCCAGAACCCCACAACCCCATACGCTAGACCCCAAGGTTGGACCCCAGTCAATGCTGCAGAGATGACGATCTTTTGGGGACTCGTGCTGCACATGGGGCTTGTAAAAAAAACAGAAATAAAACAGTATTGGAGTGCGGATGCCTTGTACCACACTCCAATTTTCAGTCAAACCATGGCCCGGAATCGCTTCCAAACATTACTAAAATTTTTGCATTACAACGATAATGCACAATGCCCACCCCAGAATGACCCCGCATATGACCGTTTGTACAAAATTAGACCCATCCTTGAACACTTCAATACAAAGTTTTCAGAAGTGTACATCCCCGATCAAAATATCTGCATAGACGAAACCCTATTGCTTTTCAAAGGGAGGGTAGCATTCCGCCAGTACCTGCCCAGCAAGCGGGCAAGGTATGGCATAAAAATATATAAACTCTGTGAGAGTAGCTCTGGATACACTCACAAGTTCCGGGTTTATGAAGGGAGGGACACCCGAATTGAACCCCCAGAATGCCCCCCGGCCTAGGAGTTAGTGGGAAGATTGTGTGGGACTTGCTGCACCCACTGCTAGATAAGGGTTACCATCTATATGTGGATAATTACTACACAAGTGTACCACTCTTCCAATACCTAGCTTCCAGATGTACTGTGGCGTGCGGCACAATACGCAAAAATCAGAGAGGCCTCCCAAGATCCCTGGTAGGGCAACCGCTACAAAAAGGAGAAAGCCGTGCTCTCCTCAATCAGAACATGTTGGCGGTTAAAGGGGTTCTCCGGGAATAAAGAAAATGAAAATATGTAAATATTACTTTAGTATAAATATATTCCCAAATACATTTCATTAGTTATAATGGCTCGTTTTCTCTGGGGAGCAATCATTAGGAGAAACAAAATGGTCGCCGTCCTATTAGTACACACAAAACCTGTCCTAATCACACAGCATGACAAGTTACTTCACAACACTGAGGTAAAGAGCTACCTCATCCTCCTCTCTGCTTGTCAGGGATTATGATCCTGACTACAGTTTAATATGATCTTCAGCTGAATCTCTGTGGGAATGGAGATCACGAGGAGACATGAAGTACAGAGAGGACGGACAGGACAGACTGTGGTAATGGAGACTGCATACAAGTGCTGCTGCTCATCAGCCACACCTGCTGATGAACTCCATACTTACAGTGATTCAGCTGAAGATGTTATTCAGGGTCTTTATCCCTGACAAGCAGAGAGGAGGATGAGGCAGCTCTTTACCTCAGTGCTCTGAAGTAACTTGTCCTCTTTTGTGATTAGGACAGGTTTTGTATGTACTAATAGGATGGCGGCCATTTTGTTTATCTTAATGATTGCTCCCCAGACAAAACAAGCCATTATAACTAATTAAAGGTATTTAGGAATATATTTATAATGAAGTAATATTTAAGTATTTTAATTTTCTTAATTCCTGGAGAACCCCTTTAAGTACAAGGACAAGAGGGATGTCCTTGTACTGACCAGTATTCACCCCAACACCTGCTCCCCTGCCCGTGTACGTGGTACCACTACCACTGTCCCCAAACCAGACTGCATCCTGGCCTACAACAAGAACATGGGAGGAGTTGATCTTTCAGATGAAGTTCTGAAGCCCTACAATGCCACACGAAAAACCAAAGTGTGGTACAAAAAGCTGGCCGTGCACCTCGTACAGGTGGCGCTGTACAATGCATTCATGCTATTTAGATCTACAGGCCAGACAAGATCATTCCTACAATTTCAAGAGGTGGTGATAAAGGCCCTAATTCGTCCAAGTCAAGCAGAAGAGGCCCCCAGTACTTCTGCAAGTTACGGTGCCCGGGTTGTAGCAGGGCAACATTTCCCTGGTGAGGTCCCCCAAACAGCTAGGAAGGGAAGGACCCAAAAGCGATGCAGGGTATGTTCCAAAAGGGGTATTAGGAAGGACACTATACACCACTGCAAAACCTGTCCTGAGAAACCTGGCCTGTGCATCAAGGATTGTTTCAGAATCTACCACCAATCCATGGATTAGTTTCATCCCTGATGTACCCTGAAATTGTTTCACTTTATACCTCACATTTAGTCTCTGTAGCTTACATATCCACTTTTCACCATCACTACATATTCATTTCTGTGAGACCCCAGTTTGTGAAAAAGTACCCTTTCTACCACTTAAAATGTTCGTACGGGGGTGCTCTTTCCAAAATGGGGTCACTTCTTGGGGTTTTTAGTTGTTGGGGACCTCAGGAAATTTTTAAAAGCGACATGGCAATTAAAAAAACCATGTCTGTTAAATTTGGCCTGCAAAAACCACATTTTGCAGTTTGCCTCTGGTGGCCTGCTGTGCGCCCATACAGCGGGCTACAAGCACAAATGGGGTGTTGTTTTAATTGGGAAAAAATGGGGAACATGCATTGGGTGCATTTTCTCCTTTAACCCCTTGTGAATCTGAAAAATTGGGGTCTGCTTGTAATTTTTCATTTTCACAAATGTGTGCTTTGAAATGCTGTTACTTGCATTTCTGCCTTCTGTGAGACCTCAGTCTGTGAAAAAGTACCCCTTCTACCACTTAAAATGTCCGTGCGGGGGTGCTCTTTCCAAAATGGGGTCACTTGTGGGGGTTTTTAATTTCTGGGGACCTCAGGAGTGATTTAAATGAGACATGTCTGTTAATTCTGGCCTAAAAAACCCATATATTGCTGTTTGCCTCTGGTGGCCTGCTGTGCGCCCATACAGCGGGCTACAAGCACAAATGGGGTGTTGTTTTAATGGAAAAAAAGGGGAACATGTATTGGGGTGCATTTTCTCCTTTAACCCCTTGTGAATCTGAAAAATTGGGGTCTGCTAGTAATTTTTCATTTTCACAAATGTGTGCTTTGAAAAGCTTTTACAAGTGTTTCTGCCTTCTGTGAGACACCTGTTTAGTAAAAAGTACCCTTTCGACCACTTAAAATGTTCGTACGGGGGTGCTCTTTCCAAAATGGGGTCACTTCTTGGGGTTTTTAATTTCTGGGGACCTCAGGAAATTTTTAAATGAGACATGGCACTAAAAAAACCATGTCTGTTAATTCTGGCCTGCAAAATCCATAATTTGCTGTTTGCCTCTAGGGGCCTGCTGTGCGTCCATACAGCGGGCTACAAGCACAAATGGGGTGTTGTTTTAATGGGGGAAAAATGGGGAACATGTATTGGGGTGCATTTTCTCCTTTAACCCCTTGTGAATCTGAAAAATTGGGGTCTGCTTGTAATTTTTCATTTTCACAAATGTGTGCTTTGAAAAGCTTTTACAAGTGTTTCTGCCTTCTGTGAGACACCCGTTTAGTAAAAAGTACCCTTTCTACCACTTAAAATGTTCGTACGGGGGTGCTCTTTCCAAAATGGGGTCACTTTTGGGGGTTTTCCACTGTAGGGCCAGCTCAGGGGGTCTTCATGTGCGACATAGCTCCCAATTATTATTCCAGCTAATTTCGCTCTCCAAAAGCCATATGGTGCTCCTTCCACTGTGAAGCCTGCTGTGCGCCAGTACATTGGGCTACGAGCACATATGGGGTGTTGCCGTATTCGGGGGGAAATGGTGATCAAAATGTGGGGTGCATTTTGTCCCGTTACCCTTTGTGAAAGTGAAAAATGTGGGTGTATAGCAACTCTTTTGTCAAAAAATTGCAATTTTTCATTTTCACTTCCGCGTGAATCCTAATTCTAGGAAAAACCAGTGAGCTCAAAGTGCTCACCACACACCTTGAAAGATTCCTTAAGGGGTGCTCTTTCCAAAATGGGTCACTTTTGGGGGTTCCACTGTAGGGCCAGCTCAGGGGGGTCTTCATGTGCGACATAGCTCCCAATTATTATTCCAGCTAATTCCGCTATCCATAAGCCATATGGTGCTTCTTGCACTCTAAAGCCTGCTGTGCCCCCATACATTAGTTTTTGCGCACATATGGGGTATTTCTAAAAACTCCAGAATTGGGGTAATAGTTTTTGAATTTTATTTTGCTGTTATTCCTTGTTATGTTTCAAGGAAAAATGGATTAAAATTTAAAATCTGCAAAAAAAATGAAATTTTGAAATTTTATTCCAATTTTCCATCAATTCTCATGGAACACATAAAGGGTTAACAAAGTTAGTAAAATCAGTTTTGAATAGCTTGAGGGGTGTAGTTTCTAAAATGGGGTGGTTTATGGGGAGTTTCAACTATATAAGCCCCACAAAGTGACTTCATAACTGAACTGGTCCATAAAAAAATGGGTTTTGGAAATCTTTTTAAAATTTTAAGATTTGATTCTAATTCTAAGCCTTATAACGTCCCCAAAAAATGTCATTTTCAGAATGATCCTAACATAAAATAGATATATGGGGAATGTAAAATAATAACCATTTTTGGAGGTATTACTATGTATTTTGAAATTAGAGAAATTGTAATTTGGAAATTTGCTAATTTTTCCAAATGTTTGGTAAATTTGGCATTTTTTCATAAATAAAAATGTAATATTTTGCCTCAAATTTACTACTGTCATGAAGCACAATATGTGACGAGAAAACAATCTGAGAATGACCTTGATAAGTAAAAGCGTTCCAAAGTTATTACCACATAAAGTGACACATGTCAGATTTGCAAAAAACGGCCTGGGATTTGAGGTGAAAAGTGGCCCGGTACTGAAAGGGTTAAATGAGTTGTCCCATGGGGGGCATTTATGGCATATCCACCAGATATGCCATAAATGTCCCATAGCTGCAGGTCTCACCTCTAGGACAGCTCCTATCTCAAGAACGGGGCCCAATCGTGCCTGACCAGGAAGGTGGAGGTGGCTGCACATGAGCATTTCTCTCCATACCAATATGGCTGACATATATTAGCCTGTGCGTCATGTCACCAGGGCAGACCTGCACTGCACAAAATGAACTGTGCTGGTATTTTATGGCATAGATTACATAGCATAAGTGCGCTATCACACGTGGCAGATTTTTGCAGAAATTTCTGCGGCTGTCGCCAACATTCATCAAAATCCGTCTTTCAGAGACCCTTGTACACAGGGGTGCACCACCCATGATGCCAGGTGAGACGATCGCCTCAGGCAGCACCAGGTAGGGGCGAGATGGGGGCAGCGGAAGGGCCATGGGCAATGAGCGCTTTAATTGTGGCGAAAGGGTTAGGTTAAGAAATTGGCATGGGGGGGGGGCACCGTTTCAGTTTTCGCCTCAGGGAGCAGAAAGGCTAGGTTCACCCCTGCTCGCACATGCTGCAGGAAAAACTCCATTGAGATGCAAGGAACTGATTTTCAGAAATTTGTGCAACAAATCTGCTACATAAGAACATACTTTTAAAGCCCCCCACACATATTATGTCCAATCTCCAATAGGATTTCACATAATCTGGTATACCAGATGATAGGATAAGAAGAGAACCCCTTTAAGTCAAGGATTCTCATACATTTTTTCCAGATATTAATATTTCCCTAATGAGATGTACTGTGTCTTATAAGGAAATGTGTATGTTTCACCTCCAAAGGCTATGCCAGGTTCACACTCAGGTGCAGACGTTGCTGCAGGTTACATTGTGGCCAGTAAAAGTGATGTGACATTATGTAACCTGCTTCCTTCACAGAACTTGGCAGCCACAGATGCAAGACAAGTGCTCAGGAGCAAACACACAGCTCCAGTAGTTCCCAGTGCTGGGAGGAGTTGTCACTGGCAGAGTGGGAGGGCATATGGCTTATGAAAAGGTGTCACCAGCCTCCTGCTGGGACAACAGAGGTGACTGCTGGCCACACTGTGCACTGTGGGCATATTAGCCATGCACTGACTACATGCATTTCATGAGCTGCATGGACAAAGGGACAAGTGGGACTGCATGACCATGAGCCTGGAAAGCTGCTGCCAGGAGCTGGACCATGTAAGTGTCTACACCAACTTCATACATTATGTATTTGTGTAAGTAGTAGAGGTTTGCAGTATAGGAATGTTTCATATGAATATCTATCTATCTATCTATCTATCTATCTTATATCTATTGTCTATCGATCCCATATTGATCTAACTATTTAACTCATATCTATCTATGTACCTATCAATGTATCTATGTCTGTCTATCTATCTATCTATCTATCTATCTATCTATCTATCCCTAAATATCTATCTATGTATCTATCACAAATGTATCAATCTCATATCTATCTATTTATCTATCTCATATCTATTATCTATCAATCCCATATTGATCTATTTAACTCATATCTATCTATGTACCTATCAATGTATCTAGGTCTATCTATCTAAACCTAAATATCTATGTATCTATCACAAATGTATCAATCTCATATCTATTGATCTCATATCTATTGATCTCATATCTATCTATCTATCTATCTATCTATCTCATATCTATTATCTATCGATCCCATATTGATCTAACTATTTAACTCATATCTATCTATCTACCTACCTATCAATGTATCTATGTCTGTCTATCTATCTATCTCATATCTATTATCTATCAATCCCATATTGATCTATTTAACTCATATCTATGTACCTATCAATGTATCTATGTCTATCTATCTAAACCTAAATATCTATCTATGTATCTATCATAAATGTATCAATCTCATATCTATTGATCTCATATCTATCTATCTATCTATCTATCTATCTATCTATCTATCTATCTATCTATCTATCAGTACCATGGCTTTGAGGGTTGTCTGTATTGAGGTGGTAATGTAATACAGTGCAGGCACATTATTGTGTACTATGATGGTTTACCTGCAGTCCTTTGTAAATCCACAGGACAATCTCAGCTCTGCTACTTCTGTATGTGTTAGCAGTTGTGTATACATTCTTAAGTGCCTCATGCTTTCCTGAGCAAACATTGCATACAGACTGAATCTCCAGCCCAGCACAACAAGGAAAGCAGTGACTGCTGGCTGAACGGTACAATCCGACATGAGATCGGAAGACATTAGGATGTGGCTGTTTTATTCATTTACTATATCTGTACACAATTGTTGTTCAGCAGTTACTATTGTTTTCTATGGCTTGTATGGTATATTATTATGTGTCGTCTCCACTTGGGGATTTATTTTGTTATTCATGCTGTACTTGCTGTTTTTTATGTAAACATTTAGTTAAAGTGAAGGTCCGGTCTGGGGACACTTTACACGTGAAATGACCCTCTCATATTTTATATACTTGTGACAAGATCACATTGGTGAAGTTTTCTCGGGTCTCTTCTGATTTCCAGAATGACAGGGTCCTACTGAGGGCTCCGGCCCTCTTTGCTGCTGTGCAGAGATTCCTATCACTGAAAATGTGACTCCTATTCTAATCATTCTAATCAAATTGTCATTTATTTGAATGGAGTATTGTTTAGAAGAAGTCAAGTTTGAGGGAACAGAAATTCATTGGTAGTACCAAGAAGTTTAAATTTCCCTTTTATTTTAGAGTACAGCTACACAACATTTGTCGCGCGAGAAAAGAGTACAACTACATTGCGACATGTGTTACACAACATTTTTTGTAATGATAGTCTATGGTCACAGTGTGACATGCGACATGCAGTAACTGCGTCACACAAAAATTTAACTTGGATGGATTTTTTGCAACTGTCGTGTCGCAGTTGCAGCATGTTGCATGTCACAGTGCGACAACATAGACTATCATTACAAAAAATGTTGCGCGACAAATAGTAGCATAACAAATGTCGTCATGTAGTCCTAGTCTTAGGAATCAGTTGAGTTCCGACACCATAAACATTAATGTGAAGATCATATTTTGATCTTCACCTTATGATTATCTAAGTTATTATCAAACTTTGAGGCCTCGTCCACATTTCTGTTTTTCACAGACATGTGCTGTCCGCATTTTCTGCAGATAGCACAGATACCCATTGATTTAGAAATGTTTCTGTTCACACATCAGCATTTTTATACTAACCGTGGGTCATGCACTACTTTGGACCGTGATGCAGACCAAACACGTCCATTGAAGCCTATGGGTCTGTGCTTATAAAAGTAAGAAGAAATTTTAAAGTCTTATCTCAGACGTTTATGGTATATCTACTGAATAAGCTATAAAAGTCCTATAGAAGCGGGTCACATCGCAGCCACCTCTCTGTATACTGCCATCATCAAAAGCTTCCCATTCTTGAGATAGATGTGGGTCCCACAGATGGCACACACATCTGTTGCATTTTTATAGCATATCCTGTAGCTATATGGTAAAAGACCAATATGGGAATAACCCTTTAAGTGCCATGATGTAGCATCCCGCCGCAACATACAGCTAAAGCTCATGGGAGAGATGCTTTCTGGAAGAGAGTATATCTCCATGTAGATTTGCCATCTTTTTTGGGAGTCTGTGAGGTCTTCACTTTTACCAGGAGCCTCATGGACATTCTGTGAAAGGTAAATTGATTTTCTATTAAATTAGGTCTCCAGTGCAGTATCTGAGATTCGGTATTTTAAGCACTGATGGGACATTCAGTGTACATTGATTAACTTGTCAATGCTATAAAGTTAAACACACATTGATATCAATGTGAAGACCCTTCAACATGCCTGGAGTTCTGATGATCTTCAGCTGACGACTATTGGGGGTCACAGAGTGGCCACATTCATAAATCCAAAAAGGTGGACATCACACCCCTAAAAGAAGGAAATCATATTTGGGACAGTGGGGCACGATATGATAATATACATATTCATATAGAATGCACTTATATTATATCCATCATCATATCGAACACTGTTATATAATATTCATCATATAGAAGGAATGTCCTAATAATCTCACCATGCTACCTCTCTGTACAATGGATATTCACCCCTGTATTGTCTATAGATCGCACACAGTCATGTGAGCTTAAAGGGGTTGTCTCACTTCAGCAAATGGCAATTATTGTATACAGAAAGTTAATACAAGCCACTTACTAATGTATTGTGATTGTCCATATTGCCTCATTTGCTAGTTGGATTCATTTTTCCATTATGTTATATGCTGTTCGTTTCCATGATTATGACCACCCTGCAATTCATCAGTGGTGGTCGTGCTTGCACACTATTAAAGAAAGCGCCAGCCTATGTGAGCTCTCATGGTCCCGGCCACCAGAGAGGCCAGTGCTTTTTTTCCTATACTGTACAAGCATGGTCACCTCTGCTGCATTACAGGGTGGGTTGTAACCATGGAAACTAGCAGCTTATAATGTGATGGAAAAATGAATCCAGTCAGCAAAGAAAGCAATATGGATAATCACAATATATCAGTAAGTGCCTTGTATTAATTTTCTCTACATGATAAATGTCACTTGCTGAAGTGAGACAACCCTTTAAAGAGGACCCGTCCCCATCCAGACATGTCTGTTTTAGTAGCTGTTTGCATTCCCTGTGTAATACCAATTCTGGAGCATCTATTCTTGTCACACTGTGTTGTGCCTTTCTTCTGTTATTCCTGCTAGATGTTTATGGATATAGGTACAGATGGGAGCTACTGCCTGGAGGTTTGTCCCTGCACAGTCTGACACTGGCACCACTTATTGGATAGTGTCAGACTGTACAGTGACACGCCCCCAACTGGTTACATCCATCTGTAACTATAGCCAGGGCCAGATTAAGGGTTCTAGGAGTATGGAGCACTCCATCCAACTAACATGGGGCCCTCCTCCACCACATACTGGAGGATATTTATTAAGACTTGCAGTGGACCGAGGCGGAGCCTGACTGCTCAGCAAGACGGACGCGTGTGTGTGAGCTCCTCTCAGCATTTCTTGCACACTCGTTTATTTCGATAATACCATACCACAGGATGGTCAAAATTGTCAGGGACAAAGCCAAGGACAGAGGTGTACAGCAGAGATGGGACGGAGGTCTCCTGGACATGGAGAAATATCTCCACAAGAAAGGGCCCGCTCCGGCACAAGGGTGCTGCAAGATGGCGCCGGAGGAGCACGCTGCAGAGGAAGCGACCGTGAGTCAGGAAAAAGAGGACTTATTTGAGCCCAGTCCAGCCGCTGACTCCATTCACCCGGCCCCGGTTTCAAGACACTTTTTACAACAAGCTCTCTCTCAAGCCATAATGCCAGTAATGCAAGAGCTTGCAGAAATCAAGAGTGATATAAAGCACATAGGATGCAGAGTGGCGACGTTGGAGAATAATCAGGACGCCATACTTACATATAATCGCGCCCTGGGGGAGAACTGTTCCTCACAGATGGAGAATATAAATACTGCTTTGGCGCTGATTGAAGACCAGGAAAATCGCAGTAGGCGCAAGTATATACGCTTTAGAGGAATTCCGGAGTCGGTGACCCATGAAAACCTTCCCGCCACTGCCAGCGCCATTTTCTCTGGCCTACTAGGAGAAGAACGCGCCTCCAAGATTATAGTGGAGCGCATCCATAGAGCGCTCAAGCCCAGGCCCAAGGATGACCAACCTCCAAGAGATGTAGTGTGTGGCCTCTTGAGCTATGTTGACACAGTGGCACTGCTGAAAGCTGCCAGGGAGAAAGAGGACTTATCGTCTGGAGGTTCAAAAATCTTGTTTTTTCAGGATTTGGCGCCTTCAACTCTAAGCAAGAGAAGAGCCTTGAGGCCGTTAACAGACCATCTCAAATCTCGCCAAATTGCTTTTAAATGGCTATTCCCATTTGGTCTTACCTTCCTCATCAATGGTAAGCGATGCACAGTGAGAGTGCCTGCAGACCTTTCTTCAGCGTGGACCCTGCTAAAGATCCCGCCAATGAATATCTCATCATGGCTACCAATCTCAGGGCTGGCGGCACCGTTACCAGAGCTTCCAGAAACAGGCAGATGAATGAAGGTGGGCCAGAGGAGGAAGATAAATCCCAAGCCACAAGATGCGGGACAGAATAGAGAGCGTCGATGAGTTGGAATTGTGTAACTAACTTTCCTTTCTCCAGTTTTTCATATATATCCTCATGCTGTCAGATAGGAATCCTTCCACCCCTGTCATAAGATGGACACCTGCCCGTGACGGGGTCTATAGGATACATCCATAAGGGACTACACCAGTTCTTCACCTCAGAAAAGTGATGTATTAATTGAGTACAGCTTTTTCATCATTTAGTTTATTTGATTTTATTTTGATTTTTATTACATGCACTACTTATCTCATCTCATTTACTTCTTTCACCTTATCTGTTTCTCTCGTTTCATTTTTCTTCTACTATTTCTTTGTTTATTTCTTATCCATCCATTTTTGTCCCCCTCCCCCTCCCTCTCCCTCTCCTGCAATCATCTCCTTCACTCTTTCCCCCTCCACTTTTTCCCCTTCCCTCTTCTCACCCTCCCTCCCTCCCTTTACACCTTTTACTTTCTTTACTTCACTTTCTCTTTCTCACCCCTTTCTTTATACTCTTCTTCCTTTTCTTTATCCTTTCCTTCCTACTGTACCTCAGTAGGTGAGGTTTCTAGGTGATAAGCCCAAGTGGTTTGAATAGGTTAATGGAGGGGCTCTGGATGGACATTCGTTATAATACGGACAGCTCTTGGGGATTTGTTCTCTTAAGTTATTTTACAAGTTACTGTATGGTATTAATTCCTACTTTTATTATTATTACAGTTTTTTCATGTGTGTAGGAGGTGATGCTACAAGTTAGGTGGAATAACATCTTATACTTCTTCCCCCCATGATGAGGAGACGAAGTCTTAATTGTGATCTCCCAGTCGGAGGGATAGTACTTGTGCTAGCCTTCTTATTATGTCTGTGCATATTATCTAGATATGATAGACCAGTTTCTTGTGCTCTATGTTTGAGCCTGTATATTTCCCTATGTCCCTCCCTTTCCCCCCTCTCAGGTGGTAGTCTTTATAATAATCTCGCAGCTATTCATTTCTCTCAACCCAGCAATGGCTGATATTAAGTGTGCTACTTATAATGTTAACGGCTTGAATACACCCCAAAAGAGGTCTCATGTTATCAGATTGCTGAGAAGGATGAAGGTGGACGTCTGTTTTTTCCAGGAAACGCACTTTAAGACAGGACGTGTGCCTTTGTTGCCTCAAGCATACTTTAAACTCTGGTTCCATGGCTCTTATGTAAAGGCATCGCGTGGTGTTGCGGTTGCAGTGGCCAAGCATGTACCTTTTAGTCATATACTTACCCAGGGGGACCCTGAAGGTCGGTATGTCTTTGTAAAAGGCAAAATAGGCAGCAAATTAGTAACTTTGGCTAGCTTATATGCACCTAATAGAGGACAACAGAAGTGGCTTAGGTCTACCCTGAAAAAATTGGACCAATTTGCAGAAGGGATACGCCTGGTCGGAGGAGACATTAATGTGGCACTCTCTCCACAACTAGACACCTCGGGAGGTGCTTCTGTACATTCGCAAACCTCCTTGGGACAAATTAATAAGAGGCTGTTTGATTATGGTTTGGTGGATGCTTGCCGGCTGCTGAACCCATCAGAACGTGATTTTACTTTCTTTTCTGCTCCACACAATTCTTTCCAACGATTGGATTATGTCTTTATCTCTAGTCGCCATGTGGACATGTTGAGAGGAGTCTCTATTGACTCTATTACAGTGTCTGACCATGCTCCTGTCTCGGCCTCGGTGACTCTTTCCAATCTTGCTCAGAGGCAATGGTCCTGGCATCTTAATGAAACGCTATTGGATAGAGAAACTGATTTCAGAGCTATCTGTTCTAAAGTCCAATTGTATTTTCAAGAGAATGCCTCTGCAAATATATCTCCAACAGTGTTGTGGGAGGCCCATAAGGCTGTAATGCAAGGGGAGTTCATTGCGCTTGGGAGTAGAATAAAAAAGGAGAGACAAAAGTATATTGCCTCCTTGCTCTCTCAAATAGCCACCATTGAATCACTTCACAAGAGGACCAAGGCGTTTCAGGCAAGAGATGAGTTGCTGGGGCTGAGGCGGGAGCTAAAGGACTATCTTAATGTATGTAATGCCAGAGCATATCAATATTCTAAATACCGTCACTATGCACATGGTGATAAGGGCACTAAGCTAATGACAAGGTTTATTAAACAAAGACAGGATGCCTCTTATATCACATCTAGTAAACGAAAGCAAGGTTCCTTAGCAGTAACAACAAAAGATATAGCTAACATTTTTTGTGATTTTTATAAAGATCTGTATAACATGGAGGACATGGAGGGATCTCAGGGGGTAAACCGCACAAAAGCTATTGATGACTTCTTACAAAAGCTGAAACTCCCTAGTCTCTCAGCAGAGGAGGCAGAATTACTTTTAAGACCGATTACGGAAGAAGAGGTGGGGCTAATTCTCAAATCTATGCCTTTGGGTAAAAGCCCAGGTCCTGACGGTTTGCCAGTGGGTTATTATAAGAAACTTATACATGTTTTGCTCCCTTGGCTTACAGAGTGGTGTAGGGCACTCTTTTCAGGATCCACACTGCCTAAACAATCCTTAGAGGCTATAATTACTATCTTGCCGAAGGAGGGCAAAGATCCACAGGAATGTGGGAGTTATAGTTCGCTCCTAAATGTGGATATTAAGGTCTGGGCGAAATTGCTGGCGAAGAGACTTAGTTCTTTTCTCCCACATCTTATCCACCCTGATCAAGCGGGTTTCGTGCCCGGTAGGGAAGGGAACCATAATTCATGTAGACTTATCTCATCTCTTCAATTGGCCAAAAGATCTAAACAGCCTTTAGTCTTTCTAAGTGTGGATGCTGAAAAGGCCTTCAATAGGGTTGACTGGTTATTCTTACAGAAAACGTTGGCAAAATTTGGCATACCTGACATATTTTCGCAAGCAATTATGTCTCTGTATAGTGCCCCTAGCGCTAAAGTGTGCGTCAATGGAACCCTGTCACCCTCCTTTATGATAAGTAATGGCACAAGACAGGGATGTCCCCTCTCACCGACTCTTTTCATTTTTGTCATGGAGACTCTCCTTCAGGCAATTAGAGAGCATCCACACATTAAAGGGGTTAACGTTACTAAAGATGTGCCGAGTTATGTCAATGTAGCTTTCGCAGATGATCTCTTGATCATGGTGACAAACCCTGAAGAAGCCTTTCCTCATTTATTGAACTTATTCCATAGATATGGTCAGCTCTCCAATTTTAAGACTAACCATTCAAAAACAGAAGCATTAAATATTTCTGCTCCTCCTGCATTGGTTAAGGTCCTACAAGCCTCCACACCTTTTACCTGGCAAACGTCCCATATAACCTACCTGGGAGTTAAGATATCAGCCCAACTAGAGAAATTATTCTCGTTGAATTACATCCCTCTATTGGATAATATCCAGTCTCAACTAGCGTCTGTTAAGATCCCCTATGTCTCATGGATGGGGAGGAAAAACCTCCTAAAAACCTTTATTATGCCCAAATTCCTGTATACCTTACAAATGCTCCCAATCTTTCTGCCTGGCTCCTACTTCATGAAAGTTAGGAAACTGTTAACCCAATTTCTGTGGAATGGTAAGAATGGCTAGAATATCTTATGAGAGATTGATTTTGAGAAAGGAACAAGGTGGATTTGGCTTCCCAGATTTTGGCACCTATTACAGGGCAATTAATTTAAAGAGGTGGCTCCAGGTTCAAATTCCTAATTATAAGACACATGGAACAAATGGGGAACTGAAACTTATCTCGCAAAGCCTTAAAGCTGGATTGTGGGGTGTTAATCCGCACATATACCCCTCTATGGTGGAGAACCCGCTCCTTAAAGGAACCCTATCGGTCATTAAATATTTAAATAAAGGTCATATCCTTATAAATAAACAGCCCCTTATGATGCCGGCCGAATTGATTCCCTTTCTAGTTAGGGACAAGGTTGTTGAGGTAGCTCGTATATGGAGTAGTCTTAAGGATAAGACTCTGGAAGAATTTATGCAAGACATGCCATCTCCTGAAAACTTCCCAGGAAGCTCTCTTGCTTCCTTGGTCAGGGGTAACTTTCTGCATTCATCAGAGCTAAACAACGCATGTAGAACATTACACAAAAATAGGCAGGATAACCAGTCTAAGACGTGGTTTGAGAAGCTGTTTTATAATGATAAGATGCCTTCTAGGGCTATATCGCTCCTTTATAACTCGTTGTTGACGCCAAATGATAAAAAGTTCCCCCAATACTTACAAATCTGGGCTGACGAACTGAATATCACTTTGTCTGAAATAAATGTGCATAGAATACACTCCAATTCCCATGGGTTTTCTCGGTGTGTGAGGGTTCAAGAACATTCATATAAAGTAATGACGCAGTGGTACAAGACAACAAAACTACAATTTCTGAAAGGTTTACAGGCAGATAGTGCTTGTTGGAGATGTGGGGTGGAGGAGGGCTCCTTAAGTCACATATTCTGGCACTGCACTAGAATTAAACCATACTGGTCAGAAGTCATAGACTCTATAAGCAAAGTGGTGGCCAAGCCAATTGAATTAACTCCGGAAACGGCTCTCCTTTGGCTTAGCTCGGGTCCTGGAACCCTTCCAAGAGGGACCTAGCTACACATCTAGTCCATGCGGCGAGGTTACTGATCCCTTTGAGGTGGTTAAATAAGGATCCACCTTCGTTAGGTCAATGGAAAGATAAAGTGGATCAGCTGTGTCGTTTGGAAGAATTAGCAAGTTGGAAGGAGAGAGCTCATGACAAATTTCTGAGGATGTGGGAGCCTTGGAAGGTTTATAGACGCAATAATGTCACATGACCAGTGAGGAGGGTAATATCAATGAGTATGCGTTGTGATCATTGGTGTTGAGAGGCGTCACCTGAGAGGGGTTTCCTTGCCCCTTTTTCCTACCCTTTTACCCCCCCTTACTTTTATTATTTGTTTATATGTATTACACAATGTCAAACCTGAATGCCCACTTTTATGGGCTTACATAGTAATGACTATGTTAGTATTTATGTCTGATATCTGTGCTGTTATAGATGTCACAATTGTATCATATATAGTCAAGACTTTTGGGAATAAGAATTTATTCATCGTAATTGTAAACTCTAAGCTTTGTTGTTGCTTTGCAATTCTTTCAATAAAAAGAAAATTGACAAAGACTTGCAGTGGACCAGGAGGAATTCAGTGCATCATGCACCATACAGTAGCCAACATGAACAAGTTGGTTTGGGGAAGAGAGGAGAGAGTGGTGCATGAAATGCACTGCACAATTCAGTGTGGACACACCCCTTTTATGAGACCCCACCCCTTCTGTGTCTGTCTCCTCCCCTTTCATGACATGCCCTCCATATCCTGTGCTTGGGGTTATCAACTCCTCTGGGAGTTCAGGAGGCCTCCCCTTTTTCTGGGAGCATCCCGGATTTTGCCAAGTTTGTACTATGTATAACATTAGATATAACATCACCTACAGAGATATCCTGCTCATATACAGGCCCTACATGTATTACTTAATTATAGACCTATATGTGCATCATATGCATGGAAAGTGCATTCACTACGCACTGAGAGAAGGGGAGACACGTACGCCCAGGGTTGCCAACCTTACTTTCAGATTTTTCTGGACAACTGAACCACAATTCACGGACAGCCCAAAGTTTTTACGGACATACACTCCGCCCCTTTTTTTTACAGGACACGCTCCCTTCCACATTCTCAAAATGCCCTTGAATCAAAAACACTTCAGAATAAAAAGAATTGTCCAGTAGTTAAAAATTAAATATGGCAGCAGCATATGGAAAATAAACAACAATTCTCAGCTGTTCCATCCTGACCGCTCTAATCTGAGTGCTTTGTTTATATTGCTGCAGTAATGATGCCTGTGACACGCCAGACTTTCTGGCATCATTGCTGCGGTCATGTAAACAAAGACTGACAGGGATGTAACGGGCAAGTGTGCACATCTGTCACAATGTCGGTGATGTGCACACTGATGTGCACGTGTGTGCCATGTGCCCACTCCAGCCAGTTCTCACCATTAGACCACTGACTGGTGCAGCAGTAACATGCCATATGCACTGGCTAGCCTAAGGTTACACTCATACAACAGTGAAAAACGGACACGTGATGAACGTTTTATTAACATCTGTCACACATCCGTTTTAAGAACAATTGTAGTTTATGGGGTTATTTACACAGCAGTTTTTTTTTTTTACAGCTATTGAATAAGGGAAAAGAAATAGAACATGGGACTGTATATTGGAGGAGCTGACAGAAGGAGACTGAGAATGTTATTTACATGGGACTCTATTGGAGGGGCTGATCTTAAAGGGGTTGTATAATCTCAGACAATGGGGGCATATTACTAGGATATGCCCCCATTGTCTGATAGGTGCAGAGCCCAGAGGTGGGACCTGCACCTATCTTGTAAACGGAGCCTTCAAAGTCATGGAGGGCGCACCGCGCTTGCACGGCCACCCTCCATCCATTTCTATGGAGCTGCTGGAAATAGCTGAGCGCTGACTTAGCTATTTCCGTCGGCCCCATAGAAACGAAGTGGAGCGGTGGCTGAACAAGTGCGGTGCGCCCTCCATGACTTTCAAGTCTATGTTTACGAGATAGGTGCCTGCACCTATAAGATAACGGGGGCATATCCTAGTAATATGCCCCCATTGTCTGAGATTATACAAGATTATACAACCCCTTTAATTATATGGCACTGTATTTTTTTTTTATAAATATACATATATATATAAAATTATGTGTCAGCTTTGCAGCATTGTGCAGCCTTCTGTTGCTAGCTGCCATGTGCTTCACCAGCACCTCACCTGCTGGCTGGAGATTATTATATGTCTCCACTCCACTTTAATTTTCTCTTCACATTTCTCTTATTTTATGTATATGCAATCAGCAGCCCATCATTACCCCCAAAACTTACTGGCAATACTGATGGCACATATGTCTGTGGTCTGCTCAGATGCTCTCTCTGCAGTCTGCTCTCCCAACAAGTCTCCCTAATGCTGGGAGCATGTTTGTCATGTGACCCACCACTGACGTCACAAGGGGGCGGAGTTAACAGGCCGGAGGTGGGCGCATCCTGGCTGCAAGCAAGCGGCCTCCTGATCCAGCCCTAGACGGCTACTACAGTAACTTAAGTAAGTGAGTGGGCATCTGCACCCCCCCCCCGGCCCAATCCACCTCCGCTGGCCATAAATTTCACTGACGTTTTTTTTTTCTGCCGGACGATACGGACGGCAGAAAAAAACAACGGGTTTTTGAGGACTGTCCGTAAATCTACGGACGGTTGGCAACCCTGCGTACGCCGCGCTCAGCACCATTCTCACATCCTCTAAATGCAGGCTTTACCTTTAGGCTGTGTTCAAAGAGCATTAACACTTTCCATTGCTCTGGTCCGTTATAGGAGCAAAACAACGAAAATAAGGGAAGTGCTGGATTCAGCACAAAACTGAAGCAAAGGGAGCTGAACAGACCCATTTGACTACAACTGGGTCCATTTAGTTTCCATTCAGGATGCTGCTTTTTTAACAGAATCTGTGACAGAGGCTCCAGATGTGAATAGATCATATTAGATCAATGTACAATATCAGATTCAAGTTTAACCCACAAATACAGTGCCAGAACCAACATCACTACATAAATACAACACTGGAACTAAGCGCAGATAAATTCAGCACCAGAACCAAGCTCATAAGGAAAATGTAGCACCAGAACCAAGCTCATAGGGAAAATGTAGCACCAGAACCAAGCTCATAGGGAAAATGTAGCTCCAGAACCAAGCTCATAAGAAAAATGCAGCACGAGAACCAAGCTTTTAAGGAAAATGCAGCACCAGAACCAAGCTCATGCCATAAATACTGAAAATGCAGCACCAGAACCAAGCTTATAAGGAAAATGCAGCACCAGAACCAAGCTCATAAGGAAAATGCAGCACCAGAACCAAGCTCATGCCATAAATACTGAAAATGCAGCACCAGAACCAAGCTTATAAGGAAAATGCAGCACCAGAACCAAGCTCATAAGGAAAATGCAGCACCAGAACCAAGCTCATGCCATAAATACTGAAAATGCAGCACCAGAACCAAGCTTATAAGGAAAATGCAGCACCAGAACCAAGCTCATTCCATAAATACAGCACCAGAAGTAAAGGGGTTGTGCAGCCAGTGTATATTGATTATCTATCCTGAGGATAGGTCATCAATATCTGATCGATGGCGTTCTGACTCCTGGCACGCCCCCTGTTCAGCTGTTTGAAGAGGAGGAGGCTTCGTACCAGCGCTGCTGAAGATGACACTGTGAGCCATCTTGGAAGTCTCTGCGGCACAGTTTAATTACAAGTGCTTGTTCCACTCACTTGAATGGGACGAGCACTTGTAATTACACTGTGTCGACCCTGCAAGCAAGACATCACATAGTGTAATCTAATACGAACGCCGCCTCCTCTTTAAACTGCTGATCTGCGGGTGTGCCGGGAGTCAAAACCTCATGATCAGAGGATAGGTAATCAATATTTACTGGCTGCACAACCCTTTTAACCTCAATATATAAATACAGCACCAGAACTAAATGCATTACATATAAACCAGCTTAAAAAGTTCAGTACAGATACCATGTGCATACAGTGTGAAACTGAATAGTTTTATAGTTATGCTGGGAGTTGTTGTTTTACAAAACAGAATGCTACCACCCATCATCAGCTGTAGACCATACGAGTGACCATTCATAAATAAATACATGCAACCAGTATTTTAACTACACCAAGTGTTCAGTGCATCTAGAACTGGCCTTCCCAAGCTTTGTAGGAATACAAAAAAAAGTATCACAATAAAAAAGTATCCAACACATTGCATAAACACTTATACAATATAAGAGTCCATATAAAAAATGTCTGGAAATCACAATTTTGAAAAATATGTGCAAAAACACATGAAAACACTAGGATAAGGAGATGACTCAGCACTTGTGATTTATAGACATTTTTATACGGATTCATATCGTACAAGTGTTTATGCAACGTGTTGGTTAAAATGCTGAAAAACTATTGTGATACTGGGGCTTTTTTCAATAACTCTCATACAAATGACCACAACATTGATGAGACTCAGTCAGTGTCAAAATAAACATTTGTATTTAGTGACTTAAAGGGGTATTCCGGTAAAGTATACAGTCCAGTCACGCCCCCTCTACTCAGTAATCACCAGCACACACTGAGCATGCTTGACCTAACAAAGGCTCAGAACTATAGGTCGATGCCATGGTAACTTATGAGGAAACACAGTGGGTAGCAGAGGAAGAAAACTACTTTTATTACTACTGAACGGTAAATATGTGAAATTGACATTATATTAGGTAATTATTGATGATGACTTAGTCTAAAACATAAGTTATATTTATGGTAACCGGAATACCCCTTTAAGGTGACGTCTCCTCTGCCGTTCATCTGTATCCGATTCAGGCCACCATCATCTTCTCCTGGCCACAATTTGTCTCTGCAGATTTTTCCGAGAAGATCTCTTCAGCTTCTCTCTTTACCAACACACTGGACTGTATACTAAGACAAACTCCTCTTAGTGGTGCACGCTGTACCCTGAATATAATAACAGCACACCTTGTGCCCCTGAATGTCATATACTATGCCCCCCCAGTAAATAAAGTGTTACATAGAATGCCCGTATAGATAGTGCTGCACACTCTGTGAAACCCATATATAGTGCCTCAAGCTCTGTGTTCCCTGTATATAATGCCTCTTATCTGTGCCCCTTTATATAAACATTTTTTCACGTTACACCCATACACTTAAATGTATTTTATTGGAATTTTATGTGAAAGACCAACATAACGTAGCAAGTATGTGTGGTGGCAGCGTCCAACATGTACTAGACCTACTAATGCTTGAGAAAGGGCATCCAATTATATGCCCGAAACGTTGCACTGCTGTACTTACTAAAAACCTGGCCTAAATAAACCAAATTGCAAAGCAACAAACTGGAGTGCTGTCTGTATGTATTTGACCTACAAGTAAGAAAAGGGTCCAGAGGTGGAGAGTGGACCCAAATTGATCTGGCACCCTAATAAGCCCTTCATCAGGAGTGCTGTAGTCCTATTTTTTCAGAAAGTGAAGTGAAAAGAAAATTATACTTTTTTTTAAATAAATACAAATCTTCATAGTGTGAAATGCATTTGTATTTAGCCCCCCTGTACTCTGATACCCCTAAATAAAATCCAGTGTGACCAATTGCCTTCAGAAACAGAGTCCATCTGTGTGTAATTTATTCTCAGTGTACGATAACTACAGCTGTTCTGTGAAGGCCTCAGAGGTTTGTTAGAGAATATTTCTGATCAAACAGCATCTTGAAAACCAAGGAACACGCCAGACAGGTCAGGGATAAAGTTGTGGAGATGTGTAAAGCAGGATTAGGTATATACACACAGTATAAATAAATATATATATATAATTTTTTTTTTCAATACCGTATTTTTCGCTTTATAAGACACACTTTTTTTCCCCCAAAAGTGGGGGGAAAATGGCAGTGCGTCTTATAAAGCGAATGGTGCCATTTTTACATGGCTGAAACTGACACATCGCTGGCCGCTATGCTGCACAGCGCGGCCTGCGATGTATCAGTTAGAGCACTATCACGCGGGGTGGGAGGAGGGGCTGGAGGCCGGCAACTGATGTTGCACTCGCGGCGGGGCCCGGTGCAAGTCACTGTACTTCATTACACCGGGCCCCGCTCACAGCATTCTTTACATGTAAAGTGTAGTTATTTAATCCTCAAGCAGTGGCTCTGCTGTGTTAAACTATGGTAATCGTCTGTAGTAGTACTCACAAAGCAGCGGGGAGGCCGGCCGGCAGCGTAACGTCACTCCTCGGTCATGCTCCTCCCACTTCATTAATGAAGTGGGAGGAGCGTAACTAAGTAAATGACATTACGCTGCCAGCCTCCCCGCTGCTTTGTGAGTACTACTACAGACGATTACCATAGTTTAGCACAGCAGAGCCACTGCTTGAGGATTAAATAAATACACTTTACATGTAAAGAATGCTGTGAGCAGGGCCCGGTATAATGGGGTCACTATTTACACAGGGCCATGAGGGGACACACATAGGGCCATGAGGGGACCAGCATAACATGCTTTGTGTGTATAATCAACAGATCCCCCATAAAAGTGTCATCCACAAATCCCCCATAGCAGTGTATCATCCACAAATCCCCCATAGCAGTGTATCATCCACAGATCCCCCCCATAGCAGTGTATCATCCACAGATCCCCCCCATAGCAGTGTATCATCATCCCCACAGGATCCCATCCCCCATAGCAGTGTATCATCCACAGATCCCCCCATAGCAGTGTATCATCCACAGATCCCCCCCATAGCAGTGTATCATCCACAGATCCCCCCCATAGCAGTGTATCATCCACAGATCCCCCATAACAGTGTGTCATCCACAGATCCTCCATAACAGTGTATCATCCACAGATCCCCATAACAGTGTGTCATCCACAGATCTCCCTATATCCGTGCGTGATCCACAGATCCCCCATAACAATGTGCCATCCACAGATCTCCCCATATCAGTATGTGATCCACAGATTCCCCCATAACAGTGACATCCACAGATCCCCCACAACAATGCATCAGCCACAGATCCCCCCCATAACAGTGTCATCCACAGGCCACCATTAGTCCAAAACCCATCAAAAGCACACCTTTTGGGTCAAAATATTTTTTTTCTTATTTTCCACCTCAAAAACCTAGGTGCGTCTTATCATCCGGTGCGTCTTATAACGCGAAAAATACGGTATATTGTATGCAATATATTGTAATTTATTTTGGTCCATTATACTATGGTGATTACTAAATATTA
The DNA here is from genome assembly GCA_900303285.1 of Rhinella marina. Classification (NCBI taxonomy): domain Eukaryota; kingdom Metazoa; phylum Chordata; class Amphibia; order Anura; family Bufonidae; genus Rhinella; species Rhinella marina. The sequence goes on along the minus strand of ONZH01019030.1, from coordinate 236,635 downwards.
GTGTTGAGCGAGCATGCTCGGCCGAACTCACTGTTCGTCCGAGCATGCCTACGCTCGGGTCCGCTCGGTGTTCGGCCAAACATCTAGTGTACTCGAGTGCAATGCTCCAGTCTCTTCCCCGCACTGTAATGTTGGTTTGTACGCTAGTGCGTACGAATTTGTATGCTAATGCGTCTGAATTTGTACGCTAATGCGTATGAATTTGTACGCTAATGCGTACGCATTTTGTACGATATTGTGTACGCATTTGTATGCTAATGCATACTCATTGTGCGCTAATGCGTACAAATTCAGTTAATTAGCATACTTTTACAAGAGAAAGGAGTAAAAGAGGAGAAGTCGCGATTCTGACCTTTTTCTATTAACCGGACACCCTCCCCTCTTCCGAGCGGGGGGTGCCTGGTTTAGTCCCATTGACTAACATTATGCTCGGGTGCTCGGCCGAGCACTCGACCAACCCCTAGTGCTCGGCCAGAGCACCCGAGCATACGAGCACAGAGGTGCTCGCTCAACACTACTAAATATAATAGACTCATGTGTTTATCTCAGAATTCAAACCCACAAACCTTGCATATGGAAAACCAGCACCTTACCAGAGTACACCAGGTAATGTAGTAGTCTCCTATACAAAACTCATAGCAGCAAAAGACTGATTTAGTAATGACACAAATGCTCTGGAGTAATATACATTTTATATATATTTATTTAGTAATCACACAAATGCAAAATAATTAACAATAAACAGATTTTAGCTCTCTCTCAATCTCTCTCTTTCTCTCTCTATATATAGTCCCTGGTTCAAGACCCACCAGTGACAATTTGGGGATAAAAGGGGAATAAACGTTTTTAAAGAGGACCTTTCATGGGTCCAGACTTTGTTAACAATGTAGCCCGTTATGGAGGGCATGTGTGACTGGGGTCAGAGGACTTACTACTTTTGCAGGGCGCCGCTCCGTTCGCCCGCTGTCCTCCTGTAAAGTTCCGACGCGCACTATGCAAATGCATAGCATCGGAACAGGGAGGAGGAGACACCAGGGATTCTCAATGGGCGTCTCCTTCTCCCTGGCTGGAGTGCTGTCCAATCGCAGTGGAGAGTGTCACAGCCAGGGAGAAACCTTTTAAGTCTGGACCCATGAAAGGTCCTCTTTAAATACACAGGGGTGTTCTCAATCAGTATTATAATGCTGAACGCCCTAGTTATATAGGAGAATGACTTTTGTTTTAACTCCTATACATGTACAGTCTATGGGAGCACCGATCAATCACAAGTCCCCTGGAATGATTTAAAATAAATGAAAAAAAAGTTTTTTAAAGCTATAAAAAAATAAAAAAAATGTATACAAATTCAAATTAGCCCATTTCCCCATATTAATAACAAAAATAAACAATAAAAAATAAAGATCATTGTAATTGTAGCACACAAAAAAATCAAAACTACAGATTCGCCGTTTTTTTGCTGCTTTATCTCACAAAAAACTAAAAAAAATCATCAAAAAGGCATATTCCAAAATGTTAACAATAGAAAATGAACAGATTGACCCGCAAAAAACCTGCCGACTTGGCTCGGCCACACCTTGTGCAATTTTGGCTCTGCCTACAACATGGGGCCACTTCTAAGTTTTTTCCAGGCCCACTTTGAGTTCCCAATCCGTCCCGATTAAGGGAGCAGCAGTACCGAAAGGAGGCAACAGTATCGAAAGAGGGCACTAAGGGCAGTACTGTAAAGGGTACAGTAGTACTGATAGACGGCACTAAGGGGGTAGCAATACTTACTGAAAGGGGGCACTAAAAGGGCAGCAGTACTGTAAAGGGGACAGCAGTACTAAAAGGGGGCACTAATGGGGCAGCAGTACTGTAAGGAGGCACAAAGGAGAGAGTAGTACTGAAAGGAGTAGCAGTAGACAAAGGGGGCAACAGTATTGACAGGGGGCACTAAAGAGGCAGCAGTACTGAAAGGGGGCAGCAGTATTGTAATAGGGTATGCACGTACCCTGAACAGAATACCAGGATTGCCTGCTGCTGTTGATGTGGCCTAAATTCTAATTATAAAGGCAGATTACAGCGAGTAAAAAGGAGGATCCTATTCACAGAGAGAACGTATGACCAGTGCTGATGGAACGCCCACCAAGCCTGAATAGAGAGGTGCTTGAAAGCCGTGTATGAGCATTGCTGAGTGCATGAAAAGTGAAGGTGAAACCAGGGGTGCACCTAACTTTTCTGCTGCCTGAGGCGAAAACTGAAACAGGGTCCCCCATGCCGATTTCTTAACCTAACCCCTTCGCCACAATGAAAGCTCGCATTGCCCATGGCCCTTCCGCTGCCCCCCACTTGTCCCTACCTGGTGCTGCCTGAGGTGATCGCCTCACCTGGCCTCATTGTTGGTGCACCCCTGGTTGAATCCAAAAAACTAATAAGTGCACTTTTATTTTCTTCTGCTAATTAGTGAGGTATGTGTTTATTGCTTTTTTATGCACAAAGGTTTCCATAGCCTTTAAAGGACAATGTATTTCATTTACATTTTCACATATTTGAGTGCAGGATAAAAGACATTTGCATTAGTCCTACTCTATTCATCACATACAGTATAATTTGTAGTCCCACATGTGCACACTTTTCTGAAAGATCCCTTATATCACGCTGAGGTATGGAAACTGTTGTTTCCTAAAGTCCTCTTTCCCTCCGTCATCCCTATAATGATGTGCCACCACTGAGGTGACGCATGTATTTTCTTTCATTTATATTGGCGCCATGAAGCTATTCACGTAAAGCCAAGCACAGTAAAGATGCCACATCTATACCTTTTCTTCCTTCAAGTACACGCTGCATTTATTTTCCCTACCCCCTTTTCTTCTTCTTCCTGCTTACGTCTTTGATGGTCCTTCACTCCATTTACCACTGTTGGGGTTAAGAGGTTTACTCTCTGTAGACCAGTGTTGAACGTCATAGAAATTTAGCAAAGAAAATACTCCCATAGTGAGCGGCATTGTCGCCTTCTCCTAAAATGGACCATGGGATGTTTAACTCTGTTCACCTGTTTGCTATGCAAATACACTTAGTCAGGCCGATTTAAAAGAATAATTTATGGAGGATTTAGACTGATGAGCTGATGTATTGTGAAAAGGCCAAGGGATGTGCAGTAATTCAACACGGGGATTAAAGTTTATACGTCACAAAATCGGGTTGGATCCTAGTACATGTATTTCTTTTACCTTTATTGCTTTTATCTTTCGTTCTGGGCTGAGATCACATGACCATGTCCATGCAGTTATTTCTTATTTCCTGTAATGTCATGTCCATACAAGGGCAGTGATAGGGGAGTGTCTGTGTAACTAGCTGGTGGGAGGAGCTATAAACTAGCTGGGTGTTCTTAGGGTCAGTGATAGGGAGTGTCTATGTAACTAGCTGGGTGGGAGGGGCTATAAACTAGCTGGGTGTTGTTAGGGGCAGTGATAGGGGAGTGTCTATGTAACTAGCTGGATGAGAGGAGCTATAAACCGGCTGGATATTTTTTAGGGGCAGTGATAGGGGAGTGTCTATAAACTGGCTGGATGTTTTTTAGGGGCAGTGATAGGGGAGTGTCTATAAACCGGCTGGGTGTTTTTTTTAGGGGCAGTGATAAGGGAGTGTCTATTAACGGCTGGGTGATTTTAGGGGCAGTGTTGAAGCTGTGGTAGAGAAAGAAGTGCATCATGGGTTTGGTTGATGAAAGTGGTTCCAAATTGATAAAAAAACATTTGGAAGATGTACATGAGGTAAGAAACTACACAACTATATGCAGCAAGCCTTTGAAGAGCTAAAGAGGAGGATGGGAGTGGCAGTGGCTCTGAGTATAGGATGATTCACAGTGATTTCCCTCAGGTCATCGCTCCCGTAGGGTTGAATGCTGCAAGAATAGGGTGTAACCTTTCTCCCCTGTAGTTGGCTCCTACCTAATGGTAGTTCGGGGTGCTTTTGATGTTAGTGGCTGTATGGGTGCCTGGAAGTAATTCAATGGCCAATGTATGGTTTGATAGGAGTCAGGAAACCAGGCCAGAGATGGAATAATAAAGATTTATTTTTACTTGAGTGCAAAATAGGAGTTGTAGTGCATCCAATAACAATCTGTATACAGTGCAAATCCTCTTCCCATATGGTGAAGTATGGAGGTGACAGAGTGTCAGATACAGGGACTCTTGGTATGCTATCTTGCTGTGGTATCCACTGGGGGATACAATTCTTTAGAAGCATGTCTGGCCAGGACGTGGTTGCGTGATGTGTGGGTGTCTTAATTGTAATCCCTCACAAGCAGCAAAATCTATTTAGCTGTAGTTGCAAGTTACCTTGCTGACTTCTATGCTTGGCCATGCAGATTCTAAGTTCTTCATTCTTTCTGAAGCAGAAGTAATATCTTTCACAGAGATCGGTTAGTCTCTGGATCCTGAGGCCTAAGGGTGCCTTCACAAGTAAGATATTGTGGCAGAAAATTCCATTACCTTGAATTTAATTTCATTTAAATGGAGCAGCAAGCATGTGGATTTCCACAAGCCCCATTAAGCGCTCCTGCACACAAACGTATTTTTTGTCCGTGTCTGTTCCCTTTTTTTTGCAGCCTGTATGCGGAACAATTCATTTCAATGGGGCCGAAAAAAAACGGAATTGACTCCTTGTGCATTCCATATTTATATGTCCACAAGTCTGTTCCGCAAAAAAAAAATAGAACAGGTCCTATACTTGTCAATTTTGCTGACAAGGACAGGCATTGTTACAATGGATCCGACAACAAAACGGATGTTTTTTAAATCCGTTTTTTGCAGACTGCAAAATACATACGGTGGTGTGCATCAGGCCTAAGGTGAACGGAACTGCTGGGGGCCCTGTTGAAATATTTGTTGTGGGGCCCAGTCATTTCTAGATACGCCACTAGCCCTGTCCTTTGACTACCATACCAGGTCATGCTGAGTGTACATAACATTATACAATAGTACATAACATTATATCACAAACCATTTGCAGATACACCTTTACTGGAGTACTGGATATACAAGAAGAGAAAAAGGGTATAGTCAGCTTTACCATTCCAGGCAATATAACGCTCAAGACATCCATGCAAGGAAGGTATATCCTGGGGCAGAACAGGTACAAATGTAAACTTATTCCAGCACAAGATAAAAGATCCAAATTTTATTGTCACATCATTAAAAGGTTTGTGTCATCTTGGACAATGGGGCATATTGCTAAGATATGCCCCCATTGTCTTATAGGTGCGGGTCTCACCACTGGGACCTGTACCTACAGTACAGACCAAAAGTTTGGACACACCTTCTCATTAAAAGAGTTTTCTGTATTTTCATGACTATGAAAATTGTAGATTCACACTGAAGGCATCAAAACTATGAATTAACACATGTGGAATTAGATACTTGACAAAAAACTGTGAAACAACTGTAAATATATCTTATATATTAGGTTCTTCAAAGTAGCCACCTTTTGCTTTGATTACTGCTTTGCACACTCTTGGCATTCTCTTGATGAGCTTCAAGAGGTAGTCACCTGAAATGGTATTCCAACAGTCTTGAAGGAGTTCCCAGAGATGCTTAGCACTTGTTGGCCCTTTTGTCTTCACTCTACGGTCCAGCTCACCCCAAAACATCTCGATTGGGTTCAGGTCTGGTGACTGTGGAGGCCAGGTCATCGGGCGTAGCACCGCATCACTCTCCTTCTTGGTCAAATGGCCCTACACAGCCTGGAGGTGTGTTTGGGGTCATTGTCCTGTTGATAAATAAATGATGGTCCAACTAAACGCCAACCGGATGGAATAGCATGCCGCTGCAAGATGCTGTGGTAGCCATGCTGGTTCAGTATACCTTCAATTGTGAATAAATCCCCAACAGTTTCACCAGCAAAGCACCCCCACACCATCACACCTCCTCCTCCATGCTTCACGGTGGGAACCAGGCATGTAGAGTCCATCCGTTCACCTTTTCTGCGTCGCCCAAAGACACGGTGGTTGGAACCAAAGATCTCAAATTTGGACTCATCAGACCAAAGCACAGATTTCCACTGGTCTAATGTCCATTCCTTGTGTTCTTTAGCGCAAACAAGTCTCTTCTGCTTGTTGCCTGACCTTAGCAGTGGTTTCCTAGCAGCTATTTTACCATGAAGGCCTGCTGCACACAGTCTCCTCTTAACAGTTGTTGTAGAGATGTGTCTGCTGCTAGAACTCTGTGTGGCATTGACCTGGTCTCTAATCTGAGCTGCTGTTAACCTGCGATTTCTGAGGCTGGTGACTCGGATGAACTTATCCTCCGCAGCAGAAGTGACTCTTGTTCTTCCTTTCCTGGGGCGGTCCTCATGTGAGCCAGTTTCTTTGTAGCGCTTGATGGTTTTTTCAACTGCACTTGGGGACACTTTCAAAGTTTTCCCAATTTTTCAGACTGACTGACCTTCATTTCTTAAAGTAATGATGGCCACTCGTTTTTCTTTACTTAGCTGCTTTTTTCGTGCCATACAAATTCGAACAGTTTATTCAGTAGGACTATCAGCTGTGTATCTACCTGACTTCTGCCCAACACAACTCATGGTCCCAACCCCATTTATAAGGCGAGAAATCCCACTTATTAAACCTGACAGGGCACACCTATGAAGTGAAAACCATTTCAGGTGACTACCTCTTGAAGCTCATCAAGAGAATGCCAAGAGTGTGCAAAGCAGTAATCAAAGCAAAAGGTGGCTACTTTGAAGAACCTAGAATATAAGACATATTTTCAGTTGTTTCACACTTTTTTGTTAATTATATAATTCCACATGTGTTAATTCATAGTTTTGATGCCTTCAGTGTGAATCTACAATTTTTATAGTTATGAAAATACAGAAAACTCTTTTAATGAGAAGGTGTGTCCAAACTTTTGGTCAGTACTGTATATCCAGAATGGAGCCCCGAAATTGAAGGAGGGCGCACTGCGCATGTGCAGCCGCCATCCATTCATTTTCTATGGGGCCGTCGAAAATAGCCGAGCGCTGGCTTGGCTATTCCCGGCGGTTCCATAGAAATAAATGGGAGCGGGGGCCGCGCATACACGGTATGCTCCCATTAATTTCTATGGGGAGCCAGCTTGGTGGTGGCCGGACAGGAGTCTTCAAGCCACCACCTTGCGGGGCTCCGTTCTGGATATAGGTGCAGGTCCCTATAAGACAATGGGGACATATCCTAGCGATTTGCCCCCATTGTCCATGATGAGACAACCCCTTTAGGGCCCTACCAGCCAGTTTTGGGCCCTAATGACTAGGCAATTGTTTTCATTTCTTCATCGTCACCTTCTAAGAGCTATAACTTTGCTGTTTTTCCGTCTATGTAGCTGTATGAGGGCTTGTTTTTTGCTGAGCAAGTTGTAGTTTTTAATGGTAAAGAGAAAAATCACTGCACTCCAATGTGATCCAGCCTTCCCTGATGCCATACTACTCATACAGGCAAAACCGTTTGGTGACTTACTGTGGAAAAATTATGATAAAAATATCTGGATCGGAAATCCACTTGATGATATAAAGTGCAGCGATTTTCCTCTTTTTTTGGCACATTGACTACCTGGTCATTTTGCTAGCACCAACACATGACTGAGTGTGCAGGCCCCAACTTTGTCTATGAATCGTAATTTTTAATGGTGACACTTTGGGGTACACATAACTTACTGATTAACTTTTATTAAATCTTTCTGCCGTATATAGAGGAGATTTTATTATTGCAATTTTTCAATTGAAAAGCGTTTTTTTTTATTTTTTACTTGGATTTTTTTTAATTTAATAATTTTTTAAAAACTTTTTGCTAACCATTTAATAGTCCCACATTTGGACTGTAATAGGCGATCTTTTGATGGCTTCTAAAATGCATTACATTATTCCTGTAGTACAATGTATTTTAATATCAGTGCTATGCTGACATTCACCAGCAGGCTGCACCAGAGAGTAGCAGCCTGCTGGGACACGCTGGAACAGGGGCCAGCAACCTACGGCACCCCAGATGTGGTGAAACTACAACTCCCAGCATGCTCTATTCACTTGTATGGAAGTCCTGAGAACAGCCAAGAAAGTGTGCATGCTGGGAATTGTAGTTTCACTAGAGACAGGCCTGGGGTCTTCACTAGGCCCTGACCTTCCTGCACTGACATTGGCACCTTGTCATCTCATTTGTGGGGTGCCAGTGGCTCCCTCTGTAACCGCTTACATGTTGTGGGAACTATTGCCCAGCCAAAGGCCCCTTAATGACCACCGTAAAAAGGCATATTGGTGGTCACTGAGGGGTTAAAAACATAAGAATCCAGCCAGGAGAATCTTACATGTTTGGGACAGGTAAATATATGTTTTTAGTCATAGCAAAGTCCATGGCATACAAGCTCAGAGTATAAAGCCGCAACACACATCACTTCCTGCTGCAGGTGAAGGCATGCAATCAAAGCACTTAACCCTGACAAAGCCAGAAGGGATCTAGCAGATCTAGAGAGGAATTCCATTACGGCTATGGAGAAATGATATGGGTCTCTAAGGCTACTTTCACACTAGCGGCAGGCCTGATCCGGCAGGTGAAGGGTGCTGCCGGATCAGGACTGCCGCAGCGACATGTGTGGAGCCGGAACTGCGCTCCGGCCCCACACATGTCACACAGTACATACATACACACAGACACACACACATATACACAAACAAATACACATACATACTTACATGCTCCCGGCAGGTCTTCAGAGCGCCGGAGGAGCAGGACGGCTCGCACAGGTGACGATTCCCCACAGCGCCCTCTGCTGGGCGCCTGGTGGAATCGTCATCTGTGCGCGCCGTCCTGTCCCTCCTGCGCTCTGAAGACCTGCCAGGGAGCATGTAAGTATGTATTTGTATTTGTATGTATATATGTCTGTGTATGTTTATGTTTATCTGTATGTCTATGTCTGTATGTGTGTATTGTGTGTATGTGGTGACGGATCCGTCATGAACTCCATTGAAAGTCAATGGAGGGCGGATCCGGTTACCATTGTGGTCACACCAGACGGATCCGCCCCCATTGACTTGCATTGGGGGTCATTCCGGATCCGTCTTGGTGCGGATGCCTGGACCGGAGAGCAAACTGCAGCATGCTGCGGTTTGCTCTCCGGTCTGAGGACGGAATGGAATGCTTTTAGGAGCATTCCGTTGTCTTCAGTTCAGTTTTGTCCCCATTGACAATGAATGGGGACAAAACTGAAGCGTTTTATTCCGGTATTGAGCCCCTATGACGGAACTCAATACCAGAATTTTAAAATGAAAGTAGCCTAAGTCATAAATTGATCACAGGATGTCCTGCTACAGAGACCCCTTGTGATCATCTGTAATATTTGAAGGAACCTGGCTAAACATGTACACTTCAGCTACAGTGCCACCACAGGGTAAATGGAGTATTGCACAGATAACATGGAAATCATGCAATATATGCAATGCCTCAAAGGGGTTATCCTACCCCTATAATGATCCCCCAATGCCCGGGCACCTCATAAAGGTAATACTCACCCTGCTCCCTAGCACCCACGTTGCTCCTGATCCCTGCACGACCGGTGCTGCATCTCCCCGACGCATGGATCAAAACATCCGGCAAGGGGGGGTGCAGCTAATAGCAGGTTGCTATGGGGACGAGCCTCCCTTGCGCCACCCATGATGCTTGGGAAGCTTGTGTTCGGCCGTGCGAGGATCAGGAGCAACAAGTGTGCAGGGGAGCGGGATATGTATAACCTATATGATGCCCGGGCATTGGGGGGGGGATTTATAGGTGTTGAATAACTCCTTTAACTTATTGGTTCATGTAGCGGGAGACATGGTATCTGATAATTTGTTTTCTGAACCAGATTACCTGTTTGAATACTAGGAAAATAGTAATAATGACTAGAGATTCAATAAAATATTGCACAATGTTAGGCCTGTCACACATGACCGTGGAACACTGGTTGCTATGACGCCATGCGCTTCCTGAGGCCGCTGCTGTAAAGTGAAACACTGTACACGGTCGTGTACAGTGTTTCACTGTACAGCGGCGGCCTCAGGAAGCGCACAGCGTCATAGCAACCAATGACGGCGTGCGCTCCCGTTCTCAGAGGGAGCACGGTCCGGGCTTTCACGGCCCGTACCGGACAGTGTTCCACGGTCGTGTGTGACAGGCCTTAGACAGAATAATTTCACATCAAATGAGAACATTTAGTCCCTATAAATGCATCAGCTATTTCCACGACGGATTATTATAAATCATATGTAAATATTGCAGACATTTACCACTGGGGGATATGTATCAAAAGTAGAGTTGTCCATAGTACTGTAACTAAATTTCAGCTGGAATCCAATAGGTTGCTATAGGCAACTATGCTTTTCCTTTATACTGGTTCTGACAAATCTTCCCTAATTGGCTCTGGTTACCCGTCTGGAAATAACACGTGTCTAATGAAACCTTTATTTGCACGTTCGACTTGTACCAGAGTACTTCCTCCAGTAGGAAAACATTGTTAGCGTACAACTATTTCTGGCATATCTCGTCTGATAACTACTCTAGCTTTGTTTATGTACCCAGGTATAGCAGCGTCATTAGCTCCACTGATACAAGGAGGTGGGGCAGGAATCTGTGCACAGATAGCTCTTCTCTAGTCAGTAGCATAAACACAATTGCTATAGGTTCCATGGTAAAAGAATAGCTCTAACTTGCCTCTCTGACTTTATAGCTTTTCCTGAATCCACCACAGGGGGCACTCACTGCAAAGAGATTTCTACAGCTCCCATTGAGTTGAGTATTAGCTGAGTAATTCCATATGCATTGAGCTGATGAGATATATTACAAAATTTGTTACATTCGCTTGTAGTATTCATTTATAAAAAAAAAATAATGAAACAATAGTAACATAGTAACATAGTTTGTAAGGCCGAAAAAAGACATCTGTCCATCCAGTTCAGCCTGTTTTCCTACAAGTTGATCCAGAGGAAGGCAAAAAAAACCCCTGTGAGGTAGAAGCCAATTTTCCTCACTTTAGGGGGAAAAATTCCTTCCCGACTCCAGTCAGGCAATCAGAATAACTCCCTGGATCAACGACCCCTCTCTATACTTACTCTTTAATGGGGCAAAAAGAGGGCCTGTTACTTCTTAGGGCACTCACAGGGGTACTTATCTTGGGGATACAAAAGGGTCATTATTACTGTCTAGAGGGCACATAAATAATATGTAAGTGGAACAGAAGTGAGTATTATTACTATGTGAGGGCACAAAAGATGACACTGTTACTGCGTGGTGCACTATAACCATCTGTAATATATGTCTTTTTTGATCTACATCTCAAAGAAATGGCTGCGTTTAACAGGAGGCTTGTACCATGATATAAGCTTATCCCCTATTCACAGGATAAGCATCTGATCAGTGGGGGATCCAGCTACTGGGACCCCAAGTAAGGGGGTTCTGAGTGTCCTGAATGAATGCAGAGGTGGATAAGTTTTCATTCTCCTTAGGTGAGCACTGTAATAAGCTGTGTCCGGCAGTGCCATAGAGAATGAATGAAGCGGCAGCATACATGAGTGACCACCGTTCCATTCATTAAGAGGATTATGAATGAACTCCTGTGTGGGTCCCAGAATTGGAACAGATGCTTATCCTATATCGTGTGGATAGGGGATAAGTTTCTATCTTGGTAACGACCTTTTAAAGGGGGCCACAATCGGATGTGCACATGAGTCCATAACATCAGCAGTTCAAAAATAACAATAGTGGTAATCCGATGATATCCCACAATATTAGGGCTAGGGAGGGAGGGTTATTGGTTATCTAGGGCACATGGTATTTTGCCTAAATGCCTCTGTTGTTGGGTGTTTACCCCCACTTATTTATGTCATCTGTTAGGGGGATTGTGATATAGGGGCTGCATTCATTGTTACAGCTTGGTTGTCCCCTATACGTATCTATATTGTACTGTGTTTCAGATACACGCAGCATTTGGTACCTCCACTATTATATTATATTTCATACTGTGGGATATATATATATCATTTGTACCACGGATTTACAGTATTCCAGAAGCACCTTTAATCTGTTGATCTCTCCCACCTGACCGCATATATATTTTTATCCATGTACATTTATATTTGTGTCTCTCTTTTTGTACCAATACTTTGATTACACTATTTGCCCTACGCTAAATAATCTCCTGATGAACCTGATGCAAGGGGAAACGCGTTGGGATTTGGATTTGAGAGCTTTTTTGTGTTAAGCTTGTTGTCATCTTTCCCCAAATAGGGCTTACAAGGGCAATATAGGAATAGGCACGAGGACAGGGGCCATCCACCTTTCAGATGTTCCCCTGGGCATAGCAGCATAGGGATCATACCAGGGCCAGATCCCCCTCCCTCTGCTCCCTAGCCCTAATATTGTGGGATATCATCGTATTACCACTATTGTTATTTTTGAACTGCTGATGTTATGGACTCATGTGCACATCCGATTGTGGTTCTTTTAATATGATTAGAATAAAAGTCGAGTTTTAATAGGTATATGCTCATGTTATGCTGACTTTGTACAGTCATGGCCAAAAGTTTTGAGAATGACAAAAATATTATATTTTCACATGATCTGCTGCCCTCTGGTTTTTATGTGTGTTTGTCAGATGTTTTTATCACATACAGAAATATAATTGCAATCATATTATGAGTAACAAAAGCTTATATTGACAGTTCGAATGAGTTAATGCAGCAAGTCAATATTTGCAGTGTTGACCCTTCTTCTTCAGGACCTCTGCAATTCTCCCTGGCATGTTCTCAATCAACTTCTGGACCAAATCCTGACTGATAGCAGTCCATTCTTGCACAATCAATGCTTGCATTTTGTCAGAATTTGTAGGTTTTTGTTTGTCCACCCGTCTCTTGATGATTGACCACAAGTTCTCAATGGGATTAAGATCTGGGGAGTTTCCAGGCCATGGACCCAAAATCTCTATGTTTTGTTCCCTGAGCCATTTAGTTATCACCTTTGCTTTATGGCAAGGTGCTCCATCATGCTGGAAAAGGCATTGTTGATCGCCAAACTGCTCTTGGACAGTTGGGAGAAGTTGCTCTCGGAGGACATTCTGGTACCATTCTTTATTCATGGCTGTATTTTTAGGCAAAACTGTGAGAGAGCCGATTCCCACACATGAATGGTTTCAGGATGCTTTACAGTTGGCATGAGACAAGACTGGTGTTAGCGCTCACCTCGTCTTCTCCGAATAAGCTGTTTTCCAGATGTCCCAAACAATCGAAAAGGGGATTCATCAGAGAAAATGACTTTACCCCAGTCCTCAGCAGTCCACTCCCTGTACCTTTTGCAGAATATCAGTCTGTCCCTGATGTTTTTTCTGGAGAGAAGTGGCTTCTTTGCTGCCCTCCTTGAGACCAGGCCTTGCTCCAAGAGTCTCTGCCTCACAGTGCGTGCAGATGCACTCACACCTGCCTGCTGCCATTCCTGAGCAAGCTCTGCACTGCTGGTAGCCCGATCCCACAGCTGAAACACTTTTAAGAGATGGTCCTGGCACTTGTTGGTCTTTCTTGGGCGCCCTGGAGCCTTTTTGGCAACAATGGAACCTCTCTGCTTGAAGTTCTTGATGATGCGATAGATTGTTGACTGAGGTGCAATCTTTCTAGCTGCGATACTCTTCCCTGTTAGGCCCTTTTTGTGCAGTGCAATGATGACTGCACGTGTTTCTTTAGAGATAACCATGGTTAACAGAAGAGAAACAATGATGTCAAGCACCAGCCTCCTTTTAAAGTGTCCAGTGGTGTCATTCGTACTTAATCATGACAGATTGATCTCCAGCCCTGTCCTCATCAACACCCACACCTGTGTTAATGGAGCAATCACTGAAACGATGTTAGCTGGTCCTTTTAAGGCAGGGCTGCAATGATGTTGAAATGTGTTTTGGGGGATAAAGTTCATTTTCTAGGCAAATATTGACTTTGCAAGTAATTGCTGTTAAGCTGATCACTCTTTATAACATTCTGGAGTATATGCAAATTGCCATTATAAAAACTGAAGCAGTAGACTTTGTAAAAATTAATATTTGTATAATTCTCAAAACTTTTGGCCATGACTGTACACTGCATTGCCTTTGCCTCTATATACATATTTTGGTTGATGACCTTTTAAAGGGGGTTTTCACGCATATAATATTGATAACCTATGCTCCTGAGAGGTTCAATATCTAATTGTTGACAGGGGCAGATTGGATATAGACCTTACAGGGAAATTTCCCAGTAGGACGATGCCCAGGGGCCGCCTGAGCCCTTCTCATGGCTGACCAGTGGAAGTTTTTGGGGATGTATTTTGTGCTGCTGGCAGTATTTTGTGATGGACTGTGGTATTTGGCTCTGTTGGGGTGGTATAATATGCCACAATATAGTATTGCTAGCCCTGCCTTCCATCAATTTGGACCCAACTAAAAAACGGGGCCAGTTTTAGTAATTTTTCCAGGGCCACTTTTAGTAATTTTTCCAGGGCCACTTTAAGTTCCCAGTCCCACTGATCAAATATTGGTGACCTATCCTGGATAATTGGCTTTCCAAGTACCCAGCTACGTATATACTGTGGTAAATATGAGAATCAGACATGTGCCATCTGATCTTGGTCTGTCTTTGCTCATCATCTCAAAATGCTTAAGTAGTTTGCAATGATTTACAAAAAAAGAAACAAATAAAAATGGAAGTATGTCCTCATGCTGAGATAGTGATAGGTGATAACTGTCACCAAGTTATTACATAATGTCATGTCAAAATGGTTGATCTTTAAAGTTCAAATAAACTTGGCAACTATGTGACAAACTCGGCACAAAAATATGGAAACCATTGTAATTAACAGGTTTCTATAGCTAGGTTTAAAAACAAAGGTGGCAAGCTTTAACTCCCTAATGTTCATTCTGATCAAAAAAAAAAAAAAAAGTATGCAAAAACATCAGTCACAATATAGCAAAGATCAGATTGCAGCAAAAATCATCAAGTGTAACTTAAGAGAAGCAACTGGACAGTCGCTGAGGAGATTTCTGTTTTGAGACGTTGACCAGCAGTAGATTTATAAGGTGCTCCTCCTGAACTTACAGTATCATGATGAATTGCAATTTTAAGAAGCAAATTCTCTTGTTTGTTTTGGACTCGTGGATGAAACTGGAGCTCCTGTAGGAGGATTGTATGACTACATGTGGAATTAAAACAGACAGGCAGATTGTATGCAGCAAAGAAACAAATCTACGCCTCTCGACTGTGGCCCCATGCCAACTATGTCAGCATAATTAAGACCGGACCTGTTTTGGTAGTACAGTAATATTGGCAGAAGATTATCCTGGTAAAAAAAAAGAGTATATTGATTATACCAAACAAAAATGGATGAAAAATGAGCTTGAATGTTTAAAAATAATGCCCATTAATCCACTATATATGATGGAACAGAATGCCTGTAAGGACTTCTTATTTGACCATACAGGCTTCATGCACATGGTTACATGGATTTGCCATATGCCTGAAAACTTTTTATTTGCCATTTTACCTGTTATAGAAAGGCAGCCTATGAAGTACAGTATGTACACCTGATTAAGCTACGTACTTAAGCATTTTGAGATGATGAGTTCAGGTATATATTCACAGGTGTACATTCACATTGAGGGTTAGGATAAAATTTACTAATTTACTCCAAACAATATATATAATTCATTATATGCTGTTACAATTCACAACTTTGTTTTGTCAGTTGTTGCGACTGTCTTGCATCTTAATCTGGGCTTGGTTATTGTTCAGCCTTGCCTGTGTGATTAGGGTGCATTTACTGATTGTTGAGCCTTTCTATATCCAACCCTCACTCCATTCTGGTTGCTGGGTATAGTGTTTGCTAGGTACATTACCATCTAGATATTATGTACTTTGGGGGTCATCTATTAAGACCAGTGTTTTAGACGCTGGTCTTAATAAGCCCCTGCTCTGCTGGTGGGTGCTGGCCTCTACATAACTTCAGCATATCCTCCACCGGTCTAAATGTAAGGTATCTTCCTTGCTGGCTTACATTTAGACTATTTTCTATGCCTAAAAGAGGCATATAAAATGATGAATGAGACGGGCCTCCTGGCCCGTCCCCTTTCCAGCCCACACCACACCCACTTTTTTAGACCTGGTGTGAGTGGGGAAAAGTCACAGATTGTGGCGCAAATAACCTTTACACTGCAATCTGCACCAGAAATAAGCCTAGTATAGGCATATTTCTGGATAGTTATAGTAAATGACCCCCTTTTGTTTTGTATTCTGGTATCCGTAGCTCCACAATTGTATCATGTTCTGGTCTAGTATGTTTTCTGTGTATCATAGGATTTGTAGTATTGCACTGTTGTATTGTACTGGGTGACTTGCTGATTTGAATTCAGATATGGGGTTAATTGGTGGACCAGCCCATTGTGATGAGGTCACTAGGTGGGTATTTAAACTGTACATCACTTGGTGTATGCATGCTTGACAAAGGGTTCTTAGCCGAAACGTTGCATCTGGAATAAATTCCAACCATTGGACGGGCTGTCTCCTATCCTTCTTTTTTTTCTACTTGAATTCAGATAGGGTCAGTTCAGCATTGCTCCATTACAGTTTCCTGTCATTCATCCGGTATCTACCTGTATGCCATACACCTGCCATCTACTCCATTGCTGGATCATCTCCTTCTGTGACCTTCAGCATTCAGTTCCCATGAACGACCATTGAGTTTGTTTCAGTGTCTTGTTTTCAGCTAGTGATTATATGTGCTTCATATATGTTGGTTCTGTGACCATTGGGTTGTTGAGCAGTTCAGCTCTACAGTGAGTCCTGGGGGTATCTGAATACCAAGAGCCACAGTCAGGATTTGGGAAAGGTGACTGCCATAGATGAAGTCCAGTTCTGTAGTCTCGTCCACCACTGGCATTGTTACACTGGCGAGGATAATGCGGTATGTGAGCACTACTGTCAGCAGAATGGTCAATGTAGCTGTAGATAAAAATGAGCTATAATACACTATATACTTCAAATGTTTTATAGCTTTTTCCTCTGTTTACTTTATAGTATAAGATGTAATGCTGATTTTCTATTTGATATTGTACCACTAATGTGTGATGGGATGACCTCAGGGACCCAAATTGATCAGCAGCTATGTGGTTGTTTCTGGACTTTGCAGTTCAGCCATGTCCAGGTTTTCCATCTCTGAACAAGCAAAGAAATTGCAAACGGAGAGGAACTGAAATGGAAAATATATTTTTAAAGAACTGCATTTTCGTTATACAATAGGCTTCAGTTAAGGAGACTGTGAGAGATGAGGACCTCTGTGCAAACCACAGAGGTATACTACATAATAGCACAATTACCCAGCCAACACTATGGGGAAATTATCTATAAAAGTGAGAGTAAAAGAATCCAGAGATAAGAGGCTACGTCTGATGATGAAGTCCTCTGCTACATTTCTATTTCCTGTTTCTCATACCCCGGACAATGTTCCATATGTTTGGTGTCTTTCCAAGTAATGCTAAGAAGTTACTTCGCTGAGACTGTTTTTATACACGTTAATTCCCACATACGAGAACTCGTGCACCATCTGCAGATCCGCTATTGAGAGCAAAACATTTCTGCTTTTCTGATTCAAACACTAAAACAGTGAACACATTTGTCATTCCTTTCACTGGAAGTTAAAACAAGCCGTGTACATGCCGTAGGCAGCATCGACTTAAAATAGGACGGCCATCTGGTCATGTATTTTCAGGGACCTTGTGTTTTGAACAGAAAAAGCTCTGATAGACTGAAATTATAACTGGATCTATTCTGAAAGGGCAACGTTTAAAGGGGTTTTCAGGGTTCCTGATATTGATGACCAGTCCTCAGGATAAGTCATTAATATCCCAACTATGAGGGTCTGACACCCCGCACCCTCACCAAGCAGCTGTCCCCTGCTGCCTCCGGCACCTACACTAGCCCTTTAATTGAACAGGAAACACAGCTCCGTTCAAAGTGTAGTGGCCGCGCTGGGTTACTGCAGCTTATCTCACACTGAAATGAATGGGAGCTTGGCCACTCCAATGAGTGAGAAATGAATGGAGCCGCCCTTCCTATTCCATTCAATGTACTAATTCCAGCACAAGAGGCTGTAGGGAACAGCTGATTGGTGGAGGTGCAGGGTGTTCGGTCCTCACCGATTGGATATTAATGACCGATTCTGAGGATAGGTTATCAATATCAAGTAACAGAAAGGGATCCCATTAGGCTTCTTAGGTTTGGGGGGAGTTTTCCTACAAGCATTTTTAGAGTGCCATTGTTTTTTATTAGAACATTTTTTTACGTGTTTTTCCAATCCTGTAGGGAATCCTATGCGAAACAAAACATTTAGAATTGCTGTGTTTTAAAAAGTAAAAAAGCACCACTGAGGAAAAAAACTACAGAAAAAATGTTGGAGAAAATGTGGACTTTGTCTAAAAAATGTTATGTGTGGAACCACATTTAAATACCAATTCTGCTGTGAAACTGGGAATTCACATGAGATACTTGTTGATTGAACACCTGTTTGGCTGAAAGCTACAGTACAGACCAAAAGTTTGGACACACCTTCTCATTCAAAGAGTTTTCTGTATTTTCATGACTATGAAAATTGTAGATTCACACTGAAGGCATCAAAACTATGAATTAACACATGGGGAATTATATACTTAACAAAAAAGTGTGAAACAACTGAAAATATGTCTTATATTCTAGGTTCTTCAAAGTAGCCACCTTTTGCTTTGATTACTGCTTTGCACACTCTTGGCATTCTCTTGATGAGCTTCAAGAGGTAGTTACCTGAAATGGTTTTCACTTCACAGGTGTGCCCTGTCAGGTTTAATAAGTGGGATTTCTTGCCTTATAAATGGGGTTGGGACCATGAGTTGTGTTGGGCAGAAGTCAGGTGGATACACAGCTGATAGTCCTACTGAATAGACTGTTAGAATTTATATTATGGCAAGAAAAAAGCAGCTAAGTAAAGAAAAACGAGTGGCCATCATTACTTTAAGAAATGAAGGTCAGTCAGTCCGAAAAATTGGGAAAACTTTGAAAGTGTCCCCAAGTGCAGTCGCAAAAACCATCAAGCGCTTCAAAGAAACTGGCTCACATGAGGACCGCCCCAGGAAGACCAAGAGTCACTTCAAATTTGAGATCTTTGGTTCCAACCACCGTGTCTTTGTGCGACGCAGAAAAGGTGAACAGATGGACTCTACATGCCTGGTTCCCACCGTGAAGCATGGAGGAGGAGGTGTGATGGTGTGGGGGTGCTTTGCTGGTGACACTATTGGGGATTTGTTCAAAATTGAAGGCATACTGAACCAGCATAGCTACCACAGCATCTTGCAGCGGCATGCTATTCCATCCGGTTTGCGTTTAGTTGGACCATCATTTATTTATCAACAGGATAATGACCCCAAACACACCTCCAGGCTGTGTAAGGGCTATTTGACCAAGAAGGAGAGTGATGGGGTGCTACGCCCGATGACCTGGCCTCCACAGTCACCAGACCTGAACCCAATCGAGATGGTTTGGGGTGAGCTGGACCGCAGAGTGAAGGCAAAAGGGCCAACAAGTGCTAAGCATTTCTGGGAACTCCTTCAAGACTGTTGGAATACCATTTCAGGTGACTACCTCTTGAAGCTCATCAGAGAATGCCAAGAGTGTGCAAAGCAGTAATCAAAGCAAAAGGTGGCTACTTTGAAGAACCTAGAATATAAGACATATATACTTTTTTGTTAAGTATATAATTCCACATGTGTTAATTCATAGTTTTGATGCCTTCAGTGTGAATCTACAACTTTCATAGTCATGAAAATACAGAAAACTCTTTGAATGAGAAGGTGTGTCCAAACTTTTGGTCTGTACTGTATCTCTCCCAATCACCCCTATACATATGCATGCATATGTATGAATGGGGAGTTGTCAAGAAGTCGCTAACAGGCACCTCTTTGGCCAGTGATTGGCTGCATAGTGAGCTGTGTATATGGAACAACGCTGATGCGGCTTGGAAGATAATGTCAGCACTGGGGAGGACCAGGGCACATCAGCTCTTTTGTTATTTTACCACATTTACAGGGGCAATCTGGGTTTTTATTAAACTTGAACAACCACTTTAACTCCTTCCCTACATCTGTAGTACATATACAGCAGATGTCAGGTATTTAAAGCTGGCACCCACTGAGAAGCTTGGTGGACTCCTTAGCACCTGCTGTTTTACACTGCAGAGACTCGGTGGTAGAGTCTGTAATTGGCAATAACACTGATCATGGGCTTTGAACAACTCAGCTACCTAGGCCAATTGACCTCAGCTGACCATGGCATCCGGGTGGTCAATTACCAGTGACCAGCAAGATTGCAGTAGCTGTTCGGTTGCTATGGCAGCATCAGGCATTATGAAGGATCTGAGGCCCACCATAGCAAAGTTACCATCAAGCCCTGCCTTGGCAGTGCTTGATAGGAACTTGTTGATTTTCCCATAGACTGCAATAAATTATGATCAAATGTTATCCCCTTGACCTTGCAATTTTCGGCTTTTGCATTTCTGGAACTGAACTTCTCTGGAAAGACCTGAAAATGGCTGTCTACTGACAGTCCACATCCAACTTGACAGAGCTTGAGGTGATCTGCAGAGAACAATGGCAAAAAATCCTCAAATCCAGCTGTGCAAACCTTGTAGCATCATACCAAAGAAGACTGGAGGCTGTTATCACTGCCAAAGGGACTTCAACTATGTACTGTATTTACAGTAAAATTACTATAACTATTTTGATTTAGGTCTTTCTGCATCGCCACCTCATGGTTACAATTAGGATTGCCTCCATTTTTTCAGGGGAGTCAAAACCTATGTTTTTATATCATTTTGATCACTGCACTGATGAACAGAGAAGAACACTAAGGCACCACTCTATTTTCAGTTCTTTCAAACCTCATTCAAATATTGTCCTCCATGTATACCACTTCTAAAATGTTTAGTTCTTATTTATATCTGCCTCAAAAGCTCTGTTTCTGATCCCAGCAGACTTGAAGGGAGGTATAGCACTACATGCAGCCTTATTCTCCCATCTAAACATTGAACTCCCTAGTGGAACCTGGCAGGCCTCACTACAAGTTGATGGGGTATATTGGGCACCAGTGGGGTGCTCCATACTATGGACCCAGTACTGTCTTGTGGTTTCTGCTGTAATGTACTCATTGGTATAATTTTCTGTTTAATAATCTGTAACTATAATAGGCCCCTAAAATTTAGGATGTCCAATAGAGTGTCTTCAAGAACTTCTCTTCAAAGCAGGCCAGGTTTCCATAACAACCTAGCCAATTCACTGCTGTAGGTCTGCTTTAAAGGGGCAGAGCGCTGTGGATGACACTGTTAAAGGGATATTCCGGTTACCATAAATATAACTTGTGTTTTAGACTAATTCATCATCAATCATTACCTAATATAATGTAAATTTCACATATTTACCGTTCAGTAGTAATAAAAGATGTTTTCTTCCACTGCTACCCACTTTCCTCCTAAATAACTATGGCATCGACCTGCAATTCATGCCACCTTCAAAAGAAGAACTTAAAAGCTCCACCCCCAGGTCCCACTAAGTCACTCCCCCGACTCAGTCAGGCCATGCCCCTTCCATGCTGCATTTGACCAGGATTGAAAAAATTAAGGTAAAAATCAACTTCTGTCAGCTGCAGGGGAGAAAGGAGGGTGAATTTCTCCCTGCAGCTCATGCTCAGACTGCACAGTGCTGCTGTCTGAGAGTGAGCTGTTCAAAAGGACATCCCTGTGTCCATCCAGGCCTTGCGCATGACAGAGGACAGGGAGTCTGAAAGCCAGACTGTCTAGCCTCCCCCCAACATGAAGCCGTGCCACTGATCCCCATGATGTCACACCCCTAAACACGAGGCCACGCCCCCTGGTTCCGTGAAGACACGGAGGAGAAGCTGTCTGAGTGTGAGCTACTGAAAGGGTGGACATCCCTGTGTCTGTCCAGGCCCTGCGCTGGACGGTGGACAGGGAGTCAGAAAGCCAGACTGTCCAGCCTAAAACCGGACCTCTGGCCACCCTAGGGGCAGGCTGATGTTAGGGTGGCCAGATGTCCCACTTTAGGCTCGACAGTCCAGTTTTCTGGCTACCTGTTCTCCGCCCGGCACAGTGCCTGGACGGACGCAGGGATGTCCACCCTTTCAGTAGCTCACGCTCAGACAGCTTCTCCTCCGTGTCTTCACGGAGCCAGGGGGCGTGGCCTCATGTTTAGTGGTGTGGCTTCATGGGAATTGCGGGTGCTGCTTCACGTTTGGGGGAATGGCTGGTGAGGCCCGGCTTTCTGAGGTGAAGACAGTGGCCACCCTAGCTGCTGTAGAGGTTACAGTTAAAGGGGAGGGCTCTGTGGATGTTTCTGTTAAGAGGCGGGCTGCTGTGGAGGTCACTGTTAAAGGGGCGGGCACTGTAGAGGTCACTCTCGATATCTTTTAACGACACACACACAAACATTAAAATAAATAATTAAATATACCCGGGTGAAGCCGGGTCCTTCAGCTAGTAATAATATAAAATAAACACAAGTCCTGTGATCCTTTATAGTAACTCTGTTGTCATAGTAGATATACCAAGAGGTTAATCCTATATTGGTAGTAGATCAATAATTAATTGTTATTGAGTCTGAATGTATAACTCAGTTTCATATATATCTATATCTATATATATATATATATATATATATATATATATATATATATATACTAGCTGAAGGACCCGGCTTCGCCCGGGTATATTTAATTTATTTCTTTTACTGTTTGCGTGTGTGTGTCGTTAAAAGATATCGAGAGTGACCTCTACAGTGCCTGCCCCTTTAACAGTGACCTCTACAGCGGCCCGCCCCTTTAACAGTGACCTCTACAGCGGCCAGCCCCTTTAACAGTGACCTCTACAGCGACCCGCCCCTTTAACAGAGACCTCTACAGCGGCCCGCCCCTTTAACAGTGACCTCTACAGCGGCCCGTCCCTTTAACAGTGACCTCTACAGCTGCCCGCCCCTTAAACAGTGACCTCTACAGCAGCCCGCCCCTTTAACAATGACCTCTACAGCAGCCCGCCCCTTTAACAGTGATCTCTACAGCAGCCTGCCCCTTCAACAGTGACCTCTACAGCAGCCTGCCCCTTTAATAGTGACCTCTACAGCTGCCCACCCCTTTAACAGTGACCTCTACAGAAGCCTGCCCCTTTAACTGTGACCTCCACAGCAGCTAGAGTGGCCACTGTCTTCTCCCCAGAAAGCCAGACCTTACCGGCCATTCCCCCAAACATGAAACAGCGCCCCCAGTTCCCATGAAGACACATCACTAAACATGAGGCCACGCACCCCCTGGCTCCGTGAAGACATGGAGGAGAAGCTGTCTGAGTGTGAGCTACTGAAAGGGTGGACATCCCTGTGTCTGTCCAGGCACTGCGTCGGACGGAGAACAGGTAGCCAGAAAACTGGACTGTCCAGCCTAAAGCCGGACATCTGGCCACCCTAACATCAGCCTGCCCTAGGGTGGCCAGAGGTCTTGTTTTAGGCTGGACGGTCTGGCTTTCAGACTCCCTGTTCTCTGTCATGCGCAGGGCCTGGATGGACACAGCAGCAGCACTCTCAGCAGCAGCACTGTGCAGTCTGAGCAATGAGCTGCAGGGAGAAAGTCACCCTCCCCCCACCTCTGCAGCTGACAGAAGGTGATTTTTACCAATATTTTTAATCCCGGTCAAATGCAGCATGGAAGGGGCGTGGCCTGACTGAGTCAGGGGCGTGACTTAGTGGGATCTGGGGGTGGTGGTTTTAAGTCCTTCTTTTGACGGTGGCCGGAATTACAGGTCGATGCCATAGTAATTTAGGAGGAAGGTGGGTAGCAGTGGAAGAAAACATCTTTTATTACTACTGAACAGTAAATATGTAAATTTACATTATATGAGGTAATGATTGATGATGAGTTAGTCTAAAACATAAGTTATAGTTATGGTAACCGGGAATGCCCATTTACCATTGTCATCCACAGTGCTCTGCCTCTTTAATGTAGACCTAAAGCAGTGAACTGGCTAGGTTGTCATAGAAACCTGATGTGTGCCTGTGAGCTTCTATTGGCTGATAAGGGTCATGTGACCAGGCTACTATTGGCTAATGCATTTTTTGGGAATATCTCAGGAACGGTACGTCCTGGAGAGTTGAAAACTGTTCTAAAACCTTCCCGGACACCAAATTTTGTGATTTTAGCTGCAGTGGTGCGGATTCCTTTAGCGGACATACACACACACACACACATACATACACTCAGCTTTATATATTAGATATATATATACATATATATATATCAGTTACTGGTAAGTTCATAGGATATTTAATCATGAAATATGCTCAAATATATATTAAAAAAAAAAGTTTATCAGCTCACCTGCTGCTAGTAAGAGACGTGCACGGAGCTCCCGAACACAGAAACTTGCAATATGAAAAAGAAAAATCCTCCAGCAAGGTTGTCCGCTGTTAAAATCCAAGTTTTATTCGGTATACTTTAAAAGTACAGGAACACAAGCCATAACAGGTTGACGCGTTTCAACATCAAGTCTTAGCCCTAAGACTTGATGTCGAAATGCGTCAACCAGTGGTGTACATAGAGAAGTACAGTAAGGGCCCCATAGCAAGGATCAGACCAGGCCCCCCACACAGGACAGAAGGGTTTCCGCCTAAACCCTTTTCAATGATCCTCGGGCCATTTTTTCACTGCCTCATTTGCTAAAGGTTATTCCTTTAGAGGGTAGAGTCCTGACCAAGTTTTCATCCCCAGTAGAAGAGGAGATCATCCCAGCTGGGGCCCCACTTGCGCTGGGCCCCATAGCAGTTGCATGGTCTGCCGCTATGGTAGTTACGCCCCTTACGCAACCTGTCATGGCTCGTGTTCCTGTGCTTTTAATGTATACTGAATAAAACTTGGATTTTAACAGTGGACGACCATGTGCTCAAATATATATCAGTTTAAATATGTCCCTCTACAGAGTGTCTTACCACCTGCCCCTCTGGTCCAGGCTGTGAAGACAATGAATTGAGAGCAGATACTGGTGCGCAATGCAGGTACTGTATAACTATGCAGTAATCCGTGGGGCCAAAATGGAGTGAAGTAATCTATAGGGACAGAGTGGAGTGGGGTGTCTCTCTCACCGATGCGCTCATGTGGTCTGGCCTCTGGATATAATAATAAACTGTTCGTTCTCAGAGTGTCCCACGTAGAATATCTGCTTTAGTCAGCGTAGTCAGTTTGCTGTGAATACCGTGTACGGCTAGCACATACTCGCTGATTGCATAATGCGCTCACTGGATGACTTATCCTGGTATTTGGGGATCACGGTTAAGTTGTGGTAAAGTTGTGGTTACTACGCCAGGCACGTTTCGAAGTTAACAAACATCTTCCTCAGTGGCAGTAACCGTTTGGTGAAATGGCTGAATATTTCTATAATTTACAAAAAGATCACAAAAGATGGCATGGAATTCTTAATATAATAATAAATGAGTATAATATATATGTCTAATACCCATAAAATATACTTAAATATACAAAAACCTCATATTTTCATTAAAGTATTGTGTTTTATGGTAATATCAATAAAACTTCATTTTGCTGTTATATTTGACAATGCAATTTTATGTGTTTTTGATGAGTTTTTTTTGTTTTGCTGCATTTTTTGTGTCTTTCTAATCTATCTATTGCTTCTATTACAACATATTATCTATTTGCCCAATCGATAGACTGAGCTTCAAGTTTGCATCCTAAGTTTGAAAATCAATACAAATCAATATAAATACATCCAAAATAGTATATCTAATGAAATAGTGTTCTTATATATTACTTATTATAAATCACTGGTATAAATCTCTATAATCAATCTCTATACCTAGTGTATGGGTTGAGCCCCCCAGGGTATGGAGAAAACAGAGTGCTGGAAATACAGCCTGACCCCGTTGTCGCGTCAGAGAGAAGGATTGGGTGAAACATATTTTCGCCTGATCATTTTGTTCTCTAGGGAAGTGTCTGACAGTGTCTTTCTCCACTCTTCCCATAGAATACACATTCATACATGTTCAGCCAAACCAAACGTGTATGTGTATGGGGGATATCGGTTGCCTGCCTAAAGCTCCACCAAATTTAACACTGGCTCAGGCTGTGTAATACATTTGGAGCATAGATAGACACTTTTGTCGAAATTTATCACCTGTTAGTTGACTTCCTTTGCTATGGATTTTGTGGCAAAGTTTTTTAACATTTGGTGTACATCACTGCATCTTTAGCCATGTCCCTCTCTGCTATGTCATGCCCACTAATCCACACTCCTTCATCATACCTCCCTACTTTGGAAATGGACAAAGAGGGACAAATTGTGCGGCGCAAACTTTTTCGCCACTAGGCCACGTCTCTAACTCCGCCCAAAACATAACTGTACACCTAATCCCACCCAGTCCCCTTACTGCACCACATAGTAATTATTCCCCAGTTATGTGCTCCCATTAATATGACCAGCTGTGCCCCCAGTAATATGCCCACATTGTGCCCCCTAGTAATATGCCCACATTGTGCTTCCCAGTAGTGTTGTGCTCCCACGAATGTGCCCACATTGTGCTCTGCAGTTTATGTTGTGCCCCCAGTAATATGCCCACATTTGTGCTCCCCAGTAATGTTGTGCCCCCAGTAACGTGTCCACATTGTGCCCCCAGTAACGTGTCCACATTGTGCCCCCAGTAATATATTGTCCCCCAGTAATATGCCCACATTTGTGCTCCCCTTTAATGTTGTGCCCCCAGTAACATGTCCACATTGTGCCCCCAGTAATATATTGTCCCCCAGTAATATGCCCACCTTGTGCCATTCACAGAAAGGTGAAAAAAATAAACACCATAATACTTACCTTCTTCCTAGCAGCATCACGAGCAGGACATCTTCTTCTTTAGTCTGGAGGGGCCCAGACCGAAGGTGTGAATAGCCGCCTGGAGGTACGGAGAGCCTGCAGGGACGATGGGAGGGAGAATGGATGAAGCAGCGAGCATCTTCAGAGGAAATGTGCCGTAAAGTGGAGGCCATGATTTTGGAAGATCATCAAGTCAAAGTCACTGTTATAGCTCATGAATTAGGCATTTCAGTTGACACAGTTTCCAGTATCATTCATGAAGTTTTGATGATGTCAATGGTCAGTTCCTGTTGGGTGCCATGAATGTTGACGCCTGAGCAAAAAACTTGTCGCCAGCAATTTAGCCAAGAGAATTTAGACATGCTTAGAGAAAATCCAGGAGACTTCTATTCTCGAAATATCATGGGTGATGAAACAGGCGTCCACTACAATGATCCTGAGACCAAACAAGAGTCCATGAAATGGAAGCATCACCAACTCCAAAGACATTTTGTATGCAGCAGTCAGCTTGAAAGATCATGGCAACAGTTTTTTGGAATACAGAAGCTTTTTTTATTACTAGAATTTATGCCCCTTAAGACAACAATTACTGGAGACATCTATGCTTCAACAGTGAAGGCATTATGTGAGACAGTGGAGCTTAACCATCCACCCTACAGCCCAGACCTGACTCCCGGTGATCACTTTCTATTATTATTTCTGGGCAGCAGATTGTGTGGTCTAAACAGTGATCTGCGTGATTGCGTGTAAATGCAGTGCTTCAACCCCACTGAACGATCTGCCAACTGAATCTGCTGTTCATCAGCACGTCTAAATCCACCTTAAGACGTATGAAGAATCCAGAAGAGGTTTGTTTCCAGGCTGAATTCTTATATGCACAAAAAGGTGATTTTTTTTTTGCCAGGATTCAACAAGAGATGTTAACAATCAGACAGCCAGAATGGAGTGGCTCATTACAACAGAGCCTGGCTATAGGGACATAGCAGGGACAAACTCCAAATGGGTAAATATACTGAAATAACAGCCAGGGCCGGAGTTTGGAGGGGGGGGGGAGCAAACTAGGAGATTGCCAGGGCCTCATCTTCTTAGGAATCCCTGCTCTAATGCCCCTTTCACACGAGCGGGAGACTCGCATGTCTCCCGCAACGCATCTACAGGGCTGGACTCGGCACTGACAGGGATCGCATATAATGCTATGCGATCCCTGTCAGTGCCGGAGTCCAGCCCTGTAGATGCGTTGCGGGAGACATGCGAGTCTCCCGCTCGTGTGAAAGGGGCATAACTCCATACATGAAGGGGCTATCCCCAGGCATTGTCAGTATGCTTAGTGACACCCTGTGTATTAAATGGAGATGGTTGTGAGTTCAAATCCCAGCAGACATTTCAAAAATAGAGGTGAAATAAAACTTCAGTACACAGATGAAAAGTTTTATTTTATTGAAAAAAAAATGGAGCAAAACGTAAAATATGGTCAAATAACACTCATGTTAATCCATGCCAACCATTTTATTTTGTGTAACCAGTATTTTTTGTTGGGAAAGGTGGCAACCCTAACAGCACCCCTGCTCAGGACCTCTGTAGGCCATTCACTGCAGCAAGCCCAGCCTTAGTCAGTGCTACAAACGCCAGGACTCACTTTAGAAAAAAAAATAAAAAATCTTTTCATTGCGATATTCTGACCCCCATAAATTTTTTATAGTTATATCTACGGAGATGCCTGGGGCTCATTTTTTTGCGGGACTTTCTGCCATTTTTGAAAATACCATTTTTGGGGGGGGGGGGGGGTGTGACTTGATCACTTTTTATTCAGTTTTCTTGGGAGTTTTCTTTATTTTTTTCTGTGATGCTATTCACCATATGGGCTCATTTTTTATATTTTAATAGTATGGTCATTTTTGCATGCAGTGATGCCCATGATGTTGTTTTGTTTTTTTTTAGTTGATTTTTATTTTGGGGAAAGGGTTACATTTTTAGTTTTTTTTTTATATTTTCAAAACTTTTTTCCCCCTTTATTCTGTATAGAAATCACCATATCACAGTTCAGTGCTGCCACCTAGTGGCCTGAACTAGAATATACTAATAATGAGCCTAGAAGCCAGGCTATACAGGCTGTGGCTCATTATTAGAACAGGGTGCTTTCCCCAATCTCCGCTGGGGGGATAGCACGCCTGTTGTTAGTACATTATTACAAGGGGCCCAACTTTTCATTTTGCCCAGGGCCACATTTTGCCTAAAATCGGCCCTGATAACAGCAATAAGACATATACAAGTGCATACTGTATAAGCTCAAAATGGGACATGACAGCATTTAATAATCTACAAAGTCTGACGATTGAGCGCTTGTTTCCAGCATCAAAATGCAGTATAATATGGAGGATCTCATAACCAGAAGCAGAAGACTGAGGATAAACAATTTGGAAATTCTTCTGCTCAGAGTTATAGCAGTGTTATCATCATTGGACTGCATTCCTAAAGGTTTACTCCCCTTACAAATGAGTTTTACATCCTTTTCTATCACTGTCCGATAATCCAGGATATTTACTAATCTGACACAAGTAAGGAATTTTCCTATGCATTTATCTAGCGGTCAGTAAGGACGTTGTCCATACGCGGTAATAGAAAAATAATACAAAAAAAAAAATACAAAGATTTCCTCCATTATTCACATCTTTCATTTAGGTACATTTGTTGTGTGCAATAATGAGAGAAGTTCTGTCTCTGTTCACACAAGTCCCTGGACAGACTGTTCTCGCTGTTCTGTTCTGCCATGTGGCAGAAACTGAATGTGTCACACAGGGAATTGGCTAAAGGAGATCACGGAGGGTCATGGCTATGAATCACAACCTTCATAAAATCTGCAGGCACAGTAATACTCAGGGCTGGGTTTCAGGGAACGTTCCTGCTCTGAACATGAACAGCGTGTAAATTCAGCCCTCTTGTGTGCTGCAGAAGACATTGAAGCAACCATAATGATGCTGATTGATACGCAGAGTAATTGATAGATGGGGAGGGGACAGATTCAGTTGGGGACCATCTACATGACATCAAATTTGCATGCTATCGAAAGTCTGAAGTAGGGAGATTAGACTGTAAGCTCTGCAGAGATATGGATCGGTGTATCAGAATTGGGGAGCTTTCAGAAGAATGATATGAAACTTGTCCGATGGAGTCTGTGTGCTCTCCGTTTTTCTTGTGCACCCATTCACTTAAATGCAGGAAACTTGGACCTAAGTGGTGCGTGCTGCGATTTTCTGATAAAATCACACATGGGAAGTGGCCCATTGACTCTAATGGGTTAGTGTTCAGTCTTTGTGCTGTTCTACGCTCGGACTAGAAATGGACTTAAAAAATGCTCATGTGAATGAGCCGTAAGATCTCTAAATCAGTGTCCTCAAGTCCTGTCCCAGCAGGTCATGGTTAAAAGTACTGGCCACTGTGAACACTGAGCCAACCTATGATTTTCAAGTAATTGTCATTGACTTCACCTTTTTTACAGGTAAACAGCAGTTTTAACTGCCATAGATGCAAATTGGACAGAGTAGGCGTAAAATTACTTGATCTGTCCGCATTGCAATATTGTGCGGCCAAGGGGTTGTCCAGGTTACTTATATTGATGACCTATGTACACAATAGGTCCTGGGCAGGTGGCGGATTGGCCATAAACTCTACAGGGATACTTCCCGGTGGGACGATTCCCATGGGGCTGTCTGATCTCTCCTTTTGGCCAACCAGTGGCAGTCCTTAGGGATGTATTTTGTGCTGCTGGGGCAGTATATTGAGATGCACTGTGGTATTTGGCTCTGTTGGGGTGGTATAATGTGCAGCAATATGGTATTGCTGGCCCTGCCTTCTGTCAGTTTGAGCCCAACTAAAAAATGGGGCCACTTTTACTTTTTTCCAGGGCCAATTTACGTTCCCAGTCTGCCCTGGTCATGGCAAGACCTGGCACCCTCACAGATGAGCTATTTCATGCAGCCACTGATGCTGGAAAAGATACAGTGTATAGACCTCGAAGCAGAAGGCTTCATAAACTGTGTAGTGACCATGCCAGCGTACCACAGCTCAGCAACCTTTCAAGTAAATACAAGACAGGGTCCCTTGGTGCAAACGTGGAAGCCATGTTAAATGAATTGGCTCTTTACTGAAGATTCAAACACAATCACATCAGGACAGTTCTTAGCATGCATGGACTGGCAGTTGGTACACAGATGCACTTTCCACAGATATTACAGGTTTCATGGCTGCTAAGACAGTTAATAGGCCACACTATAGTTCTCTAGCTGACTCTTTCACAAGCATCCAGGCAAGTGGTGTAACACTTCTCTTTCTGCAATGCAACCTCAGGGCGAACCCTAACACCAAACTATGCACTGCATCTTTTTTGAACAGGTTATTGCAACCCAAAGGTGGGATGTGGATATTTTACTTTACTTTTTTGTGTGTCCAGGTGTAAGATGGTGAAACAGCCTTCATTTTGTGAATGCACCTGTTCCTGTAATTATAGTTGTTATTAAACTGACATTTCATTTTTGGCCACAAGATGTCACTGTTTACCACAGGAAAGACTATAGTTCCCTGGAGCAATGACCAAGAGATCCTGTTCTGCAGAGGTGGAGCTTCAGACTGGAGAAGTGGGTGGCACCCATGTTGAGAGTGTGCTGCAAGGAAGCAGAGGAGAAGGATCTACTGTCTGTGTCTCCTAATGTGATCTACAAGTGAGACTATTCCCTAAGGGAGCAAGACCCTGGAATAGAGACTGTTGCAGTATTACAGACTAGAAGAACTACCATCAGGAGCCCTGCTGAGAGGACAAGTGGAAGCGTCAGTGAGACTGCGTGGTTGCCGGATGCGATCCTCTATCAGATACTTCTGAAAGTTAAGGTACCCAACGGACCCGGGTCAGTGAAAGAACTGAGCCCCACTGTGCAGACACAGTGGGTAACCGTGCACGCACTGCATTATGGTATTGGCGCCAATTCAGTAGCTACTGGGTAAAAGCCTGAAGATTAGACAGGTGGTGTGTAGGCTTCAAGCTACCTTGCTACAGAAGTGGGGTTTACTGTGGCAAACAACTGGTTATACTCTTTCTGAGGTTTAGTGTTGATTGGTTAAGTTTGTAAGCGTTTGTGTTATACCGCCGGCGCTCCTGTACCGCACTTACAGAATTGTTCGTGGAGATTAGGGTATTAAAAGGTATAGCTGCTGGGTTACTATAACCTGCAGATAGGCAAAACTGTGGAGAAGCCTGGGCGACACTGATAGAGCGCCGTGCTGTGTAACACAAGTGTCTCAGCCTCTAGCTGAGTGTATGTATATATGCTTGGGGTATTTCCTTCCTACAAACGTTAAATACTTAGTAAAATCTTGTTTTTGTCAATCTGAGTTGGAGTCTCCTTCCTTGTCTGTTACTTCGCTGTATCCTGGGGAGCCCACCCCGGTACACAGCTTACACAGGCACCAGAAGATTCTTTATGCCACACACGTGGCTATGGAGTCTCAGAGGTCCTTTTCAGACAGCAATTCTCCAAAAATGTCTTCCCTAAATCTCCTTCTTTAACATCTGGCATGCTTCTCAAGTAGATAAAGTTCATGTTCGGGCCTAGCTCTGGATGTTACCTGTTCTAGGTTGCCTTCATTTTCAGCTCCTGCACTTAGCATGTGCTTTCTCTCCTTTTCTTCTCTGACACAGAACTTGTCTGGACTGTTCTGATCTGCCCTCTATATAGAGAGGTTGACACCAGCCCCTTTTAATGATTACAGCCTATTAACACCTTACGTGCAACTCATACAATAAATGCATATACGACAATAAAGTAATTTCTTAACCCCTTTGGAAGTGTACTGCTGCTCCGCAGTGGGATACTTGCATATGGTGCCTTCTGTTTCCAGCTCTATACCCTGTCTAGCTTCTGATGCCCCAATATTGCACATAGGTTATCTATATCTGTAGCCCAGACATCCACTTTAAGGATATCCCACAAACAGGGGCATAACTACCATAGCGTCAGACCATGCGACTGCTATGGGGGCCAGGGCAAGAGGGGGCCCAGTCTTAGTTGGTATTATCTCCTTTTCCACTGGAGGTGAAAACTTGGTCAGGACTCTACCCTCTAAAGGAACAACTTATGGCAAACGAGGCAGAGGAAAAAATGGCCCAAGGATCATCGAAAAGGGTTTAGGCGGAAACCCTTCCGGCTTGTGTGGGGGGCCTGGTTTGATCCTTGCTATGGGGCCTTTACTTCTCTACATACGCCACAAAAAAAGTATCTGTGCAATTACTGATGCACTGGCACGTTTGAGTCCACCATGGTTCTTGAGGCAAATCCACATTTTTAGCACCATTGAGTATTTTTGCAGATTTTAGAGGCTCAGCTAAGGATAATTTGCGGATTCTACATCAAGAATATTCATGCTGTGGTTTTTCTTTTTCACAGTGTGGACAAAAATCTATGCAAATTTCATTCTAGTACAATAACCCTATTCACTTGCTGCAGATTTCAGAACAGAACCTGTGCCAAAACCCTTATCAAATCCACAACGTGTGAACATAACCTTAGGAAAGGACCTCAGTGGAATTAAAGATATCCTTAAAGGGGTTGTGTCACTTTAGCAAGTTGCATTTATCATGTGGAGAAAGTTAATACAAGCCACTTACTAATGTATTGTGATTGTCCATATTGTCTCCTTTGCTGGCTTCATTCATTTTTCCATCGTATTATTCACTGATCGTTTCCATGGGTATGACCACCCTCCATAAGTGGTGGTCATGCTTGCACACTATAGGAAAAAGCGCCGGCCTCTCTGGTGGCTGGGACCATTGGAACGCACATTGACTGGTGCTTTTTTCTATAGTGTGCAAGCATGGCCACCGCTGATAGATTGCAGGGTGTTCATAACCATGGAAACAAGCAGTATATACGGTAATGTGATGGAAAAATGAGCCAGCAAAGGAAGCAATATGGATGATAACTATACATTAGTAAGTGCCTTGTATTAACTTTCTCTACATAGTAAATGCTGTTTGCTGAAGTGACACCACCCCTTTAAAGCTATGTCCACATGCGACTGAATGAAAATGCAGTGGAAAAGTCAGCACTGCAAAAATTGCATGTATTGCATGTGTTTTTTGGAGCGAAAATGGTTGTGGATTTTACCCTCTCCATTGCAAAAAGTAAAATACACGATGGAGATCCCCAGCATAAATTGACATGCTGCAGATTTCAAATCCACACAGTGGATGTTCACTCTTCTTATGGATTCCGTGCTGAATCCACATCCAAAGTTCCCAAAGTTAGGATCAAAAAACGTGTCAAAAAGCTGCATCAAAAACTGCGTGAAAATTTAAAGCAAATTTTGTATTGTTTCTTTTTTTTTCAGCACACTGTGCGAACTCAGCCTTAAAATCACATACACTTAGCTGGTACTGTACAACGCTGCTGCACAAAAAATTAGCAATGGCGAATCCACAGCTATCGCATCGTATTTTTTAAGTCTTTGGCCATGCATTTTGAAGGTGAAACAAACATTTGTGTACAGGGGCGTAGCTAGAGGCTCATGGGCTCTGGTGCAAGAGTGGTGCAAAGCCCCCCTTACTTCAGGGTTTTGTGGCCAGGGGCAGGGAAACACTTAGCCTTCATGCTGACTTGGACAAAAATTGAAACGGCACTGCCCCATGCCAAATTCTTGACCCTAACCTTTCCGTCCAGCCAGGTGTGTAACTTCATCTGTATGCACTTTCTAATACCAGAGTCTTATGCACCACAAGGGTCTTTGGGCCCCCTCAGGCTCCTGGGCCCGGTAGCGACTGCTACCTCTGCACCCCCTATAGCTACGCCCCTGTTTGTGTATTGTTTGGCGTCTTTATTGCAGTGAGTTTTGGGGGGAAAAAGCACATTTTTTTAAGATACACTGCTTTATTCATCGGTTTTGTGAAAAGTGTGATGCACCCTTAGATGACATATAGAATGTAGAAAGAGAAACTCTCCTTTAAATCAATCAGATTATTACAATGTATGCAGTAAAACATTACATCAATACTTAATGTTTAATAAATGCCCCCAGTGAGCCACGCGTCATGCTGCTCCTAATAAAGAAAAACATGGCAGTGTAATGACACTTTGCAGGAACACCTGCCGCACTCTGACGGAGGAAGTTGTCACAGAGTTGCCATGGCAACCCCCCTGACACAGAGGCTCCTGCTTAAAGGAACGAAGTGCTCAGATTGACAGTAATATGATCCTGTTTATTGCCATGACCTGTATGTAACATTGTGTGCATAAGACTGAACATCGCTCATAGGAGCTGCCTACAGGCGTTCCAGCAGACATTTCTACATTATACACTATCAAACTGGCGTAAAATAGAACTGGCGTGGTTGCCCATAGCAACCAATCAGGATCCACCTTTAATTTTCCAAAGGAGCTGTGAAAAATGAAAGGTGGAATGTGATTGGTTGCTATGGGCAACTAAGTCAGTTCTGCTCTACACCAGTTTTATAAATCTAGTTGATTCTGCAACATGGATTTTTACAAACCACATTCTGATATACACAAGTTTGTAACGTACACTATAAGTCCCAGTGTGCCTTGTACTGTCCACTGATCTCCTTTAAAAATGTCTCACAGCTTAAACTGGTAAGAATCCTGTCTTGTACGGGTATATGCACACGATGTGTATTATTAAAATCAGTGCAAAACATTCACAGTGTAATACAGTACTTAGCAGCAGCTTAGTAGATAAGATATCTGCAAAAAAAAAAAAAAACATAAATACTCCGTGTGCATTCTATTTCCATATGTCAGCATGGCCATTCTGCAAAAAAGATAGAACATGTCCTGTACTTCTCCGTTTTGCAGACAAGGATAGACAATGGATCTGCAAGAGAAAACGGATGCAATATGGATGTCACATGGACATCATCTGTATTTTTTGCAGTTCCGTGTTTTGCGGACCGTAAAATACATACAGTTATGTGCATGAGCCCTTGGGGCTCATACACACGGCTGTAGCCTCTTTTACGGTCTGCAAATTGCAAATCTGCAAAACACAGATACTGGACTTGTGTGTTTCGCATTTTCCTGTCCCCTATAGAACAGTCCTATCCTTGCCAGTAAAACAGACTAGAATAGGATATATTCTGTTTTTTGTGGGTGCCGCGGAATGGTCATACGGATGTATGAGACATATCAAGACCGCATTCATGATTGGTAGCAATATTGATGATATCATCTTACAGGAATTGTATTCTGGAAATAAGTTCCATTAAAGGCTCATGCACACAACCGTATGTATTTTGCGGTCTGCAAAACACAGATCCTCAAAAAATACGGATGACGTCTGTGTGACATCCATATTGCATCCGTTTTTTTTTGCAGATCCATTGTAACAATGCCTATCCTTGACCGCAAAACGGACAAGAATAGGACATGTTCTATCTTCTCTACGGGGCTATGGAACGGACATACGGAGGCAGATAGCACACGGTGTTCTGTCTGCATTTCTTGCAGACCCAATGAAATGAATGGGTCCACATTCCTATCCGCAAAAAAAAAAAAAAAAAAAAAGGAACAGAAAGGGAAACAAAATACGTTCGTGTGCATGCGCCCTAATGCAAAGATTCGCTAGGATTGCTTCTTTGGTCACCACTATTACCTCCATGATCAATGTCCAGGGACTTTTGCAAATTTTCTCATATACAGTCATCTCACTGCTACATTTTTGGGACATAGATCAGATCGTGTTCCCTTTTTCGTGACTAGTACGCGTCCTATTGGTTCTGCCTGCCAGTTCTGTCCGTCCTGTACAGCTCATTAGAGATTCTTGTACATTCCAGCAGATGGGAGAAGAGCAGCTCATCATCAGTTGCATGTGTTGCAGTCTTCCTGTTGCAAGCTGAATGACAGCCTGTCTGCGGGAGGCAGAGAAGTGGGCTTCTGCCACCCACCACTGTGATAAAAGGGGTGAAAATGATGTGTAAATGGGACAACGCCTTGTTGCTTTCCAGCAAGAGGAGGAGAAAGCAGCAGCAGCAGTAGTGACAGGGCTGGGAGGGCTCATGAGGAGGCAGATCTCGAGCTGTGCATGAAGAGGATCTGCAGTCACCAGCAAGGGATTCTCCACTGTCATCACTACCCTGGGATCTATGATATGCTCTGACCAGGCAGATCAGGGGATGTGTATAATCACTGCAGTACTGGAGAGGCACTGGCACCACTGGTGAGCTGGGGAAGGCAGTTGTGTGGCATGCATTCGATGCTGTGATCTGATGTTTCAGGCTTAGAATGGAGGAGTATGAGCGTGCAAGGCAAGGCTTGTAAGACTGCGCAAGGCTTCCGTCATGTCCATGCATTGCAGAGGTAGGAACATGCTGGGGATAACTGTTGCTTGCTGAGCGGAAGAAAGCATTTTGTCCATGCCAGCCTGGCACACTAGGTATCACCATCTCAGGGAATCCCTCCTCATTTCATTCATCTTTTTTTTTTTCTGATTGTGCAACTGGTGGGAGGAAGGCGCTGGTGCTGATGGATGAGACACCTGTCTGGGTAATAGGCCATAATGATCCTGA
Source organism: Rhinella marina (assembly GCA_900303285.1). Lineage (NCBI taxonomy): Eukaryota > Metazoa > Chordata > Amphibia > Anura > Bufonidae > Rhinella > Rhinella marina. The sequence continues at coordinate 199,133 of ONZH01019030.1, read as the reverse complement.
GCTCAGCTGCGTTGGCACATGTTTTGGGCTGGCATGCAAGACTATAGCAGTGAGATCACAGAAGGGTTTGTGTTAGAAGATGGCATTGTGATCTTTAATCTGTTGGCAGGGATCCCACACGCATTCTAGGAAGTCCTGTTTTCATTTTGTTAGTGGCACCGGTTGTAATGATTAAGGCTGGCATTATTTCTCAGCTGGCAATGAGTTTTTATTAGATTGGTTGGTTTACCTGTGTACTATAAATGATTTCCTGATCTGATTTCCTGAATGAATGAATCGGTGTGGCAGTGCCAGGTACATGATAGATACTTGATTGGATAAATCTGTGGGGCAGCGCTGAGTACATTGTCGTTATGGCTCTTCCATGGGGCATTCTGTAGACTACCTACAGCCTTAGTGAAGGGTACATCATCCCTCTATAGGGTGCCTCGGTGCCAACCTCTGCGCCCTGGCACAGGTATGGGCTGTGCTCCCAGTATCCACGTATCACAGAGCGGGGTGATTTACTGCAGGGACTCAGATGAGTCCAATTCCCCGCACCAGACCACCACCATTTCCCAGGGAACAGCTGCCACCTTACACGGGCTTTTCATCAAAACCGACGCTGCTGATACCATCCCTTCTGTGCTCGCCTACCAGAGTCGCTACCCACCAGCAGCCCGCACCGGCTCCCGCAAGGAGCGCAAGGAGACTGGGCCGCACAGTCGTATAGAGGCCGAGACACAGACCAGCCATAACAGTGTGAAGGTGAGTGCCACCAGATGTTCATGGTGTTTCTGAGAACATGATCCTGTCCTTCATGTTCTACGCAAATGGGAGGGATTTATCAAAAGTGATATATAGGGGAACTGGCTTAGTTGCCCATAGAAACCAATCAGATTACACCTTTCATTTTCCAAAGGACCTCTGAAAAATGCAAGATGGAATCTGATTGGTTGCTATGGACAACAAAGCCAGTTCTCCTTTACACCACTTTTAATCTCCACCGCTGTGATGATCTGATTAATTGCTGCTGAAGCTGCTTGTTATTTGCCTACACTTTAGTGTTTACTCCATACATTTATGTCATTGAGAAAATGGCTGTGATCATGGCAGGACAAGAACTTGTAGTTCCTTTATATCATACCATATATTGTACCATATATGGCTATTCTGATCCTCAAAAACGAGCCAGAATAGGAGATGCGGTGAGTTTCTCAGATCATGCCACACGGATCTGGTAAAAAAAAAAGAGTGAATTGCTCATTGAGATCTATGGGTCCATGTGCAGTGCTGATACGACACGGAAGACAAATACAGTCATATGAACAAGCTCATTGACAACTCTAAGGATCCCTTTACAAGGGGTCAGCAATCGGGGCAATTATTGGGAAGGAGCATTCCTAGGACCACTCCTTCCCCAAATGCTCATTCATTGGCTTAAATTATTGTTGATGCGGCTCCCAAAATCATCATTTTTGGGCAGAATATCGTCCCGTGTAAACTGTGGACAGCTGCCCAGAAACAATGATCCTCTCTGGGGAGAAGCGATTACAGCAGTAATTGATAAGCCCCATACAGAGTTAATGATTGCTGCTTATAAATACAGTTTCCACCTCCGCTGACCCCAATAACTGTCTGCTGTATTGGCCCGTGTAAAGGGACCTTACGTTAATAGTGTCCTAAAAATGACCCGTGGAACAATGCAAATTCACAATATTTGCCATAGTGAGAATGATTTTCCATAGCGAAACATGAATGTCCTTTTGTGCCCCCTTCAGTGAGTCTTAAAAGGGTTATCCGGTTTCCAATATTGATGATCTTGGTTTCCAATATTGATGATCTATCCTCAGGATAGGTCATCAATATCAGATTAACGAGGATCCGACTCCCGGCACCCCCAGCAATCAGCTATTTGAAGAGAACGCAGCGCATCAGCAAGCAATGTGTTCTCTTCACTGTTCGCCTGCTCGCCATCAAGACTACAGCGGCTATCAATGTAATTACAGCTCCTCCAGATCCTTCATTCACTTGAGTGGTGTGTAGTGTAACCGCAACTGCTCCTTCCAATTCAAGTGAACGGGATGGAAGAGCTGTCTTCTGGCACTCCCGCCGAACAACTGTTTGAAGAGAGTACAGCGCTTCTCCGTGCCATCGACATTTTAGAGCATAGGTCACCAATATCGTAAACTGGACAACCCCTTTAAAATTGTCAAAAATTATAATTGGAATATATTTTATACCCAGGACAAATGTATAATGCATAGCGACTCATTTATCAAACTGGTGTAAAGAAGAACTGGCTTAGTTACTCATAGCAACCAATCACATTCCACCTTTCATTTTCTAAAGGAGCTGTCCAAAATGAAAGGTGGAATCTGAGTGGTTGCTATGAGCAACCAAGCCAGTTCTACTGTACACCATTTTGATAAATGACCCCCATAGAGCTCACAAAGGAAATGCACATAATTGCTGTCATTATTCTGTCATGTCTTATACATTTCCTAGAAGTAGGAACGTTTTGAAAAATGAGAGGAATAGTTTCACAGTTCTACAAAAAAGCCACAGTGCAGTTATAATGATATCCACAATACCCTCATCACAGCATCGGTAGACAAATATGACTTCAGTTTGCTGTTCAGTTAATAATAAGCCCATGTAATATCAATGATTCCGCCTGTACTGCTGACACAATAGGATCTAAGCAGCTGAAATCCTTTACATGGTAAGGAACATGTATCTTACGTGTTCAAAATGTTTACTGATTATAAAATGCGTAAGTTCTTGTGAATTTGGCGAGCAGTGAATAATCTTCTACCATCAGGCTCATTGACTATAAAGCTATGGACTTCACAGAAGACAAGTGAGTGTCTGCAAAACTCATCTGAACCAATGTCTAGAATTAACGATATTCAATGTAAGTCTGGAATTTGCAGGACATCTCTGAAAAAGACTTCTTAGTTTTCTGGATTTCCTAAGATGACAACCAATAATGATAGCCTTTACAGTGCCCATAGGTAGGTAATGTTAGCATGCCATATTTTTTTCCATACGAACCTATGAGAAGAAGGTTCTGTAGAATTCTATACGCAATCCAAGACACCCTCAGGTACAGTAGGCCACATAGACTTCTAGGTCATAGATGGATCCATACAGAACATACTGTATGGTATACAATTTTTTTTTGTGGGATGTTTGTGTAACGAATAGCATAGTCCACTACAGTATTCAGAATTGTTAAAAATATATCCAACACACATCTCCCTGATATTTGGCAAAGAACACTGTTTCGCCATAAAATGGGTCAGTCGGGCCCTTCGATACCTGCAGCATATGCACCTAGAGTCCTCCTAGCCCTTTTCTGTTCCAGCATGACTTACCCCAGTGCACAAAGCAAGGTCTGGAAAGCCATGGTCGACTGAGTTTGGTGTGAAGGAACTTCACTTGCCCTCTCAGAGTCCTGACCTCAATCCCATTGAACACCTTGGGATGAACTAGAATGGAGAGTACACTCCAGATCCTCTCATCTATGATCAATGTCTGACCTCCCAAATGTTCTTCTCGATGAACGGGCAAAAAATCCCACAGGCACACTCCAAAATCTTGTAGAAAATCTTCCCAGAAAGATGAAAGCTGTTTTAGCTTGAAAAGGGGAACCAACAACATTAAAGGGATTGGCTCATCTTGTGCATTGGGGGCAAATCACTAAGATATGCCCAGGGGCGGATTGGCCATAGACCTTACAGGGAAATTTCCCGGTGGGCCAATGGCCAAGGGGCCGCCTGAGCCCTCTCGACGACCGGCCAGTGGAAGTTTTTGGGGATGTATTTTGTGCTGCTGGCAGTATTTTGTGATGGACTGTGGTATTCGACTCTGTTGGGGTGGTATAATGTGCCACAATATGGTATTGCTGGTCCTGACTTCCATCCATCCCAACTGCAAAACAGGGCTACTTTTAGTATTTTTTCCAGGGCCACTTAAAGTTCCCAGTCGGCCCCTGGATATGCCCCCTAATGTCTGATAGGTGCAGGTTCCAGAGGTGGGAACAGTTTAGAACAGAGCCTGCAAAGCCAAGGAGGGCACATTGCGCATGCATGGCCACCCTCCATTCATTTCTATGGGACTGGCGAAAATAACCACAGCTCGGCTATTTCTGTCAGCCCATAGAAGTGAATGGAGCTGTGGTCGCAATTGCGTGGTGCGCTTCCCATTCATTTAAGAAATGAATGGAGGGTGGCGACGCAAGCACAGTACTCTCCCCTTTGCATTCTAAAGATAGTTGCGGGTCCTAGAGGTGGGACCCACATCTATCAGACATTGGGGGCATATTCTAGCGATATGACCCCAATGTACAATATGGGCCAACCCCTTGAATAACCATTAATTTAGAATGGGATGTCATAAACTCTCCTGCTGGTGTAATGTGTAGGTGTCTCAATACATTAGTCCAGGCATGCCCAACCTGCTGCCCTCCAGCTGTTGCAAAACAACAACTCCCAACATGTCCGGACAGCCTACAGCTACCAGCCTACAGCAGGGCATGGTGGGAGTTGTAGTTTTACAACAGCTGGAGGGCCGCAGGTTGAGCATCCCTGCTTTAGTCTATATCGTGTATATATTTATCTGCTTCTTGGCAGGTCCTGGAGATGATGATGAAGTCAGGGATTGCTATTGTGGCTGGATTATCAGGATTTCCAGAGCACTGTCCAGTTTAAAGGCTTTTACAGTAATAATAAACTTATCAGTTAATTTGTGGTAATGGTTACTGAGTTACGATGGAGCCTGGGGGTATGGAGAGTATTTGCAGGTAATTAGCATCTATCAGCCACTCTTTGTAGTGAAATAATTGCAGCCTTAGAGAACCGTTTGGTCCCTGAGGTTATGTGCGATACCGGGAGATCACATTTCATGTTTGTGTTGTCAGACGCACTGCGTGTAATGAGGGATATCAGATGCTTTCAGGCTAATTCTTGACTACTGTCTTGGTGTAATTAGCTCAGGCCAGAGCAGCTCCTCAATGACTTCATGAATGGCCGGTGAGATCCTCTGCAGAGTGTAGATGAGAAGGATCTGGATGATATTGTTTTATTGTCCATAATATATGAATAGCATTTGGATAAAAACTATACAAATGCTGCAAATAGCTATAATAATGAGGTTTCCCTTAGCAACACGTCAACTTTCAGTTCCCCGCCTAGGTTATATGAGTTAGGAGGTCTACCTTATTTTAGGATTCCAGGTGGAAAAATATTAGAGGAGATTTATGAAGACTGATGTTCCCAACGGCCATCTTGATGTAGTTTGAGATGGCATGAAGAGTGCCTAAATTATTAAGAGGAACGTGCCTTAATAATTTTGGTGCATCTCGGCAAACCATCTCTTGTGGGCCACAACCTGAAATTTGCACCAGCTGGGAGCTGGCATGGATTTCAGGCATTACTTGTGGCAGAAAGCTGGTGTAAGTAATGGTAACTGTGTTGGGCAGCTTAGGCTATGGCACTCCAAAGCTGCGAGCATGGCGGAGAATGGCAAAAAGTTGCAAATGTTTGCATATAATCTGGGGACTTGATCGTCCCCCCCCCAAAAAAAAAAGTAGATCAGACAGCAAATGCAGTCCACAGCAGTCCAGGGCAAATGTACGCCAGTGTGACCTGAATGGTTGCTATGTCTAAAGCTGGCGGTTTTGATTTGAGACCACCACCATATATGTGTATATATATATATATATATAGATAGAAGAAGATATATATAAAGAATATATATCACCTGCACTGCTCTGCAGAGGGTTCCAAAACTCATGGTCTCCAACGCTGTGTCAGATAGGAAAAGCTATTGATTTCATTGTTATGTTGTGCTTGTGGGATAAAGGGCAATTGAAATCAATGGAATTTTCAATCCATTGCTGCAGTATACATAGGTTACCTACCGCCACAAGCTTGCTCATCAGAAGCTTCAATTTAGTATTTATCCTTCACACCTATTTAATGCAGCAACTGGGCAAAACCATCATGTATGTATTGTTGCTGGCACTATTTGGCATTATTTTTCAGCAGCTGGGGTACAGTACTGTATATAATACAAATCCCAATCGCTGCAGAAAGGTGAGCCTCATGTCCATCAATGGCTGACATATGAAGTTTCCCTACTTCTTTACAAAAAGGTTCTGTAGCAGCTGGGGTACAGTACTGTGATATTTAGATCCCAGCTGCTGCAGAAGCTCTTGTTAAAGCGAAAGTTGTCTTTTGAGTCAATTAATGGTTGACTAGCATGGAATTTTTCTTTCTTTTTAGCAAGATGTTCTGCATTCAGGGGCATAGCTAAAGGCTCATGGGCCCTGGTACAAGAGTTCAGCTTGGGCCTTTCCTCAATGCTTTGTGGCCAGGGGCAGGGAAGCACATAGCCTTCGTGCTGCCTGAGGCAAAAATTGAACCGGCAAACCCCCCCCCCCCATGCCAAATTTTTGACCTTACCCCTTCCCTCTAGCCAGACAGACCAGAGATCAGGGCATAGCGGCAGTGGCGTACATAGAGAAGTAAGGGCCCCATAGCAAGGCTTAAACCAGGCCCCCCACGCAGGACAGAAGGGTTTCTGCCTAAACCCCTTTCAATGACCCTTGGGACATTCTTCAACTGCCTCATTTGCTAAAAGTTGTTCCTTTAGAGGATACAGTCCTGACGCAGTTGGCCCCATAGCAGTTGCATGGTCTGCCGCTATTGTAGTTATGCCCCGGCATAGCGGATACATGACACTGCTGCAGACATATAGCTTATTTGGTATTAATCACATCGCTGCCTTTCCAATACTTCCATACTTTGTGGCTTAGTAAGTAGACCCCAGGGAGTGCAGATAATAGAATGAAGATGATGGTTGGATGCTAAGTCTGGAAGCACATTGTCTTAGATTAGGTTACATTGTAAAAATGGAACCACTGTTATATTACGCAATTAGAAGCATGGCAGTAAGGGGTTAACAGAAGGCTAACGCATGGTTGTCCACTATAGACAATGTTGTTTGTGGGAGCTCAGCTGGGTCCTGCAGTCCTGCATTCAGCTGTTGGAAGTGCTTGGCGACCGGCTTCACTGAAGCGACAGTGTGGGTCTTATGATGGATGGTGCCCTGTGCAGACCCTTCTTTTGGTGCCTCTACCATGTAGATCAGCATCATGTGGAACAGTGCTCAAATAACAGTGCCATACGTTCCCCAACTAACACCTTCATTGTCTTAATAATAGTCTAAATAACAATTTTGTACAGTGCAGCCATCCCTGTACATAAGAAATGCTATCTTGTACAGTGTTTAAAGGGGTATTTCCATCTGAATATTGGATATGTCATAATTGTCCAGTAGATGCTGGTCCCACCTCTGGGACCAGTACCTATCTCAATTATGGGAGCCCAGTCTCACGACTGCTTTGAATGGATAGGTGGCCGTATATGCGGGGCTCTGACAACTGTGAATGGAGAGGTGAAAACTTAAATATCGGTGGGTGTCCTACCGCTGGGACCCCCACCAATCACGAAAATGTGGGCCCATACCCCCTGCAGGCCCTTTACAGCTTCCCTAAAATGACCGGAGCGGTCGGTTGCACTTTGCACATATGCACGGCCTCTCCATTCATTTCTATGAGAGTTATGGAGATAGCCGAGCACGTCGCTCACCTATCTCTGGAACTCCCATAGAAATTAATTGGAGCGGCCGTTCACATGTGCGACCGGCCGCTCAGGTCATTTTAGGGGAGCTGCAAGGGGCCTGCAGGGGGTACGAGGCCCCCATTCTCATGATTGTTGGAGCTCCCAGCGGTAGGATCACCACCGATCTTAAAGTTATTACCTATCCTGTGGATAGGGGATAACTTGTACCAACTGGAATCCCCCTTTAGGCATCTGTGCCGTACAATACCTAAGAAAATACCTGCATACAGTGCTCAAATAATACAAATATACAGTGATTAAGTACCAGCTTCTTACATAAAATAATAACAGGGCTATCCAGTGTCTGAAGCATGATGCTATGCATTGTTTAGATTGGTGCCAGGTCTTTGATGGTGCCTATTTAAGCAAGGAAGTCCTCACAGGTGGCACACCCCTAAGGATGGCCTTGCATGACATCAAGAGAGCTGCTTTCTCTCTCTTGGATAAAGAGGGTCTTGAATGGGGATCCTCGTCTATCTATGATCTGTAAGGAGCTGTCTAACAATGACCATTCCTCTATAATATGTAGTAGCTGCTTGCACAAACCTAAAGGGGTATTCTCATCTTGTACAATGGGGGCATATCGCTAAGATATGCCCCCATTGTCTTATAGGTGTGGGTCCCACCGCTGAGATCCGCACCTATATCGAGATCGGAGGGGGGAGCACTGCACCTGGAGGATCCCAGGTTTCCTGGGGTCCGGCCACCACCAGGCGCAGCACCCTGCTGCGCTCATAGAAATGAATGGGAGCGCAACGGTGCAAACGCGGCCACCGCTCCCATTCATTTCTATGGAGCCGACGGAAATAGCTGAGCCAGCACTCGGCTATTTTCGGTGGCCCCATAGAAATGAATGGAGGGCGGCTGCACATCCGCAGTGCGCCCTCCTTCACTTCTAGGGCTCTGTTCTCGATATAGGTGTGGGTCCCAGCGGTGGGACCCGCACCTATAAGACAATGGGGGCATATCCTAGTGATATGCCTCCATTGTACAAGATGAGAATACCCCTTTAAGAATTTTATGTGGGGAGTCCCACAAACCAGTAACATGTACCAGCTTCTGGCCACACAGCCGTTTTAAACAACCAGAAACAGCTTTCCATAGGTTCCATAATCACATCAATTATTCCTAACCTCGTCATCAGTCATATTAGGCATGTAAATGCAGCCATCTCCTCCACTAACGAGCAGGTGATTGTCAGGACGGAACCCTTTCTTCCTGACAATCATCTGCTCTTTTGGGCCCTATTAAAGGGGCCTTAGGAAATGACCAAACATAGAGATGGATGATTCTAAATTTATCTCTGGCTGATGAAAAGGACGAGCACGGTATTGATCTAAAATTCCCTTTAAACTATGATCATCATCTTTACCTTGAGGGGAAAGTTTCTCTTTGAAATTCTCTGTCAAGCCTTCTCGTGGAGTTTATATGTACTCCACTGATCTACCATGTGTTTAACTTGTAGGGCCAACGTTTCCAAGATTTCTATAATCTTTCAACTTAATCTTTGGAAGAAAATGTGCTTGACTTCAAAATCCCTTGATGTTACTCAATTATAATTTTTTTTGAGGAAATAAAGCATATTATTTTGTGTAACTGATACTCTTAGAATAACTGGGGACGTGCAGCTAGGCAAGTTTATCCCCATGAGGTGACTGGTGAGAGGAAGAACATGTGTCTTTTGTTACTTTTATGGACCCTTTCTCATGCAGTTTTCCAATTTTTTTGTCTGATTTCAAGAACTTTTCCCATAAGTACACTCCATGTGTCAGCTGACAATTAAGGCTACTTTCACAGTCTGCCACAATAGAAAACGGATCCGTCCCCCATTGACTTTCAGTGGTGTTCATGATAGATACATCTTGGCTATGTTACAGATAATACAACCGGATCCATTCAAAACGGATTCAGATGGTTGTATTCTCAGTAACGGAAGCTTTTTTCTGAACCCTGCCGGATCCAGCAAAAATGCTAGTGTGAAAGTAGACTAAGACCCCCATATCAGTAGAATATGCATGTTCATCCCTAGAGCATTGACACGTAAGGTTTCATGCATACAAAGTAGCTCTGAATACAGTTCCCCCACAATGGACCATGGAGTCCCAATGAATCTATACCAGGCTCGGACTGGCCCACAGGGGTACAGATGAATCCCCCAGTGGGGCCCTGAGCAAGGCGGGCCCCTAGTCTTCCACCCCCTGCACAAGTAGCACATAACACAGTAGATGTACTGCACTACGTATATATATTCACTTTATGTTCTTCAATTATATAAATACTAAAAAGTATAAACCTGAAGGTGTCGGCCCCTTACAGAGTAATGAGGGGGGAGTTGCAGAGAGCGATGAGGAGAAAGCGAAGCTACTAAATAACTTTTTCTCCACTGTATTCACTGAGGAAAATAAACTGTCAGATGAAATGCAGAGTATAAAAGTAAATTCCCCTTTAAAAGTGTCCTCTCTGACCCAGGAAGAAGTACAGCAACGTCTTAAAAATATTAAAATAGACAAATCAGCAGGACCGGATGGCATACACCCCCGTATCCTAAGAGAATTAAGTAATGTCATCGACAGACCCTTATTTCTGATATTTAAGGACTCTATACTGACGGGGAGTGTTCCACAGGATTGGCGCATAGCAAATGTGGTGCCAATATTCAAAAAAGGTCCAAAAACAGAGCCCGGAAACTATAGGCCGGTAAGTTTAACTTCTGTTGTGGGTAAACTGTTTGAAGGTTTTCTGAGAGATGCTGTCTTGGAGTACCTCAATGAAAATAAGCAAATAACTCCGTATCAGCATGGCTTCATGAGGGATCGGTCATGTCAAACCAATTTAATCAGTTTCTATGAGGAGGTAAGTTCTAGACTTGACCGCAGCGACTCAATGGATGTCGTATATTTGGACTTCTCCAAAGCGTTTGACACTGTACCACATAAAAAGTTAGTATACAAAATGAGAATGCTTGGCCTGGGAGAAAATGTCTGTATGTGGGTAAGTAACTGGCTCAGTGATAGAAAACAGAGGGTGGTTATTAACGGTAGATACTCAGATTGGGTCACTGTCACTAGTGGGGTACCACAGGGGTCAGTATCGGGCCCTATTCTCTTCAATATATTTATTAATGATCTTGTAGAAGGCTTGCACAGTAAAATATCAATTTTTGCAGATGACACTAAACTGTGTAAAGTAATTAACACAGAAGAGGACAGTACACTGCTACAGCAGGATCTGGATAGACTGGAGGCTTGGTCAGAAAAGTGGCAGATGAGGTTTAACACTGACAAATGTAAGGTTATGCATATGGGAAGGAATAATGCAAGTCACCAGTACATACTAAATGGTAAAGCACTGGGTAACTCTGACATGGAAAAGGACCTAGGAATTTTAGTGAACAGTAAACTAAGCTGTAGAAGCCAGTGCCAGACAGCTGCTGCCAAGGCCAATAAGATAATGGGTTGCATCAAAAGGGGCATAGATGCCCATGATGAGAACATAGTCCTGCCACTTTACAAATCACTAGTCAGACCACACATGGAGTACTGTGTACAGTTCTGGGCTCCTGTGAACAAGGCAGACATAGCAGAGCTGGAGAGGGTTCAGAGGAGGGCAACTAAAGTAATAACTGGAATGGGTGGACTACAGTACCCAGAAAGATTATCAAAATTAGGGTTATTCACTTTAGAAAAAAGACGACTGAGGGGAGATCTAATAACTATGTATAAATATATCAGGGGTCAGTACAGAGTTCTCTCCCATGATCTATTTATCCCGAGGACTGTGACTGTGACGAGGGGACATCCTCTGCGTCTGGAGGAAAGAAGGTTTGTACATAAACATAGAAGAGGATTCTTTACGGTAAGAGCAGTGAGACTATGGAACTCTCTGCCCGAGGAGGTGGTGATGGTAAGTTCACTAAAAGAGTTCAAGAAGGGCCTGGATGTATTTCTGGAGGGTATTATAGGTTATAGTTACTAGAGAGGGGTCGTTGATCCAGGGAGTTATTCTGATTGCCTGATTGGAGTCGGGAAGGAATTTTTTCCCCTAAAGTGAGGAAAATTGGCTTCTACCTCACAGGGGTTTTTTTGCCTTCCTCTAGATCAACTTGTAGGAAAACAGGCTGAACTGGATGGACAGATGTCTTTTTTCAGCCTTACAAACTATGTTACTATGTTACAGCACCTCAACCAGCCTATGTTCATATAAAAAACTTGATAGATTATTTGAGAAACTCCCCAGATTAATATTATAGGCACAATCAGAGCTGAGATGACTTCTAGGTATAGAGGAAACCTAGCCAGTGTCCTCTTCTCCCCAGGACCTACCTTCTCAAAGTTGCAGCATGGACCCCCATATTCAATCATCTGGTAGCATCTTGCTGCTGTGTGAGCAGGTAACATATGATGCTTAGCACTTGTTGGCCCTTTTGCCACATACGGTGGGCTCCCGAAATAAATTTTACTGGTGGGCCAAAGGGACCCCAGTGTGACACCGATCTATATGATAAAAGGTATGTGTCGCCATACATTGCTTCAGTATTAATATTATTTTATTAATGCACCATTCATTCCATGGCGCTGTACATATAATAAGGGGTGTACATACATAATACAGATAATTGCATAAGCATGAACAAGACGAGTTACAAATTGGTATAGAAGGAGAAAGGGCCCTGCCCGTGAGGGCTTGTAATCTACAAGGTGTGGAGGAAGGACACAGTAGGTGAGGGTATGTTACTGTATGACAAAGATATTCTAGCCTAGAATGAATATTTGTGAAGTAAAAACACCCGTGAAATGACATCTAATGGACCATGATACTACTTAAAAAAGAACTCCCACAAAAAATTGTATTCCATGTCCTGCTAGAAATATACATGATGTAATCTGTAGTGAATGTCATTTTCTTACCAGTAGCTGAATTTTTGAGTTATATCATCCTGAAGTTTCTTATCTGTGTCATGTGACTAGGAATTAGACCCACCAACTCACACAGCACCTTATGTGTGGACAGGAAGTCTAATTTTCTATGCATTCCTATGGGAGCCTCTTTCAGTCTCATAGGAATGAATAGAGAAGTGACTGGCTTGCTGTCCTGGGTCAGTTGGAGGTCAGGGAGTTGGTCACATGACCCAGCTACAATAAGAAGAGAGTGGAAACTCAATTTCAGCCTCTGATAAGAAAATGACAATCACTACAGATTATATCATGCACCTTTCTAACAGGTCAGAGAATAAAAATTTTTGCGGGGGTTCTTCTTTAACTTAGAGGTATGTGAAGACGCAGTATGGTCCCACAGGCTTCTATGGGTGCCTAATTTTGACGCCATATAACATGAAGCTTTTACAGTGCCATAATAGGGGCCAGCTCTGTGTGTGGGCTGTTCTTCTAAGACGGACGGCCATCTAATGAATGTGGGGTGTCCTGACTCTCCCCTGATGGATTTTAACTGCCCAATCCATTTGTTGTCAAGGAAGATAAGCCACTGCCAGTGGAGTCTAGCAGTGGAGTATTTACCGCTCCCTACTGAGAACACAGGCATACATGTGTATGGGTGGGTCAGAAAGAATAGCTATTGGCAGAAGAAGCATTTGGCCAGCATTTTAAGGGGTTCTCTGGGACTTTGATTTTAAGGGGTTTTCTGGGACTCTGGGATTCAATTCTCAGCACCCCCACCAATCAGATGTATGAAGAGGCTTCGACACTGCGTGACCACTTAGGTCTAAGCCATGTAACCGATTAATGTGATGTCACAAGGCCTACGTGCAGCTCAAGTGAGTGGTGCTGAGCTGCAATACCAAGCACAGCCACTATCCAATGGACGGCGCTGTGTTTACTAAATGTGAGAAGGCCACAGCGCCTATCCTGAGGATGGGCCATCAATATGAAAATCCCAAAGAGTAAGGCCACCTTAAAGGGAACCTGTCATCTCCGAAACACCCTCTGAACTAGAGTAAGTGTTGTATAGTGTAAGTGATGCTGAATCCAATTATGAAAGTTTTATCTTCATACTCACTTCCATTCCGACGCTGTGCTCCCTCAAACTTGCAGTAAAATGCACTCACTGGACTCTTCTTTGAGTCCTCTCATTATGTGAGTGAGCACTGGAGTCCACTGAGTGCATTTTACTGCTGGTTTGTCAGAGCACAACATCAGAATGGAAGTGAGTATGAAGATAAAAATTACATATTCGGATTCAGCATCACTTACACTATACATCTCTTACTCTAGTTCAGGGGGTGTTTTGGAGATGACAGGTTCCCTTTAAGGCATTGCTCACCACAGTTTGGTGAAGTTATGTGTTTTTTTTGTGCCAAAAAACTAAAATTTCTTATAAACTGCGCTGTGTGCACAAGGCCCTTCTAGATGACACTTGCTATTTAGACAGTGAATAAGTGGCTACTAACAGCCCAAAACTTCAGTTATTGAGCATTACACATGGCATCCAGACTGCTGTATCTATATGTTCTGCTGCAGGCACCTGCAAAAAAACTGAGTGAATTTAATCTAGTGTGGGTGAGCGGGGGATGTTTCAGTCTAACATAGCAGCTGAAAATGAAAGCAGTTATCATGGGGATTTTTTATAAACCATTTTGTTAAGATGGGGCCTTTACACAGGCCAATGCCTAGCCTTAAACGGGCAGTGATTGACAATATAAATCAATCAGTGCTCGTTTAAACGACCTTCACAATGGCAAATATAAACTGAAAGGGGGATGAGTGATCGCTACTATGATCATTCATTCCCATTCACTTTGCATGCTATTGGCAGCATGTTTCCTATTTACCAATTACCCTTGGATATGTGTTGCCAACCATCAATCATTTATATGCCCACATAAAAAATCTGATCTGTGTGCTTGCAATGATCAGGACTTACTATTTGTTTTCTTTTAATATTGTTATTGCATCTTCTTATAAACACTTGTTCGTTCTTGACCCTGTCATTCTATTTTGTAATAGAATGACAGATAGATAGATAGATAGATAGACAGAGTTAGGCTACTTTCACACTAGCGTTTTTAAATTACGGTATTGAGTTCCGTCATAGGGGCTCAATACCGGAAAAAAACGCTTCAGTTTTGTCCCCATTCATTGTCAATGGGGGCAAAACTGAACTGAAGACAACGGAATGCTCCTAGAAGCATTCCGTTCCGTCTTCAGACCGGAGAGCAACCCGCAACATGCTGCGGTTTTCTCTCCGGTCCAGGCATCCGCACCAAGACGGATCCGGAATGACCCCCAATGCAAGTCAATGGGGACGGATCCGTTTGGTGTGACACACCAATAATCCGGATCTGTCCTCCATTGACTTGCAATGGAGGGTCATTCCGGATCCGGCTACACATATACAGAAATACATACAGACATACATACTCACACATACATATACATACTCACATACTCCAGGCAGGGACGCCGGCAGCATGTCTTCACGCGCCTCCTGCGCGCAGCTATGACGTTTCCCCACTGCGCCCAGCAGAGGGCGCTGTGGGGAATCGTCATCACTGCGCGCAGGAGGCACGTGAAGACGTGCTGCCGGCGTCCCTGGCTGGAGTATGTAAGTATGTATGTGTGTGTGTGTGTGTGTGTATGTATGTACGTTTGTCTGTGTCTTGTCCCAATGTCTGTGTCAACATATGTGGGGCCGGACTGCTGCTGTGTGCTGCTGCTAGTGTGAAAGAGGCCTTATAGACTGATAGATAGATAGATAGATAGATAGATAGGATAGACTTATAGATAGATAGAGATAGATAGATAGATAGATAGCCTACAGTAAATTTAGAATTTAAAATTAATTTTTCTAATATATTTACAATAAGTGTTCTAGATTTTATACATAAATTACTTAGATTCTTTATTATTATTTTTTAGTTTTCCAATCAGTTGATAACATTTTTTGGCTGATTATTGATACGAGAGGCTGGCAGAGATTCCTAGTGCCTATATCAATGC
This sequence comes from Rhinella marina, assembly GCA_900303285.1. Taxonomy (NCBI): domain Eukaryota; kingdom Metazoa; phylum Chordata; class Amphibia; order Anura; family Bufonidae; genus Rhinella; species Rhinella marina. Next base: position 183,511 of record ONZH01019030.1, on the reverse strand, counting down.
CTGGTCACCAGGGTTGTTTTCTCACCAGGTGATAATTTTTCGGCTTGGTCTAGTATATAATGTTAGTTATACAAGAAAATATAAATCATAGGCATGTAAATATAAAATCTGAAATGATGAATTGCCATTATTGCCTTTGGTATTGACGATGAAATAATAGAAATGCTAACAATTAGATACTCAAACTATGAACTAAAATATAGATGTAGTTACATGGTGAAATCGACCAGTCATGAAGGACGTTCTTCCCTCCATTATGCATAATAAGATCAGAGAGCAGAGCTAATTAACTGTTCTAAGCACACAGGGAACAATGAAAACAGGGCAGTAAGATGGAAAAATCAATGCTGGTGTAATTGCCATTGTCTGCAACAAGACCATAGTAATTACATTAGTAATTAATAATATTTAAATGGACTCTGCCAAGGTTTTTTTGTTGTTGTTGTGGGGGTGGGGTGAGGGTTATGTGATATTTCTTATTTCCCTCTTTACAACCCCTGTCTATTAGCTAGAATACAGAGCTGCTGTAAAGAGTAGGGGGATGCAATGCGAGCAATAATTTCATATTGGCTGACAGACATTGAATGGACACCATGCAGTCCTGAAGGGGCCGCTGCAGGGGAATTAAGCAGATACATATACTCGTTTATTGCTGACCACCGTGACTTCTTCATTGAAGTCATGGATGTATTTTTCCAAGCCATTTTTCTTTGACCATAACATTAAAGGGGAAGTTCAAGTTAGAAAGCCCATTTTCATATATACTGTCATCCAGTTGTGAGTTAATGCAGGAGGAACTCTGTTCAGGGTCTTCATCTCTTGGACAGAGTGTAGATTGGCTATAAAAAGTGTCTCTCACTGTGGAGGACATGTCCTGTCCTGCATTACCCTTATATCTACTGATGTGAATGGACACTGTGTATTTTTTCATTTTCCCTGTGGTGGCGCTGCAGTGAAATTGAACACTTACTGCCAGCTTTCCCGACAGATTGCTGGTGATTGCTGGCACCCTAGCAGGTGGTCAATTTGTGATCTGGCTACTGTCGTGTCAAGGGATAATGGGGAGAACCCCTTTAATGAATCCAGTATTTTTTTAAATAAATATACTCCACACAAATTATAAATAAATCTGATGCCAAAACGAGTATGAAACATTGCTAGTATTATCTAGAATGATCTAAAACCTTTTGTCTTGTATGTTACTATAACATTAAATGTATATAGTTAAAGGCAAAGGGAACCATACTTATTAGCAGGCTGAATTTTTGTTATTAGACTATAGTACATGTTTATGCAGCTGCTTGTATTACAACAAATCAATGGGACTGTACAATCAGTAGTGACATTAATATATAGCAAATCTATAGCAATGAGCCACTTTTTAAGCCATATGTCCATGTGTACGATGCAGTTTGAGAAATGAGAACCGGTAAATGAATGATTTAGGTTTACTTTTATCTGGTGAAAATTGGGGTCATTGAGTAAATGCAATGAAAATAATAGAAAAATGCAAATAAATCTACATGTACAGTACAGACTAAAAGTTTGGACACACCTTCTCATTCAAAGAGTTTTCTGTATTTTCATGACTATGAAAATTGTAGATTCACACTGAAGGCATCAAAACTATGAATTAACACATGTGGAATTATATACTTAACAAAAAAGTGTGAAACAACTGAAAATATGTCTTATATTCTAGGTTCTTCAAAGTAGCCACCTTTTGCTTTGATTACTGCTTTGCACACTCTTGGCATTCTCTTGATGAGCTTCAAGAGGTAGTCACCTGAAATGGTATTCCAACAGTCTTGAAGGAGTTCCCAGAGATGCTTAGCACTTGTTGGCCCTTTTGCCTTCACTCTGTGGTCCAGCTCACCCCAAACCATCTCGATAGAGTTCAGGTCTGGTGACTGTGGAGGCCAGGTCATCTGGCGTAGCACCCCATCACTCTCCTTCTTGGTCAAATAGCCCTTACACAGCCTGGAGGTGTGTTTGTGGTCATTGTCCTGTTTATAAATAAATGATGGCCCAACTAAACGCAAACCGGATGGAATAGCATGCCGCTGCAAGATGCTGTGGTAGCCATGCTGGTTCAGTATGCCTTTAATTTTGAATGAATACCCAACAGTGTCACCAGCAAAGCACTCCCACACCATCACACCTCCTCCTCCATGCTTCACGGTTGGAACCAGGCATGTAGAGTCCATCCGTTCACCTTTTCTGCGTCGCACAAAGACACGGTGGTTGGAACCAAAGATCTCAAATTTGGACTCATCAGACCAAAGCACAGATTTCCACTGGTCTAATGTCCATTCCTTGTGTTCTTTAGCCCAAACAAGTCTCTTCTGCTTGTTGCCTGTCCTTAGCAGTGGTTTCCTAGCAGCTATTTTACCATGAAGACCTGCTGCACACAGTCTCCTCTTAACAGTTGTTGTAGAGATGTGTCTGCTGCTAGAACTCTGTGTGGCATTGACCTGGTCTCTAATCTGAGCTGCAGTTAACCTGCGATTTCTGAGGCTGGTGACTCGGATGAACTTATCCTCCGCAGCAGAGGTGACTCTTGGTCTTCCTTTCCTGGGGCGGTCCTCATGTGAGCCAGTTTCTTTGTAGTGCTTGATGGTTTTTGCGACTGCACTTGGGGACACTTTCAACGTTTTCCCAATTTTTCGGACTGACTGACCTTCATTTCTTAAAGTAATGATGGCCACTCGTTTTTCTTTACTTAGCTGCTTTTTTCTTGCCATAATACAAATTCTAACAGTCTATTCAGTAGGACTATCAGCTGTGTTTCCACCTGACTTCTGCCCAACACAACCCCATTTATAAGGCAAGAAATCCCACTTATTAAACCTGACAGGGCACACCTGTGAAGTGAAAACCATTTCAGGTGACTACCTCTTGAAGCTCATCAAGTGAATGCCAAGAGTGTGCAAAGCAGTAATCAAAGCAAAAGGTGGCTACTTTGAAGAACCTAGAATATAAGACATATTTTCAGTTGTTTCATACTTTTTTGTTAAGTATATAATTCCACATGTGTTAATAGTTTTGATGCCTTCAGTGTGAATCTACAATTTTCATAGTCATGAAAATACAGAAAACTCTTTGAATGAGAAGGTATGTCCAAACTTTTGGTCTGTACTGTATCTATAAGGTCAATCTATAAATGAGAGGGTTTGTAACTGCCGTGACCCAGTATTTTATTGCTTAAGGGGTTAAATTATGCTGTATACAATGCTTGCATCTCAAAGGCTGAATACAGGGAGCTGAGGTCCTCTTTTGAGAGTTGCTGGGTGTGGGCTAGTCCCACTCCCTCGGGCCAGGAGCTCTAGCTAGTGAGTGTGCAACCAGCATCCAATGTGAGAGGAGCTACTGTGTACAATGAGAACTGGTGTTAGAGAGAGAAGCAGTTAACAAGAATACATCGACCCCGCGAGCTATCATATAGCAGCCCCAAACCAGCGTCAGCTTGTGAGAGAAAGTACATTGGATTTACTGAGAGTCATTACAAAAGGGACTTTGCCTGGCCCTTGGCTGGGTTTGCTTGGATTAAATGGGAAAGTGCCTAAGAGAGGCTTTTGTGGTATGGCCTAGTGTGTATAATCTGCCTAAATTTCTTCAGTAAAGAACAGTGGACTTGTGACCCCTAAATCTGGCCTCATTACCTAACACTATTACCCTGCTCAGTCACATTGTCTCCTCCCCAGTATTCTGAGGTAGCCCTGCCTTGCACCACAAAACGCACTAACATAAAAGGACAGGGAGAGACTGGAAATTTAAAGTAGACCTGGGAGAAGAGATCTAAAATGGGCATCATATTGTAGGTGTCTGAAAGAACATCTGGGCAACATGCCTAATCCTTTATTTTCTAGGTAAATAAGCTGCTAGAGGTGTCTAGCAGCAGCTTATTTCCCTCATCCTATAGAGAACATATGCAGAGGTAAGCATCTGTATGGAAGCGTCGAAAGGAATAGGTGCTGGCCAAGCAAGCATTAGGGCCAACAGCCGTCTAAGGTGTATGGCTATATTCAATTAAATGAAATACGCTTAGATAAAAATTAGGAGTAGATTGGGTAATACTATTGCGCTCAGTGACATTACAAAGCCAACAAGCCACTAGTTCTGACCTAAACTCTAACCAATACCTTTAATGTCCATGTAGACGACAAGGCAGCAAGTCCTATAAGTTTGTATTACAGACTCTTAAGCACTCCATGTTCTGCCGTACCATATGGTGCAGCCATAATATGGCATGTGTTGAAAGATGTCATGATTTTTTTCCTCAAGCAATTCATGTGACCCCTGTGATTAGCTTACAATCATGGGATTCTTTTAACAAAAATGTCCAGAGTCGACAATCCCTTTAATCAGCAGCCTGGACAAACAAGCAGCGAACCAAGCGTGGGTAGAAAAATTGTAAAAAAAAACAAACCCTACCCACTGAATAATTGCAAGGACATTTTTTTCAATTTTTTGATGGACCTTCAGCTTGCAATATACGCTTTAATACAGTTTACATATTACATAGTGTAACTTAGCAGAAAGTATAAACGCACTGCGGGGGCTAGGGATGACCTTTCAGTCACAAGCTCTGTTTCTGCAGGTGGAGAAAGCCTTTAACTGTGATTAACCTTTTGTGTATTGACGTAAAGCACTGACCTCTTTACTAGCGAGGAGAACGGTGTGCCACATTGCATTTGTGTAAAGAGTATTTTTTCTGAATAAGTAAAGAGGTTTTCCAGGATTTTAAAATAGATGACCTATCCTCAGGATAGTCATCAATATCAGATCGTCGGGGGTTCGAAATCAGCTGGTTGAAGAGAAGGCAGAGCGCTGTGCCAGCGCAGCCTTCCCTTCATTGTTTACCTGCTCGCCATCAACATCGCATCATTTCAATGGGACGGCTCATTCCTATACTCTTGAATGAAAGGAGCCGCCCCATTGAAGTGAATGGGACAGCTTCTTGTAATTACACCTGCTCACTGATTCGATGTCAACGACAATGAAGGGAAGGCAGCGCCCATAGAACCGCTGCCTTCTCTTCAAACAGCTAGTCGAGGGGGGGGGGGGGTTGCCTGGTGTCAGATCCTGCCAATCTGATATTGATGACTTATCCTGAGGATAGGTCATCAATATTAAAATCCAGGAAAAGCCCTTTAACTGGAGTGCAAGGTGAGTAAGATATTCATGGAGGACTTTTGTCTAACTCTGTTTAGGTGGCCATACACATTATACTAAAGTTGATCAAAACGGACAATTTCAACCAAAATGAACATTTGTGAGTTTTAAAAAAATTAAACCAAAAGTATTAAAATATTCCAAAAATATTAACCAAAATATTTAAAGTTTAATTACCCCTCTTTTTTTAGTCACCTTGTCCCCCCCCCCAAGAAATTGAGCAGTGATCAAAAAGTAGTACATACCACAAAAAATGGTACCAATAAAAACTTTAGTTCGTTCTGCAAAAAACAAGCCCTCATACAGCTCTGTAAATATTGATGCAAAGAAACCTGATTTTTTTTTAGGTGTAATAGTAATTAACCCCTAGCCCCAGTACAGAGACAAAACCTGTGGCGTTATTGTATTTTTTTTCCAATTCCACCCCATTTGGATTTTTTTCCACCTTCCCACTACATTGTATGCAATATTAAATGGTGCCACTTAGAAAGTACAACCTGTCCTGCAAAAGACAAGCCCTCTTAAAGGGGTCATCCGGGTTCAGAGCTGAACCCGGACATACTCACATTTTCACCGAGGCAGCCCCCCTGATGAGCATCGGAGCTGAATCAAGCAGGGCACAGGTATTTTATGGCGATTCGGTGACGTACCGGGCTCTCCATGGGTAAAGCTAGGAAGAGGCTTCCGCCTAGCAGTGAGCCTGGTGACATCACCGGCATCAATGGGCAGGCTTTAGCGCTGCCCTAGCCTGTAAAACGGCTACGGCAGCACTAAAGCTAGCCCATCAGCGTCAGTGACGTCATCGGCAACACAATACAGCGCAGGACAAGGGAGAGCATCAGAGCATGAAATGCTTCGCTGATCATATTAGGGTGACAATGTGGGTATCAGTGACCTGGACAACCTATTTAAGGTGTGGTTTCGGGAAGGCAGGGAGGAAAAATGAAAACGCAAAAATGAAAAATCCCCCGGGACTCAAGGGGTTAAAGCTAAGCATAAACCACATGCATAGTAATAACAAGGCGTGAAAGGAGAATATATTTGTGACTTTTGTGGTGCGCACTATTTTTGTGCAGCCTCATAAGGTTATCAGGTTTATTTATATAATGTTTTTTCTAGGAAAACTACAGTGGGCCAATTCATCCGATGGTTTAAGGGGGTTTGAGTCTTCACTATCTGTTATTTCTATTGATTTGAAAGAGAATAATATCTGAAGTGGTCACATTCCAGCCCGACGGGGATTAATGAATGATCTCTTGAGAAAGGAAACTTGTTAATGTGCGTACAACAGTGTAATTCTTCTTCTCCCCGAGAGCATATCTCACTGTTACTACCATGCCGGTATATATGGCTTCTAACACCTGCCAGCCATGTTACTTTGCAGCAGTAGGGTCCTGGCTTCAAGTACCATCTTTATGGAGTTTGTATGTGGTGGGGGTCTGACCCCCCCCCCCCTTCCCCAATGATTAGCTGCAGCAATGGTTCCAGTAAGTGAACAGTGTAAACCACCTTGTAAACCACCAAAGAGGGATATATTGTGCACTAGGCCATGCCTCTAACTCCGCCCAAAACCTAACTATACTTCTAATCCCACCCAGTCCCCTTAATGCCCCCACATAGTAATTATTCCCCCTTGATGCCACTGCACAGTATTTATGCTGCCCACATTGTGTGTTCACAGAATTATGCCCAGCTCTGCCCTCAGTAATATGCCCACATTGTGCCCCCAGTAATATGCCTACATTGTGCCCCGCACAGAAAGTAAAAAAAATAAATAAACACCGTATACTTACCTTCTACCTAGCAGCAGCAGGACATCGGCTGCTCTGGTCTGTGGAGGGGACAGAGCCTAGGCTGACTGCCGGCCGGCCCCACCCTCCGCACGGACAAGAGGTGCAGAGAGCCAGCGGGGAGGAGGAATAATGAAGCAGGTAGGCAGATATGCTGGCTCTCTGCTTCATTATGGCAACTGTCTGCCAGAAAGCGGGACATACCTCCCCCGTACCGGGACAGCCACTGTAATCCAGGACTATCCTGCTGGATCCGGGACGGTTGGGAGGTATGCGGTATGTGTAGTGGCGGTACTCCCTACTGCACCCCTATGGCTACATCCATCACTATGTTTTCAATTGGTTGTAGGGAACAGAATTTCTACAAAGGGCTAAATAAGGATGAGTTCACACAATGGATTTTGTTTGCAGATTTCAGTGTGGATTGCACACCAAAACCACTTCCCTTTATTTTCAAAGGGAATCTGCACTGCCTTTCATGCTGCTGTGGATTATTTACTGGTATGTCTGGTTTTCCAGACTGTGCTAAGAATTGCACATGTCCATTTTTGACACGGTTACCATGTGGACACCACTCGAAAACCTTAGTGTGAGTCTGATTATCCACACTGAATGGGGCTAAAATTGCGGTAGAATCTGACGTATTCAAATTGAAAAAACTGAAATCAGAAAGTATTTGCTGTGTCAACCCAGCCTAAGACAAACTAGCTAACACTTCATAATGTAGACTGCATAGCACTCATCCATAAGGAGTAATGTGTACAGTCAATAGCATGCCAGGGGCATACATAATACCCCAGTCCCCAGTGAAACTTAAAATTAGGCTGGCCCTCCCCTCCCCAAGGAGACTGAGGTCTGAAAATCATAAAGCTTTTGTTTTTCTGGTTGTCCAGTTGAGTCTAGTCAGGCAGTTTGTCTAGTCAGGCAGGAAGGTGACTCAGTCTCTCACTTAGCGCTCATTCAGACGACCATATTTATTTCAATGGGGCTGCAAAACATACGCCAGCACACCGTGTGCTGTCTGCATCCATAGTTCCATTGCTCTGCCCCACAAAAAAGATGGAACAGACTAGAATAGGTATTTCTATCATAGTGCCGGCCATGTGTGCTACGCAAATTGCGAAATGCACACCGGCCAGTATCCGTGTTTTGCGGATCTGCAATTTGCTGACCGCAAAACATTAAGGCCGTCTGAATGAGCCCTTACGTACATCCCAGATCTAGCAGGACAGTCCAGAATTTAGGCCTCTGACTTGCAGTCGCAGGATGGCTGCTGAATACCCAGGTTCACGCATCTGCATCCTCAGGACAGCGGTATCAACATGGTGATACAGGGCCCATGGAGATCACCGACCATGCAGCTGCATGGTTCTCCTCCATTGGAGTTATACCACTGTCACATTTATTTATAGTCCTTAAAGGGAACATGTCACCATGAAAATGCAATGTAAGCTTCAGGCAGCGTGTTATAGAGCAGGAGGAGCTGAGCAGATTGATATATACTTTTATGGGAAAAGATTCAGTATAACTTGTAATTTATACATTTAAATTCCTGCTCATTCTGGGCTTTGAAGTCCAGGAGGCGGTCCTATCAGTGATTGACAGGTATCTCTGTGTACACAGTCATAGAGGGAAGGCTGTCAAACACTGATAGGACCGCCTCATTGACTTCAAAGCCCACAATGAGCAGGAATATAAGTGTATAAATGACAGGTTTTACTGAATCTTTTCCCACAAGTCTATATATCAATCTGCACTAGAGATGAGCGAGCAGTGCTCGTTACGAGCACTGTATCGCTCGGGTCCCGTGTGAAATGCCCGAAGGCATTGCGGATCCGTCCTCAGCGGCATGTAAGTCAATGAGGACGGATCGTTTGGTATGACACTCATACCAAACGGTTCCGTCCTCACCCGTCTTAAAGTCAGTGGGGACGGAACCGTTTGGTATGAGTATCATACCAAACGATCCGTCCTCATTGACTTACATGCAGCTGAGGACGGATCCGCAATGCCTTCGGGCATTTCACACGGGACCCGAGTGATACAGTTCTCGTAACGAGCACTGCTCGCTCATCTCTAAACTGCACAGCTCCTCCTGCTCTATAACATGCTGCCTGCAGCCCAGACCCTATGTTCAACATGACAGGTTCCCTTTAACAGGCTCAGGATGGCATTTTCTGTAGTAGAAAGACTATTGTACTATAAAATATTCATATTGAGTCTCCTCATGGAAAATGTTAAAGTGATTGCCTCTACTATGACTTCTTTGCACCATGCATGCTTTCAGCCATGTACGCAGGTGTACTTATCATAGGTGGACTATATACGTCCGTAAATTCAAATAGCGGCTGGAAAGTCGCATCCATTATTTTTACACTTTTATGCATGACCTTGAGAGCACTTCAGTGGTATAGAAGTGTAAAGGTTAGAGCACGCAAGGCTGTCCATCAGTAACCCGTCAAGGGCGCTGCCCGGGAGATGTTTCTTATGCACAGACAAAGGCATATCCTGTGCATTTAACAGGTTCTATAACGTATACATGAATTTTATGTTCTTATGTATAACGTATACATTAATTTTATGTTTTTATGTCACTTACTTGTCTCCAAAATAACACATGAGTGTGAAGGTAGCTATATACATTAATATCAGCCTAGGGGCTCACGACCGTATGTATTTTGCGGTCCACAAAAAACGGATCCGCAAAAAATATGGATGACGTCCGTGTGCATTCCGTATTTTGCAGAACGGAACAGCTGGCTCCTAATAGAACAGTCCTATCTTTGTCCGTAATGCGGATAATAATAGGACATATTCTGTTTTTTTGCGGAACGGAAATACGGACATACAGAAACGGAATGCACACGGAGTAACTTCCTTTTTTTTTGTGGACCCATTGAAATGAAAGGTTCTGCATATGGTTCGCAAAAGAAACGCAACGGACGCAAAAAGAAAATACGTTCTTGTGCATGAGCCCTAACCCATTGAATATCTAATGTGTATGGGGGTCTCCCAACAATGGAAAATGTCAGGGGAGAGAAGAATTTTTGTATTTTCAGGGAAGATGAGCCACCACCAGAAGTGTTTTGCTGCAACCTACTCCGCTCACCTTATTAAGAGCAGATCAGGGGCGTAGCAATAGGGGGGAAGCAGCTGCTTTGGGGCCCAGACCCACAAGGGGCCCCCTTAGGAGGGAGACTAAAAGATTTTATTGCCAGGCCCCCGTCAACAGTATTATACAATGACATTTATATACAGAGACACTATAGAAAGCGGATGGAGCGGCTGTCAGGCCTTGTCTGGGAGAGCTCAATCTTGACTAGCCACAAGAGTGAGGGTTGCATGTGAGTTCGGGGTTGCGAGGAAATTTCTGGGGGGGCCCCATTCAAAAATTTGCTGTGGGGCCCAGTTAGTTGTAGTTACGCCACTGGAGCACATGCATGCTTGGCCGAATCATGCGTGCATGTGTATGGGGGGGATCGGGAGAAATAGCTGTTGGTTCTAACACAAAAAGAGACATCTCCAGCCATTTCCTGTGGGTCGAAGTGGGAATAGAAAGTGGCAAGTAGGGGGGAACAGAGCAGCATTGGAAAGGCAGTGGTGAGGGATCAGTGAGTAATGCTTCTTTAGGCCCCTTTCACACGACCTATGCCCTCTGAGACATGCGGTCCATGAGCGGGCCATATGTCCTGAAGCGGCATCGAACGTGCGCACGGGAGCGCAAAGCATCATTGATTACAATGATGCTGTGCACACCAGACCGCCCGCGGGACTATTGTCCCGCACTCATATGGTTTTATAAGAGCGGGACAATAGTCCCCCGGCGGCCCGGCATGCACAGCATCATTGTAATCAATGATGCTGTGCGCTCCCATGCGCACAATCGATGCTGCTCTGGGACATATGGCCCGCTCACGGACTGTATGTCTCGGAGGGCATATGGTCGTGTGAAAGGGGCCTTATTCTTATTTTGTAAACCATTATGTCCATTGTTAGCCCCCCACCCAAAAAAAAAAAAAACCTTTAAGGATAAGTCATCAGTTTTGCAGTTCCCCCTTTAAGATAAACAGTGACAAAAGACCTGTCCAGAATGGATTATTGGTTATTAGTAGTAATTGATGCAGAATCCCATTTAAAGTAGTAGAACAGTATGTATCATTATGGTAATCTATGCCAGAATCATAATTTTTCCCATAGGAAAATCACTGGAATATTATAATATATGAGGTTTCCACATGAACATTACACTTCATTGTAGAGAGGAAATGTAGATGAGAAAGTAGGACAGAGACTACAACAGAGATGAAGCAGGGGTAGAGCTAGAGACGTGGCCTCTGGGGTATAGAAGAGGAAGATAACATCTGTTAGAGCTGCTTCTCTCTGGGACCAATAAAGTGGAGACATTGGTTCCTCTTCTAGGTCCATAGAGTATTCTTAATTGTGAACACACTAGTACAGTGACGTAAGTTGTTCGGATGTGATATTTACCAGTTTATGTATTTACCAGTGTCTCTTTACAAGCTGCTAGTTCCATATTGTAATGGGGAAGATCTAAAGGTGGCCATAAGACAGAAGTTGGCCGATGGTTGAACAAACAAACATCTGATGAACGTTCCTTTTGCAGACACAACCATACATATTTTAGTACACATTGGCCGTTTCAGTTGTTGAAACTCCCATACATGTTCAGTGAAACCGGGTGATGGACAAAGGATCTTTCTGGGAACACTGGGGAAGCGTTATCAAACTGGTGTAAAGTAGAACTGTCCTAGTTGCCCATAGCAACCAATCATATTCCACCTTTCATTTTCCAAAGGAGCTATCCAAAATGAAAAGTGGAATCTGATTGGTCACTATGGGCAACTAATCCACTTCTACTTTACACCAGTTTGATAAATCTCCCCCACTCTTTCGTTCACAATCTTTCTTTGCCAAAAGATCTTTTGTCCGCTAAATTTTTTGAACGATAATGGTCTGTCACTGGTCGGCTAAAACAGTCGTTCCTTGTTAAATTTCAACCAATGCACATTAGTTTTGGTTCAAATTGACCATTTTGATCAACTTTTGATTAATGTGTATGGCCACCTTAAAGGGGTTTTCCGGGATTTTTCTACTGATGACCTATCCTACTGATCAGCTGTTTGAGAAGGTACCGGCGCTCCTGTGAGCGCCGCTACCTTCTCACAGCTTACCAAGCACAGTGCCGTACATTGTACAGCGGCTGTGCTTGGTATCGTGCTCAGCCCCATTCACTTGAATGGGGCTGAGCCGCTCCTAGACCATGTGACCGATGAACGTGACGTCACTGGCCTAGGAAAAGCTAAGAGAAGGCCGAAGCGCTCACGGGAGTGCCGGTGCCTTCTCAAACAGCCGATCGCCAGGGTTCCCGGGTGTCAGACCCCCACCGATCAGATATTGATGACCTATCCTAAGGATAGGCAATATCCACAAAAAGACGGCAGCATCACCTTCAGGCTTTATTCTTTATTCCAGTGGGTTCCACAAGTAATACATCAATCGGTCATAAAGTGCCAATGCAACGTTTCGGCTACAACATAGCCTTTCTCAAGCAGGGTTGGGTTGGATTTCTTGCGACTGCCGCAGCGATCCCATTCATCTCTATGGGATCCCCGCTACTCAGGGATCCTGGCTGCGACGGGTGTCGCGCGACAACTGTCGCCGTGTAGCCCTAGCCTAAAGGAACAACCAAGGGTCATTGAAAGGGGTTTAAGCAGAAACCCTTCTGTCCGGTGTGGGGGGCCTGGTTTGATCCTTGCTATGGGACCCTTACTTCTCTATGTATGCCACTGCCTTCATGTAAAACAGCATATTCTACTCTGCTATTTCATACAAAGGAAAATGTTATCCTCCTGTACCCTGGCCAGGCGCACATTCTTGTAACATACACTGTCCCAGTAACCTACAATCAATTGGCCCCTCCTGATTACACCTGTTGCGAAAGGTGATATGCTTGACTATGTAATCTGTTCCCTATCTGTAGATCACATCACATCCATAAGAAGCCTGTATGCATATTTGGATGTAAATCCCCTCTCCATGCACACACACATTAATGCAGATAACTGTATTAAACATTTAAAGGTGTTGTCCAGGTCTCAAATATGGATCCTGTCCTCAGGTTAGGTCATCAATATCACATTGGTGGAGTTTGACTACTGGCACCCTTGCCAATCAGTAGTTTGAAAAGGCCATGGCACTTAGATGCACATTATGGCCTCGTCCTTGTACAACAAGCACAGCTCCATAAATTGTACAGCAGCTGTGCTTGGTTTTGCTGCCAGGGGTGCACATAGCCTTTCTGCTGCCTGAGGCGAAAACTGAAACAGCACCCCAACCCCCCAGTGCCAATTTCTTAACCTAACCCCTTTGTCACAATGAAAGTGCTCATTGCCCATGGCCCTCCGGCTGCCCCCCTCTTGCACCTACGTGGTGCTGCCTGAGGCGATCGCCTCACCTGGCCTCATTGGTGGTGCACCCCTGTTTGCTGCCATTCACTCGGACCTGAGCTGCGGAATGTCCTACTGATGAACATGAATGCACAGTCCTGGGAAGAGGCCTCTTCTAACAGCTGATTGGTGGGGGGTGCCTGCCAGGAAAGAAAAAACCCGATCAGATATTGACCTATCCTGAGAATGTCATTAATACTTGAGTCCCAGAGAGCCTCTGTAACGTATCAATCACATTGTGCCAATGGCATTACATGCCTGACAGTGAGTCCTCTTATCTATTCAGAAGGGTCAAGCGACCAAGAGGTGAGCATTGATTCTTATCCACGTCCTCCTGGCAATGAGTGGTCATATCTTTGCATAGGCAATCAGGATACACAGTTTTATAATGGAACTGAATACGGACGGCTACTATTAGTAGTAGTTGGGATATTTTCTTTGACATTTATTTTCTCATAGATGTGCGGTGTCTGATCCAATTAGATCATTTCGAATGACTGACTATTACATGTCATTCTTCATTAATATATTACTGAAATATTTTTCCTCTCCCAGGGCCAGTGACAATATAATAGCTCTGGATGCATATCAGGTCACTGAAGACTTTTAACTATTCAGTATGTCTTTCTGCTGTACATATGGTGTCCTGATGAACATTATGAGTGTATGCAACCTTCATTAGACAGTACAGAGCTTCATTAGACAGTACAGACTCACGAGACAGCACAGAGCTTCATGAGACAGTACAAAACTTAATTATGCAGTACAGAGCTTCATTATTACAGAGCATCATGAGACAGTCCAGTGCTTCATTTTACACATCAGAGCATCATGAGACAGTTCAGAGCATCATGAGACAGTTTAGAGCATCATGAGACAGAAGAGAGACTCATGAGACAGAATAGAGCTTTATGATACAGTACGGAGCTTTATTAGAAAGTATCAAGCTTTGTGAAACAGCACAGAGCTTTATGAGACAGTCCAGAGCTTAATTAGGCAGTATGGAGCTTTACAACACATTACAGAGCTTCATCAGGAAGTATAATGCTTTGTGAAACAATACAGAGCTTCATTAGGCAGTATAGAGCTTCATTACTACAAAGCACCACGAGACAGTACAAAATTTCATTAGTACAAAGCATCATGAGACAGTACAGAGCATCATGAGACAGAAAAGAGACTCATGAGACAGTACGGAGCTTCATTGGGAAGTATCGAGCTTTGTGAAACAGCACAGAGCTTTATGAGACAGTCCAGAGCCTAATTAGGCAGTATGGAGCTTTATGACACATTACAGAGCTTCATCAGGAAGTATAATGCTTTGTGAAACAATACAGAGCTTCATTAGGCAGTATAGAGCTTCATTACTACAAAGCACGATGAGACAGTACAAAACTTCATTACTACAAAGCACCATGAGACAGTACAAAACTTCATTAGTACAAAGCTTCATGAGACAGTACAAAGCTTCAGAGCATCATGAGACAGTTCAGAGAGTTCAGTACAGAGCTTCATGAGACAATACAGAGCTTCATTAGACAGTACAGACTCACGAGACAGCACAGAGCTTCATGAGACAGTACAAAACTTAATTATGCAGTACAGAGCTTCATTATTACAGAGCATCATGAGACAGTCCAGTGCTTCATTTTACACATCAGAGCATCATGAGACAGTTCAGAGCATCATGAGACAGTTTAGAGCATCATGAGACAGAAGAGAGACTCATGAGACAGAATAGAGCTTTATGATACAGTACGGAGCTTTATTAGAAAGTATCGA
The DNA here is from genome assembly GCA_900303285.1 of Rhinella marina. NCBI lineage: Eukaryota > Metazoa > Chordata > Amphibia > Anura > Bufonidae > Rhinella > Rhinella marina. Next base: position 168,297 of record ONZH01019030.1, on the reverse strand, counting down.
GCTTTGTGAAACAGCACAGAGCTTTATGAGACAGTCCAGAGCTTAATTAGGCAGTATAGAGCTTTATGAGACAGTCCAGAGCTTAAAGGGTTATTCTCATTTTAGACAATGGGGGCATATCGCTAGGATATGCCCCCATTGTCTTATAGGTGCGGGTCCCACCGCTGGGACCCGCACCTATTTCCAGAACGGAGCCCCCGAACTGAATGAGGGCGCACTGCGCATGCGCAGCCGCCCTCCATTCATTTCTATGGGGCCGCCGAAAATAGCCGAGTGCTGGCTCGGCTACTTCCGTCGGCTCCATAGAAATGAATGGGAGCGCACCGCGCATGCACGGCCCGGCTCCCGTTCATTTCTATGAGCGGCGCGGGGAGCTGCGCCTGGTGGTGGCCGGACCCCCGGAAACCTGGGGTCCTCCAGGTGCAGCGCTCCCCGCTCCGTTCTGGATATAGGTGCGGGTCCCAGCGGTGGGACCCGCACCTATAAGACAATGGGGGCATATCCTAGCGATATGCCCCCATTGTCTAAGATGAGAATACCCCTTTAATTAGGCAGTATGGAGCTTTATGACACATTACAGAGCTTCATCAGGAAGTATAATGCTTTGTGAAACAATACAGAGCTTCATTAGGCAGTATAGAGCTTCATTACTACAAAGCACCATGAGACAGTACAAAACTTCATTACTACAAAGCACCATGAGACAGTACAGAGCTTCAGAGCATCATGAGACAGTTCAGAGAGTTCAGTACAGAGCTTCATGAGACAGTACAGAGCTTCATTAGACAGTACAGAGTTTCATTAGACAGTTTGCAGCATTATGAGACAGTACAGAGACTCATGAGACAGCACAAAGCTTCATGAGACAGTACAGAGCTTCATTAGACAGTACAGAGTTTCATTAGACAGTTTGCAGCATTATGAGACAGTACAGAGACTCATGAGACAGCACAAAGCTTCATGAGACAGTACAGCACTTCATTAGGCATTATAGAGCTTCATGAGACAGTACAGAGCTTTAATAGACAGTACAGAGCATTATTAGGCAGTATAGAACTTTATGAGACAGTACAGAACTTAATTAGGCAGTATGGAGCTTTATGACACAGTACAGAGTTTTATGAGACAGTACAGCGCTTCATTAGACAGTGCTAATGAAATTCAATAACATGCCCTATGTATTGCACGTTTACCCATGGAAACTGTACATATTGAATTTAACCCCTTAGTGACCACCATGCCTAGGCAGTCCAAGCGCTGCACAGGTGCCCCGTACAGTGGGGAGCGGGGACCCAGCTCTCACATGAGAACCATGCTCCTGCTGTTTAACGCTTTACATGCAATGGCGCCCGACGCCTCAGAAAACCCCTTTAATTACTGCATCTTTTTATATGTGTGTAGGATGTGCTGCCAACAAACAATATAGGCACGAATGATCGTAGCAGCGACTGTTCAAGTCAATGCAGCTGAACGAGACTTTAATGATCAGGAATGAATGGTTTGTTCCCGATCATTGCCCTGAGTATCAGGCCATGTAAATGGGCCCTAAGACAGCAGAGATTTTAACCTTTGTCCTTTTTTCTCCATACCATTGCATTGCTTTGTATATATTCACTGATATGTTAATGTAGGAAATGCCCTCCTGTTCTTGTATAATCGCTCACTCATGTTTATCTCACCCATTGCCACAAGCAAATCTATTTTCAGTGCTTTGATGTGACGTTCTAAATGTATAAAAAGAGACAGATAGGAACAATCCAGCCCTTTTATGCCCGCTCGCTCGAGTAGGGTCATATGATTGTATCTGTACGTGAACAAGACTGAGATTCAGGCTGAGAGATAATGCAAAAATATTCACTTTATGAGAGCACGCATGGTTATATGCAGGATTCATACCGGGTTTACTTGCAGTTTTTAGTGCAGTTGTTGATGCAGGTTTTTTTTTTTTTTTTTTGAGCCAAAGTGAAGAATGGTTGCAAAAAAAGCGAAAGGCATAAAGAAAAACACCCTCTCTAGTTTGTATGTGTTCCTGGTTTTTGGCTTAAAAAACTGCATCAGTGTGCTCATGCACACAATCATATTTTCTTTCCATGTCTGTTCTCTTTTTTTTTTTTTTTTTTGTGGACCATATGTGGAACCATTCATTTCAATGGGACAGCAAAAACAAAAAAAGGAAGTTACTCCATGGCATTCCGTTTCCGTATGTCCATGTTCTATTAGGGGCCAGCTGTTCTGTTCTGCAAAATACAGAATGCACACGGACGTCATCCGTATTTTGCGTATCCGTGTTTTGAGGACCGCAAAATACATACGTTTGTGTGCATAAGTCCTAAATGCGTGAATCTAGCACAAACAAGGAAAATATTTTTTTTTTCATAATCATTACCCAACCGAAATGAAACCCAGCAAAACTGCATAGAACTTGGTATAATTTGAAGAGCATCTGTCAGCAGATTTGTCCCTATGACACTGGCTGACCTGTTACATGTGCACTTGACAGCTGAAGACATCTGTGTTGGTCCTATGTTCATATGTGCCGGCATTGCTGAGAAAAATGAAGTTTTAATATATGCAAATGAGCCTTTTGGAGGAATGGGGGCGTTGCTGTTACACCTAGAGGCTCTGTTCTCTCTGCAGCTGCTACGTCCTCTTCACTTTAATTGACAGGGCCAGGCAGTGAAAACATTATCACGTCTGGAGGAGAGCTGAGCCTTGAGGAGTTGCTCCTAGATGCTCATTTGCATGTATATAAATTTAAACATGAGACAAATACAGTTCCCCCCACAATTATAACATACAATAGTGCATATAGTCACTAATGGGTCAAGGCAAAATCAGCCAAATTGTGAGGAGTAGGTCAGGGGGACACAAATGACACAGACAAAGTGAGGCCCTGACACTCCTCCCAACCACTGTCCCTGCCTTTTGGGGGAACCTGGCTCCTTAACAGGCCGGCCCCAACCGAAGACTGCAATTACACTGAAGAAAGTGGAACATGAGACAAACAAACCAAAACAAAACACAAGCAGGAAAAAACCTAAACAGGTCAGGAACTGAAGGGGTAAAAGGTAAAGGAACCAAGCAAGGAATAAACAGAGGAGAACACCAAAGGTAGGTAACAGTAACAGAAACCAGGGAAAAAGGTACAGAGTCACTGGAATACCGGATAAACACAGAGTAGCTAGCTTAGGCACAAGGCTCTATAGCAGACACAGATAAATGGCGAGTGTGAAACTAAATAGTGGCTAGAGTCCCAGCCCCAAGGCGTGATAGGAGCAGGGATCCCAGCCACACCCTTGAATGGACCAAAATTACTGGCAGGGACGCCTGCCAGTAAAACTAGCAAAACTAGCCAAACCTTTAACCCTTAAGGAACCTAAGTGTTACAAGAGGATTTTCTGGCTTGCACTCAGGATGAGCGCCGCATAGCGTCAGGACACGGGAACGCCCACACATCCAACATCCGCTGGAGGGCCGCAGCGCCCCCGAATCCTGACACAAACATTGTATAACGCTCCTAAAGTGTACATATAAACAAAGTACAGAAAAGTGAGTCACATCTCCTGAGAATATATCAAAGGCACAGGTCAAAAGTATAAAAAGTAAGAAAACCCCTTTAAAGGGAGCCTGTCGTCACGATTTTGGACTATTATCTGCTGTGATACATGAGTGATACTGTCTGTAGATATGGAATCCAGATCACCTTTTTTATTTTCCTAATCCCCCCACCCCCATTCCCTCCCTGTCAGTGATCAGAGCTGCCCTGCATGCTCACAGGAGTCATCTCCGTTAGTCTAGCAGTCCAGAATCGGGGTGACAGATTCCCTTTATAACAACAGGCATTTGTGAACAAATGTTGCAAAACACGCCCTAGTTACAATGAAACGAAAGTAGTTTCCTCCTTAAAGTTTTCTGGACCTCCACCGTACTGTACTACTCTTTAAAAATGGCAGACACTCGCAAGCGGGCACCATAGCCCCCAGGTTTCTGACCATGGCAGCTGAGGCTGCTTTCCCAGGGAGCATTGCTCTGTGCTGAGATCAGGGAAGCCGTTCATTGGTGGTGCTAGCCTGAAGCCTGCTTGAGGCTACCATGTCATGTCTACCAGAGGTATATTCCAATGGAGGTGGTGGCAGTGCTGAATAGGAATTTGTTGAATCTCCCATAGGCTGCATTCTTAAATAAATGCAATCTATGGGAGAACTGATTTAAAGAATGCATGTTTAAGTCTCCTAGAAGGACTTAAAAAAAGTGAAAAAAGTAAAAAAAAAGTTTTAAAAAGATTTTAAAAAATATAAAAATTCAAATCACTTTTTCCGATATTCAAAATATAAATAAAGAAAAAAATTATGGTCATTTGCCCCGCTGCATCCCAAAAAACCCATACTACTAAAATATAATAAAAATAATAATAGTTATCCTGTAACGTGAACAAAATATATGTTTCACTGTTTTTTTGTTGCTTAACCTTCCAAGAAATTGAATAAAAACCTTCTCCCTGGCTGTGACACTCTCCGCTGTGATTGGACAGCCAGGGAGAAGGAGACGCCCATTGGGAATCCCTGGCGTCTCCTCCTCCCTGTTCCGTTGCTATGCATTAGCATAGCGCGCGCCCGAACATTTAGAGGCGCAGAGCGGGCGAACGGAGCGGCGCCCTGAAAAAGTAGTAAGTGATCTGGCCTCCACCCCACATACCCTCTATAACCTGGTACTTAGTAGACAGAGTCTGGACCCATGAAAGGTCCTCTTTAAGTAAAACAAAGTTATGAGGTTCAGAATACAGTTATGCCCTAAAAAAACAATTTTTTTCCGAAGTTTGTTTTTCAGTAATAAAAGACAAGAAAACTATCTAATTCTGGTATTGTCGTAATCGTACTAACCTGGAGAATGAAGGTAATGTGTCAGCTTTACGCCGTAGGGAACTCCATAGAAATAAAACCCATAAGACTCACTACATCATATGCAATATTCAGTGGTGCCATTAGAAAGTACGACTTGTTCAGCAAAAAACAAGCCCTCATACAGCTATGTGAACAAAAAAATATTTTAAAAAAGTTACGGCTCCAGGAAGGCAGTAAAACTGAAAATGCAAAAACAAAAAATTGCAAGGTCCTGAAGAAGTTAATTAGCTGTAGTACACATACCTAGTGTATATAATAAAATGTGCCCAATGTTGTCTCCAATGCATAGGGTCGTGTCAGCTGAAAAATAGAAAAAGTGAACATCTCTGGGAATTTTAATCGAAAGGGAAAAAGCCTCTCTGGGGCTTCTTTACTTTACATGTTCATCAGGGAAATCGATATTACTTAAAAATTAAAGTTCTTGAAAAATTTTATAAACATAAACATGGAGGGAATTGGAATAGTGTCTGGTTTAAAAAGAGATGGCTTTTGGATAATGATATTGATACTTTTTACCCTTAGGACCTGAACTAAAGGGCCTTTCCTAAACATTAAAAGGGTTTTCAGGTTTGCATCACCATCTGTTAAAATAACCATTTATGAAGGGAGCTGTAATTATGTAATGCATTTCATTTACCTTTATTGCTCCCGTTCTGGGCTGTGGTCACATAACCTTGTCCATACAGATCTTTCTTATTTCCTGTGATGTCATGTCCATGGGGGGGGGGGGCAGTGATAGGGGAGTGTCTATGTAACTAGCTGGTGGGAGGAGCTATAAACTAGCTGGGTGTTGTTAGGAGCAGTGATAGGGGAGTGTCTATGTAACTAGCTGGTGGGAGGAGCTATAAACTAGCTGGGTGTTCTTAGGGGCAGTGATATGGAAGTGTCTATGTAACTAGCTGGTGGGAAGAGCTATAAACTAGCTGGATGTTGTTAGGAGCAGTGATAGGGGAGTGTCTATGTAACTAGCTGGTGGGAGGAGTTATAAACTAGCTGGGTATTGTTAGGGGCAATGATTAGGGGAGTGTCTATGTAACTAGCTGGGTGGGAGGAGCTATAAACTATCTGGGAGTTGTTAGGGGCAGTGATAGGGTAGTGTGTATGTAACTAGCTGTGTGGGAGGAGCTATAAACTAGCTGGGGTGTTAGGGGCAGTGATAGGGGAGTTTCTATGAAACTAGCAGTGTGGGAAGAGCTATAAACTAGCTGGGTGGTGTTAGGAGCAGTGATAAAGGAGTGTCTATATAACTAGCTGGGTGGGAGGAGCTATAAACTAGCTGGGTGGTGTTAGAAGCAGTGATAAAGGAGTGTCTATGTAACTAGCTGGGTGGGAGGAGCTATAAACTAGCTGGGTGTTAGCGGCAGTGATAGGGGAGTGTCTATGTAACTAGCTAGGTGGGAGGAGCTATAAACTAGCTGGGTGTTGTTAGGGGCAGTGCTGAAGCTGTGGCATCATGGGTTTGGTTGGATACAGCAACAGGAAGTGCTACATACAGGAGTGACTGGTTTACATGATAAAATCAGGTCAGGAGAGTCCAAACAGTAAAAAGAAGCATGGGGAATATGTACATGAGGTAAGCAACTACATGAGCATCACGGTTATTTCAGCGATAGATGGTCCTACAACATATTGACTTAGGGGGACTGAATACAAATCCACGCCACAATTTTCAGATTTTTATTTTTTTTAAATTTTGAAAAGGCGTATCATTTTTTTATTACTTTTTTTACAAACATACTTTCTATTTTGTATTGGTCCGTCAAATAAGATCCCAATAAAATAAAATTTCACATTACACCCACATTTAAGTTTGTGGAAAAGTTCAAGGGGTATGAATACTCTTTCAAGACACTGTAAATACCATAGTAATCCTGGAAAACTCCTTTAAAGGGGTATTCCAATCTCAGACCAATCTGCTGCCCAGAAACTATGATTCTGTATGGGGACCAGGGATATCAATAGCGATCCCTCGTCCTTATACTGTGAAGGAGATCCCTGCATGTAAATACAGCGGGCTCCTTCACTGAACGAGCAGCCGTCTGGCGGGAAGGAACACAATATTGTGCAGTGTAAACCCGCCTTTACTATCAATATACCCCTACCACGATGTTGTTATTTGAGGTAGTAGAGAGGAGCGGCTGCAGGAATACGTTATAAATCTACTCTCACAGGTAAATATTGCTCATTACTGGAATATTGTTTCTATCCCGGTGATAGTTGTGTCTGGGTTGATCCTAGGGAATCTATCATAATGAGTACTAATGATATTTTGTGAGTGGTTACCATAAATACAAGAAACATCATTTTATGTAACTGGTCTTCTGAAAAATGTTATTGTAAATATAGCATAAAGTTTTGTCCTTGTAAGGGGTGCCATTGTCCTTGAGGTGAAGAATAGCATGGATCAGCAAAAACGCTTCCGTCATGATAATACAACCGTCTGCATCCATGTATTATCTTTTAAATAGCCAAGACGGATCCGTCATGAACTCCATTGATAGTCAATGGGGGACGGATCCGTTTTCTATTGTGTCTGAGAAAACGGATCCATCCCCATTGACTTACATTGTGAGTCATGACGGATCAGTTTGGATCAGTTTCTTCATGTGGACACCAAAACACAGCAAGCAGCGTTTTAGTTCCGCCTCCAAAACGGAAATGGAGACTGAACTGAAGCAAACTGAAGCAAAACTGATGCATTCTGAACGGATCCTTTTCCATTCAGAATGCATTAGGAGAAAACTGATCAGTTTTGGACTGTTTATGAGAGCCTGTGACGGACTTCACAAACGGATCCTTACAACGCAAGTGTGAAAGCAGCCTTATTTTTGTCCGCAATTGCGACCGCAATAGACACGTTCTACCTTTTTTTGTCTCATTGAAATGAATGGGTCCCCACTTGATACACAATTTTGTGGGCACAGACCTAACACTAGAGGTCTGATGGTCTGATGAAAAATATTTTTTCTTATTTTCCTCTTATAAAAAGTATGTGTGTTCTTGAATAATAGCAACATAGTAGCTCCATGCATAGAGGGCATTCAGTGCACAAAATATCCCTTCCTTCACCCTCCCAGACCCTGCTATGAACATTACATAATCATCTAGCCTGCCCCTGTCTTCTCGTGCAAGCACTGTGAGAAAATACATCGGTGCATGCACAATTCATTTCAGAGTCTCTGCCAGAACAAAAAATAAAGCCTTGTTTTCATCCCAGGAGAGACTCTGGTCTTGCTAAATAAAGAGAGAATTTTCTTCTGGTGAGCTAAGCCTATTTGTCAGCCTATGCTCCTGATGACAGATTCCGTTTAAAGGGAATCTGCCACTACACAGGTTGCGATGAAACCGTCATACAGGTGGCTGCTCTCCTTATACCCCCAAGGCCATGGACTGATATAATAATGGCCATGGTAGTGCAATGCGGAACAATGATGAAGCCAGGTCTTGGTCCACTGTACTTTACTTAGACTATTCAGGTAATAGTCCACACAAGCACTGTATACATTCAATGCAGTCTTTTTAACTGACATAGGCAACTCCCAAGGTTGTGTATGGAAGATGGAGGGATGAGTCCCTTTTGTATGATGTACTCAAACTTACCTTCTTCCGCCTCAGAGGTGCTCTGTCTCTATTTCTTGGTATATTTAAATACCCCGGTATCCTCAGTGAAATACTCTTTGAGCAGTGGATCCTTTCTGTCTTTTTTACTATGAAGGGAAACCTAAAGCTTATCACTCCACCAGGGGTACACCACCAATGAGGCCAGGTGAGGCGATCGCCTCAGGCAGCATCAGGTAGGGGCAAGAGGGGGGCAGCAGAAGGGCCATGGGCAATGAGCGCTTTCATTGTGGTAAAGAGGTTAGGTTAAGTAATTGGCATTGGCTGTCATTTCAGTTTTCGCCTCAGGCAGCAGAAAGGCTAGTTACCACTGCACTCCACCAAATGCAGAGATGTCCATAGCCTCAATGTAGGTGCGTTTACCTTTCTCTGAAAAATTTTCTGGGATCATCTTTTGATGTGACCACTTAAACCTTTTGTAATACCTCTTCTCTGCCAAGGGCTGGCACCACTGCCTTCTTGCTGTGAACTCATCTGCACTAGACTAAAGGTAACTTCTTCCTCCTAGAGAGGATGAGGACATGCCAACCCTGCCCAGCCATTAGGGAACTCCCACTACATACACAATCTTTGTGACATGTAATGCATGAAACATACTCAAATTAATGCTTCATTCACGTGCATTGAGGACACTGCAGATACACACATGTCAACGCATTCTAATGGTGTTGGTCTTATTTTCATTGATGGCCCAATTTTGGAGAATTTCATTTTTTTATTTTATGCTTATTAGCCCCTGATTACATTGTATCTCACTGCACCTGAAGCTCCCCTTCTTTTCCTTCTTGGCCATGCCCCCACCACTTTGATTTGCATGGCTAGTCTGTGAAGACATCCTCATTCCAGGCCTTGAAGTCTCCTAAAGTGTTGCAATTGCTCATTCGCTTCACTGTTCAGAGCAGGGTCAGTACATTACAGAGGCTTGCTAATTGATGTATTCTCTACTGCACCTACGCCAAAAAGTGAAGCGAATGAGCAACCCTCAGACTTCGATAGACTTCAGGCCAGAGGTGTGTGTACATCTTCACTGACTAAACCCTGTCAGTCATAGTGGTGGTGGTACGGCTGGGAAAGAAAAGGAGTGGAGCAAAAATGCCGCCCACATAGCACCCAGGGGCTAATTAGCATAACATAAAAAGCCATGTGAATTTGAAATTATTGGTACATTTTTCTGAACTTTCTAGGTTTCTACAGATGTAAAAACATTTTAACTTGTGTACCCAACAGTATGAGCAGCATTATAAGATAGCAGTCTATAGCTTGCTTCTTTTTTTTTTTTGCATCACTATAAGAAGTAAATCTCAGTCTTTCTGGGGGCTGGCAGTCTAAAAATATAATGAAATGGCTAAAAGAATTTCAACCCAGGAAAGGCTTTTAAGTATGTAATAGTTAAACCTCAGCAGCTCCCCACGCATGTTCCTAACATGTTCCCTCAGCCCCTTTAATCCATTGTTTAGGAAGCAAAAAAGAAAATCCACTGAAATTGCTACCTGGTGCTGACTTCAGACCTCCGGTTATGTACTGTATAAACACCCCCTTTGTCATGGTCAAAAAAATGCGAAATTAATTTACTGAGAAAATCTTACTCATAAACACTGCATACTGTGTGATGATTGATATGTAAAAACTGGGCACAAGTATGTTTTTTTTTATACGTCCTGAAGGCTACACGTATCTGGATATTGTGTCTCAGCTGCAGTGAATAACTTTGGAGAGACGTGATATTTCTTTGATATTTCATATAGCCTCTTGTTAATGGCTATTGAGATGTAGCAGTTAAAGGCCCGATAAATGGAATGGTAAGGGGTCAGCAACTTCTGGCACTACAGCACTACAACTCCCAGGATGCAGACAATTGCCTACTTGTTCTCAGAAATTCCACATAAATCAATGAGGTATGCTGTGAGTTGCATTTTCACAACATCTGGAATGCCAAAGGTTGCTGATGATTATAATTTTCAGTGGGTATGCATTTGTATTTTTCCTGACAAGCGCATGTGTAGCGTAGAGGCAGCCTATAAGGGTTACTATGAGGCCTCTAAAGATAGAGAAGGCCTAGTCATGGTTGATCGCATCTCCTTTGCTATTTGGTAACAGGAACTGATAAGGATATTCTTCTCTATAGACACATCAACAGTAAGAAAAAAATGCAGTTTGCAGAAATCTATGATCTTCAATGTTTTTTGTTCAACATCTAGCAACAGCTATTGGGTGCTGGCGCCCGCCTCCGTTTGGCGTTTGTAGGTGAGAAAGATCTTGTGAGCGCTTGAGCACTCGAGTGAGATGACGCAAGGAAAGTGTTACGAGAGAGTAGATATTCCCTGAGAATTTTTCCCTAAGTGGCGTGGTGACCTATCCCTTTTCCCAGTCAACCTAAGATCATAGATGGTGTGAAGAAAAAACCCAACTAGGCTTGAATAATTTAACAGTTTAGTGGCTCAATTCAGAAAGGTCAAAGTGTATAATGAGAAAGTACAGAGTTTATTAAGGATGTAAGTCGAAAGCTGACAACTCAGAAAGAGGGAGGATTAGCTGAAGAGTCTTGTGTCTCTGACATATCACTGTTCTCTACTTCTTGGAATCCCGTGAACTGAGCTTCCCATGAGCTCAGCCTTTTGTAGACCTAGGAAATATATAGAGATCAATGGGGTCATTTATCAAACTGGTGTAAAGTAGAACTGGGTTAGTTTACCATAGCAACCAATTAGATTCCAGCTTTCTTTTTCCAAAGGAGCTGTCGAAAATGAGTGGTGGGATCTGATTGGTTGATATGGACAACTAAGCACGGCCTCCTAATACCAGCTATTTGGTAGAGTAACACACATCCATGGTAGCTCTCATAAATTGTGCATGTTCCATCTCTGATGGACGCCAGTAAAATTTAACGAAGGTCCGTTGGAGGACCATCTAGCTGTTTTAAGTATGGTCTGCAAAGGAACTTCTTTAGCCGCACTTTAAGATGAAACAGCTGCTGTCATACAGTGGGCCTTAAATTTTGTACTGTCTATGCCTGAGTTCCTCAAGGCCAAAAGGATCCACCCTCTAATAGTACTTGCTGAAGTTCTACCATATGGGGGCTTCAAAGTTATGAACAAGTTGGAATTCTAAATAGCTGGTACGCTGTTCCTAGTTCTGGGTCTTAGGGAGTGATTTATGAGCTTATTTGTGTGTTGTAAGAGTAGAGGGAAGGAAAACGGCCAACCAGAGCTTCTATCCACAATTAGGGAGCTGTAGTAATAGATTCGTCAACCCTTGAAAGCAAGCCACAGTTATTCCCAATGGAATTTTCTGGTCCTTGATCAGTTTGTTGATCATTGAATACCATGGCTTTTAAGGTCATACTGGATAAACAATCACTATTTGTTGGACTCCTGGATCTTTCAGATTATTTGGGAGAAAAGAGATCGGGGAGGAAATGCATACAGGTTCCTCAAGAAAGGAGAGGACGTTCACTCTCCAAACTCCTTTGGACAATATCCACACAATGAATTTTGTTGTTCTGAGCTGACGTTGTTGATGCAAATAGATCTATCTCTGTGGTACCAGATGTCTGGATGATTTTTGTGAATAGGTGTAGTTTGAGTTGTACTGTCCTTAACAACGTTTTTTCCCTGGGAAGTGAATCTGCAATTTCATTGGAATATCTGGGAACATTTTGTGCTCGTAGATCCAGGTTGTGATCTAAAGACAATTTCCATAACTCTTGTGCCTCTGCAGAAATGTATTTATTTTGTACTAGCCACATACCTCCTACATCCAGTGATGTAGATGTTCTCTTTCCTTATATTCTCCTTTCACACAAGACCGCTATGATGATTTCTTTCACATCTCTGTCTCGTCTCTGCAGAGTTTGACGAAAAGACATCTTAGTTTCTAACTTTTCCATCATCGTCCCACCTTCTGAATACCCATTCTGCCACCCCAATACTATGCCAGCTGTGCTCCCCAATACTTTACCGCAGATACTGTCCCCCTGAAAATACCAGTACCATGTATATAGTGCCTTCTCCAATAAATATTGGCAAGCAGTGCCCTAATAAAATAACTGCACCCAGCAAATATTGCCCCTGACACCACTAGTGTAAACCTAATGCCCCCCAAATCCCCTTCCCCATAGTTCCCTCCATAATGTGTGCCAGTATATAATGCCCCCATAGTGCTCCTCTCTCCCCTTTCCCATAGTGTCCCCCAAAATATGTGCCAGTATATAATGCCTATCCTGAGGACGGTGATACAGTTGAATATAGAGCGATGAGTGTCTCCACAATGGAAGCGCTCATTTCCTTCAACTCCTCCACCACCCCCCCAATCATCTCCAGGGCTGCGCCGCCTGAGGCGATCAGCTCCCCTTGCCTAATTGGCAGTGTGGCCCTAATGACAAGGAAAGTAGGACATGGGAATTTTAACAACATATTCTACACCCTGAGTAGTTTCTATTCAGGTCTCTAGAAATGAGCACCAGGTTCACTGAGTTCTTGTGAAAGAAACAACTGTGAGCAGCTCAAGGAACTAGCATTTCCATCTTATACTGAATGGTACATGCAAGTACAGATGGGGTAGCTGCTGCCATAGGTGGCCTATCAGAACTTCTGTAATTAACCTTGGATAGTTGTATCGGAGTCTATTTTTTTTAATATTATAATATGTTCTCTCTCTCTATGTATGTATTATGTATCATGTCTATGAAACAATCTGAAATAGTATCTGTGCCACAGTCCCTTCAGATACTCTGCACAAGAATAAATGTTTGAAAATATTTTAAAGTAATTATTCATATGCAATTTATGTCATGAATCATCCTCAAGTCAAGCACAAACTACTAAACCTAGAAACACTACGACTCAAAGTAGGTCCAGGCAGGGGTGGGATTAAAATTTTTAACATATACATACACCATATACAGTGGAGGAAATAAGTATTTGATCCCCCACTGACTTTAAAAGTTTTAATACTAAAAAATAAATGAAACGTCTCATAATTTTATGCCAGCTTTATTTAAACAGTGCCACATAGAATATCAAAAGAAAAACGGAGAAAATTACATGAAATGAGAAATAAAAAATAATTTGCATTTCTTTGAGGGAAATAAGTGTTTGATCCCCTAGTAAAACCATGACTAATGTTGGCTCCCACAGACCACTGACACAACCTAATCACAGTGAAGTCGTTACCTGGATGAGAGACACCTGTCCCAAATTGTCACCTGTATAAAAGGCCGCCTGCCAACAGTCTCAGTGACACTCCAACATCTCCACCATGGGCAAGACTAAAGAGCTGTCTAAAGATCTCAGGGACAAAATTGTTGACCTACACAAGGCTGGAATGGGCTACAAAGCCATAAGTAAGAAGCTGAATGAGAAGGTGACAACTGTTGGTGCAATTATTCGGAAGTGGAAAAAGTACAACATTACTGTCAACCGACCAAGGCCTGGAGCTCCATGCAAAATATCACCTCGTGGAGTCTCATTGATCATGAGAAAGGCTAAAAATCAGCCAAGAACTACACGGGAGGAGCTAAGTAATGATCTCAAGGCATCTGGGACCACAGTTTCCAAAAAAACCATTGGTAATACACTGAGACATAATGGTTTAAAATCCTGCAGTGCACGCAAGGTTCCTCTGCTCAAGAAGGCTCACGTCCAGGCCCGCCTCAAGTTTGCCAATGAACATATTAATGACTCCGAGAGAGACTGGGAGAAGGTGCTGTGGTCAGATGAGACCAAAATTGAGCTCTTTGGCCTCAACTCAACGTGTTTGGAGGAAGAAAAATACAGAATATGACCCTAAGAATACCATCCCCACCGTCAAGCATGGTGGTGGAAGTATTATGTTTTGGGTGTGTTTTTCTTCTAAGGGCACAGGCCAACTTCACCGCATTGACGGGAAGATGAACGGGGCCATGTATCGCAAAATCCTGGGTGACAACCTCCTTGCCTCCGCCAGGGCACTGAAAATGGGTCGTGGATGGGTCTTTCAGCACGACAACGACCCAAAACATACAGCCAAGGAAACAAAGTGGCTCCATAAGAAGCAAATCAAGGTCATGGAATGGCCTAGCCAGTCTCCTGACCTCAATCCCATCGAAAATCTATGGAGAGAGCTGAAGCTTCGCGTTTCCAAATGCATGCCTAAAAACCTTAAGGATATGGAGATGATTTGCAGAGAGGAGTGGGCCAAAATTACTCCTGAAGTGTGTGCAAACCTTATAAAAAAACTATAAGAAACGTCTGATTGCTGTGCTTGCCAACAAGGGTTTTGCCACCAAGTATTAAATGATGCTTTCCTAGGGGATCAAATACTTATTTCCCTCAAAGAAATGCAAATTATTTTTTATTTCTCATTTCATGTAATTTTCTCCGTTTTTCTTTTGATATTCTATGTGGCACTGTTAAAATAAAGCTGGCATAAAATTATGAGACGTTTCATTTATTTTTTGGTATTAAAACTTTAAAAGTCAGTGGGGGATCAAATACTTATTTCCTCCACTGTATATACAACACACACACACACACATAAATACACCATATACATGGTACACATACATAAATACACCACGTATACACTACACACATAACACCCAACTTTTAAAAAGCCTAATGAACTAAACTATGGAATGGAAGTACTCATCTCCAGCTGCCAGCCGGATCTGTCATTTTAACAACCAGATCTGGAGAACCTGAGGGAACTGGCTGAATCCCATGCCTGGGTCCAGGTCCGTGCAACCCAAGTGCCACAAAATGAACAACCATTGTATACAAACTGGGGCGTAACTGTAATTCATAGGACTTTATCGTAAAATAAGATGGGACCCCCAGCACCAAGTGTAACAAAATTAAAACAGCTGCATAAGTATCAATAATTAAAATTATGTATAAAAGCATGATACATCAGAAAACCCACATTATAGCAAAAGGCTGCCATATTGTTATTCTTCACAAAAAGGTACAATGTTCTTGCACCTGACTGGAACCCCTCAGCGTCTGAGCCCTATGGCAAGTGCTATGGCTATAGTTACTCCGATGTATATAAGAAAGGCCAAGGGGGAGATTTATCAAAACTGGTGTAAAGGAAAACTGGCTTAGTTGCCCATAGCAACCAATCAGATTCCACCTTTCATTTTTCAGAGCTCCTTTGGAAAATGAAAGGTGGAATCTGATTGGTTGCTATAAAATAAGCCAGTTTTCCTTTACTCTAGTATTGATAAATTTCCCCCAGAATGTTAATCAGATCGATTTTCGTGAATGCTAACTCAATAAAATTGTATTTTCAGGCATTGTCTTATCAGTTAACTCATTTGGCTGCTATCCCAGCCACTTTTCCATTAGTTATGTCTGGCGGTTCTGTGACAGGGCTTCCTTTCTACGGCTGCTTTGTTTGCATATGTGTGAAAATCCATTTAATTCTTCACTATCAATGGATCCCATTTAGGAATGCAGTTTTCAGTTACTGTTCTATGGGGCAGATTTACTAAAATTGGCATTTCCTATGCCAGTCTTTGGAGTAAGATACACTAAATTTATTAAGAGGCATAGGAGGTTGCGGTGCTCCAGTAAGTGATGTTGCCTTCTCACAGCATACCAAGCACAGCTCTGTTCATTGTACAGCATCTGTACTTGGTATTGTATCTGTGGCCCAATCACTTGAATGAGACTAAGCTCTTCCTTGGTCATCTTGGTCACTGGCCTAGGAAGAGGTCACAGTGATTATTGAAGAGCCATGGCCTCTTCGAACAGCTGACCAGCAGGGTTGCCGGGAGTCGGACTCCCACCTTTCAGATATTGATGATCTATCCTTATGGTAAGTCATCAATATTTTACTCCCAGTAAACCCCTTTCAAGGGCCTGTGCTTAGAATATCTTGTTCCTTGCTTATAATATTAAACTCAACTGTGGCTGTATATAGTGTCTTAGCTCATTACGCTGTTGGTTTAGCTCAATGACCTGCTCTAACAGGGTGCTGATCTCTTACTTACCCGGCTTGTTTTGATGACAATTCTAGTTCTCCACTCTTTATTCTTGCTGATTACCTTTCAAATGAGAGGACTACCTCATGTTTCTCTATCTTTCTGCAGTCTACGAAGCTGTTATTGTTGATGGAGACTATTCAAACAAAGGCCATACCTCCATGAGAGGGTAAAGAGTTAAGACAAGGACTCTCTTAGACTAGGATCTAACAAGCATCATGGTTTCTGCCATAAGTCATAATGTTGTACAAGATCCTTTGGATCCAAACAATGACTGATGCGTTTCTGTCAATGTGTGCTTTAAAGGCAAAAGTAGCACTGCATGATGCTCGGCTATTGCCCTAAAAAATGATGGAAACCACCAAATGCAGACCAAGTTACTGATACCTCAATCATATTTTTATGCCTTAACCTCACACTTTTCTCAATAAATTAAAATATCATCAAAAAGTTGTTTTTTCAATAACTCAATTCAAAAAGTGAAACACATATATTATATAGAGTCATTACAAACAGAGTAAACGTCTTCAAGTGTTTATTTATGTTAATGTTGATGATTATGGCTTACAGCCAAGGAAAACCCAAAAGTCGTTATCTCAGAAAATTAGAATTATTAACCCAAAACACCTGCAAAGGTTTCCTAAGCCTTTAAAAAAGTCCCTTAGTCTGGTTCAGTAGGTGACACAATCATGGGGAAGACTGCTGATGTCCAGAAGGCTGTCATTGACACACTCCACAAGGAGGGTAAGCCACAAAAGGTCATTGCTAAAGAAGCTGGCTGTTCACAGAGTGCTTTATCAAAGCATATTAATGGAAAGTTGAGTGGAAGGAAAAAGGGTGGTAGAAAAAGGTGCACAAGCAACAGGGAGAATTGCAGCCTTGATAGGATTGTTAAGAAAAGGCCTTTCCTAAATTTGGGGTAGATTCACAAGGAGTGGACTGCTGCTGGAGTCAGTGCTTCAAGAGCCACCACACACAGACGTATCCAGGACATGGGCTACAAGTGTCGCATTCCATGTGTCAAGCCGCTCATGACCAATAGACAATGCCAGAAGCTTCTTACCTGAGCCAAGGAGAAAAAGAACTGGACTGCTCTCAGTGGTCAAAGGTGTTGCTCTCAGATGAAAGTAAAATTTGCATTTCATTTGGAAATCAAGGTCCCAGAGTCTGGAGGATGAGTGGAGAGGCAATCAATCCAAGCTGCTTGAGGTCTAGTGTGAAGTTTCCACAATCAGTGATGGTTTGGGGAGCCAGGTCATCTGCTGGTGTAGGTCCACTGTGTTTTATCAAGACCAAAGTCAGTGCAGCCATCTACCAATAAATTTTAGAGCACTTCATGCTTCCCTCTGCCGACAAGCTTTTTGGAGATGGAATTTTTATTTTCCAGCAGGACTTGGCACCTGTCCACACTGCCAAAAGTACCAATACCTGGTTTAATAACCACAGTATCACTGTGCTTGATTGGCCAGCAAACTCGCCTGACCTTAACCCCATATAGAATCTATGAGGCATTGTCAAGAGGAAGATGAGAGACACCAGACCTGACAATGCAGACGAGCTAAAGGCTTTTGGGTTTTCCTTGGCTGTAAGCCATAATCATCAACATTAACACTTGAAAAAGTTCACTCTGTTTGTAATGACTCTATATAATATATGTGTTTAACTTTTTGAAGTGAATTACTGAAAAAAATACATTACTGGAAAAATACATTGGCAGGGATTACATGGTCTTGTGTCTTTGTTCACACACCATTCAAGCCAACACTTCTGAATCTCCAACTCTTGTTCTGGAAAAATGTAAATCATCAGTCTTAGGGCTCATGCACACTTATGTATTTTTAGTCTGTGTCTGTTCTGTTTTTTTTTTTTGCGGTCTGTATGTGGAACCATTCAATTCAATGGAGCCGCAAAAACAAAAGGCTCTGTGTGAACTCCATTTCCGTATGTCCGGATGGCCGTATGGAACATGTCCTATTATTGTCCGCATTATGGGCAAGAATAGGACTGTTCTATTAGGGGCCGGCTGTTCCATCGCACAAAATACGTAATGCACATGCATGAAGAACAGGATAACCTGATGAATTAGCTTTTCACTCGTTCATCGGATGATTGGCAGCACATTTACATGAGCAGATTGTCGGGAACGACCATCCTGATAATCTGGACGATTTGGTTCATGTAAATGCAGCTTTGGACTCCAAAACCCAGAATCTAATGGGCAATAAGTGAATTAAATGAGACATGCAGGAGACAAATAAATCTGCTATACATGTTGGCTGTTGCTATAATTTTGTCACATTTTCTAGTGTTCCAAGTAAATTTTCCATTTTATTTCTAAGCTTCTCGCTCTGTAGAACAGGGATAAGCAACCTCTGGCACTCCAGCTATTCTGAAACTACAACTTCCAGAATCCTCCTTTCACTTCTATGGGATTTACAAGAACAGTTGAGCAAGTGTCCATGTTGGGAGTTGTAGTTTCACAGAAGCTATAGTGCTGAAGGTTGCTAATCCCTGCTGCAGAGCATCAGTCAGTAAAAAATCTCATTGTCTGGATGTTACTGTACCTGAAGAAATACATTATTACTAACCCCTATACACTTAAATACAGTTGACTTTTGCAATCAGAGACATCTTTGCTGTGTGATAAGGATACTGAGAGTGCTATATATAGTCGATCTTTCATTTCCTGTGACATTGGAGGTTTTCATTCACTATCTGTACATTTTAAGGACATGTTTTGTGTGCCAG
The DNA here is from genome assembly GCA_900303285.1 of Rhinella marina. Classification (NCBI taxonomy): domain Eukaryota; kingdom Metazoa; phylum Chordata; class Amphibia; order Anura; family Bufonidae; genus Rhinella; species Rhinella marina. Next base: position 149,067 of record ONZH01019030.1, on the reverse strand, counting down.
CTATACAGCATAGAACTATGTGTGCATTATACAATTCAGATTGCCCTCAATATGTATCCATACCATTGTTGGGTGCAGGGGAAACTATGATAAGTCATTATGACTCATGTTAACAAACATGTAAGGCTGAATTTACACATCGCAAATCTTTCTCTGATACTAGTAAAACTTTGCTTTGTGTAAATTGTGTTGTATTTTTTTTCCAAATATAGCATGTCATTGTTGAATCAAAGGGAAATAACATTATGGAAAGTGAAGGGCTTTGTTTTGCTAGGAAGGAAGGGGGGCGGGGGTTTAAAGTGTAACTGTCATTCTTTTTTTTATTTGTGTAATGTATAGGTGCAGAGATACTGACCATTTTTGTAATATACTTTAATTACTGAAATCACACATTTCTATTAGAAAAATAGCTCTAAAGTGGCCCATTTTGAGCCTTAGCAACGCTCCGTCTTTACATAACACAGTCAGTGTTAGCAAGTCTCCACTGTTATGTAAACAGAAGACAGAGGAGCGTCGCTAAGGCTCAAAATGGGCCACTTTAGAGCTATTTTGTAATAGAAATGTACGATTTCAGTAATGAAAGTATATTACAAAAATAAAAAAAGAATGACATTCTAGTTAAATATTACATGTAAATCACCAACAAAACATTACGCCGTAAAAAAACTGGCCCACATTTACTATGCTAAGTGTGCTCTGGTGTTTGTGCTCAAATTTTGATGCATCTCATTTTAGACACATTTATTACTCAAAGGCATCAAAAAGTTTGACTTTTTACGACATCCTTGATATTGTCCGTTTTTTCCACCAGCTTTTGTCTACCTTCTCGATCTATTTATGAAGCTGAAATCCACCATTCTTGTGCAAAAGTTGTACAGATTAGACCAATTTAGAGTTGGTGTAAAGTTTTTGGTGGATAGAATTTTGGTGCGTGTTGACAGATTTTCAGGGTATGTGGATAGATTTTTGGCCAACACTAAGCTAACAAATAGGTGGTATAAACTAGACAGTCTAAATATGCACCAGATTTATCATCCAGCAAATTGATACTGGTGATTTGGAGTTTATCCTGAATTTTTAAAACAATTTAGATTCAAAATCAATTAAAATCAAAATTTGTTGAGATTCCTTTCAGGCAAATCAGAGTGAGGTGTAACATTCCGCTGGAAAAGGAGATGTGCAAGTCAGTCCTTCTTCCAAAAGGAAGGAAAATTAAACATCTCCACATACTGCTCATCTGGAAAATAGATGTGTAAACTACCGTAGTCCTTCTTCCAAAAGGAAAAGGAAACCGAGGCGGTGATTTATTATTTGATTTACACCAGCTTTTGTGAAGTGGTAGAAAAGGGGGTGTGACATGAGCAGGCAAGAAGGCAGGCCAGCCAGGCCGTCTCATTTATCATTTTCAACGTCAGTATATAGCATGGAAAATGGCTTAAACTTTTCTAGCAAGGGAGCTTTCATAGGTTAAAGCATGTTGCATGGCTGACAGCAGCAAGAGCCAAAGTTATGTAGAGGCCTGCGCTTCAACATAATTTTGCCGCATCCACAGAAATGTTCCCCTGAGCGTCTCATATCAGCAAACAGCTCTTTTTTTATTACAGCTGAGCAGACCAATTAGATTAGCTGCCTGAGAGGCATTGGTTGGGGTCCAGAGGGGTACTATTTCTCCTTATACAGAGGGCATGAGGAGTATTGTAGGCCGGACAATGCTCCTCTGGGTTTTTGGGAAAATATATGCAAATTAGCAGGTCTTACATCTGCTGGCATTAGAGAGGCTTAGATTTCTTTTCCTTTGGAAGGAAAGCTAATTTGCACATCAATGAGTTTCTGGGAAAGACATTCAAATTAGCTTTCCTTTCAAAAAAAGAAAGAAAGCTAAGCTTCTCTGATGCGAGCAGATGCAAGATGTCCTAATTGGCATATATTTTTCCCAGAAACCCAGAGGAGCATTGTCTGGCCTACAATACTCCTTACACATACTCAAGCGCTCTCCATAAGGAGAAATAGTACCCACAACCCCAAGACACCAACCAAGGCCTCTTAGGCAGCTAAGCTAAATCTCTGTGCCCAGCTCTGATAAAAAAAAAGAGTTGTTTGCTGGTATGAGATACTCAGGACTGATTTGCACAACTGTAGGTGACAGAATTAAAGTAACACATTTCATGATGTCATTGCTTTCAGTAGTTTCCTGGAGTTATGGCCCCTAGTTTCCCTCTCAAATATTGCCTTTACTGTGAAATACTGCACTGATCAAGTCCACCACCATTCTCTGCTAAACCATGTTTGATTTTTGTGCTGGGACCAGAGCTCTGATGTCCAATCACCATGGACAGTGTCAGAGCTCTGTGGTTCATCCCTCATTTAGAATCCATCTCAGGAATGTTCTGTTGACCTGCATCACTTCAATAGGATATTGGTATCCGCTGTTGATGGAGGATGTGATAGGGCCTCTTTCCCGAATCCCCCAAGTGTTAATTTCGGCCAAGCTTGAACTGTATGTGTCATCAATGGTGAGAACTCCGTTTAAACTGGCCCTAAGGGTGACTGCCCATGGTGCAGATTTATGTGCAGAAAATCTGCATGAAATCTTCACAGAAAAAAACAAATAAATCCTCAGTATTTATTGTGTTTTTTAATGCGATTTTTGGTGCGAATTTGGTTTGGATTTTCCACAGATCTCACCATTCCATTGGAAAGTGTGAAAACTGCACAAGAAAACATAACCATTGACATGCTGCAGATTTCAACTGATCTCATTCACTGTTCTGGTACTGTATTACGCTGTTTAGGTAGCGTTATTGTTTCCAAACAATTTTACTGTACTCTAAAGGCAGGTTTACATAGGCCAAGCTAAAGCCAATTGTCTGGAAGAAAGCTTTCCTTCCTGACAGTTGGCTGCTTGTTCAGTGATGGAGAACACTATATTTACATGCAGCGATCTCCTTCACAATATGAGGATTAGGGATCCCTATTGCAATCGTTTGTCCCCATACTGCTACACTGTTTCTGGGCGGCAGATCACTGTTTATACTGCATGATCTGCTGCCCAGAAAAGATAATTTATGTGCCTGCACAAACGACAGCAGTGTTTTGCTCATTCATTGTATGATTGGCGGCACATTTAGATGGGCGTTCCAGGATGTTCATTCCCAATAATCTGCTCAAATATCGGGCTATGTAAATTCACCTTAAAGGGGTTCTCCAGGAATTAAAAAAATGAAAATACTTAAATATTACTTTATGATAAATATATTCCCAAATACCTTTCATTAGTTATAATGGCTCGTTTTGTCTGGGGAGCAATCATTAGGAAAAGCAAAATGGCCGCCGTCCTATTAGTCCACACAGAACCTGTCCTAATCACACAGCAGGACAAGTTACTTCACAACACTGAGGTAAAGAGCTGCCTCATCCTCCTCTCTGCTTGTCAGGGATTATTATCCTGAATACAGGTGATAAGATCTTTAGCTGAATCTCTGTAGGAATTGAGTTCATGAGCAGATGTGGCTGTTGAGTAGCAGCACATGTATGCAGTCTCCATTACCACAGTCTGTCCTCTCTGTACTTCATGTCTCCTCATGAACTCCATTCCTACATACATTTATCTGAAGATATTATCATCTGTATTCAGGATTATAATCCCTGACAAGCAGAGCAGAGCAGAGAGGAGGATGAGGCAGCTCTTTACCTCAGTGTTGGGAGGTAACTTGTCCTCTTGTGTGATTAGGACAGGTTTAGTGTGAACTAATAGGACGGCGGCCATTTTGTTTTTTACCATTGTTCCCCAGATAAAACGAGCAGTTATAATTAACGAAAGGTATTTGGGAATATATTTATAATAAAGTAATATTTATGTATTTTCATTTTCTTAATTCCCGGAGAACCCCTTTAAGAATCAGTCCCATGATCAATGGGGAAGCCTATGTGTCCATCCATGAAACCTTCATTAAACACTTTTTTAGATGGGTAACTACAGTATGCTGGGATGGCATACAAGATCATTCAGTCCTCATGGCAATTACAAACCCTCAACAAGCTGTCCACTGGGAAAATAACCAGTGGGTTTCTCCTGGCTTGAGGCTATACCTTGTGGTTCTTACCTTTCTCAAGAAAGAGACTGCTATACTGTCTCTTTCCTTTCCATCTGCACTGAGCACAATCTGGACTCTGCACTCTTTGTATTCTAAGCCAGGCCATATAACTACATTGCAGCTATGTTCTCTGGTGTTGGACAGTCCACAGAGTTTAATACTACAGTTTTTATGGTGACCAGTTTAGTATTATTCTCACCTGCCTCCAGTTTGCATGTAGAACAACTGTAATCTGCGAGCTTGTATAGCTCCTCATACAATGTCTTGCTTCCAGCAGATAATTATATCATCCAGAGATGATACCTCTTGGTATTATTATAAACGGAAGCTAAGACCAAGATGTGAATATGTACGCACTCAAGGACTGTAGGTCAGCAGTGATTTAGCTACAGTAGTAAAGAAATGGTTGCGGGAGGTCAGCATGCCAGTTATCCACTTTTGGCCTCATGCACAAGACCGTACGTGCAGAAAGCAGACTTACCCATTCATTTCTATGGGGCCGTATTTTTGGTGGATCATATGCGTAGGTATCCATATGCGGTGGATCCATGGTTTGCAGACTGAAATACAGATCAATCTTGTGCATGAAGCCTTATTTAGGCAAGAAGAACCAAAAAATGTGATGTTTCAGCATACACAGAAGCCTTTTAGCTTTTCTAGTAGTTGTTTCTCTACACCATATTTATGGAGTTCCCCTTTAGCAGCTTTCTACAGTTGTCAGGTGATTGCAAGATTTTTTCCCACCAGAATGTGAATTCAGTCTGAAGACGTAATTTTTTATAGGTTAATGCAAACACTTCATCATTTTTTTGTTTTTGTTAAACAAAGCCACAAACGTCTTCAGATACAGTAGCTATGAAAAGCTGAACTCCGGAACTGTTACTTGAGGGTCCTGTGACGTACAGTTTCATTACTGCTTTTCCATTTCCATAGTGTTCTACCGATGCTGTAGTTTTCCAAATCCTTGAACAGATTATTCTGAAAAACACAGTAAGCCCTAGATGACTAATAGGTTCTCCCGTCCAAGAACCAGAGATGTTTTCATGAAGGTCTTTTCTTTTTGCTGTCCCATATTACCTTTGTATAAGAAGGACCACTTCAACTAAATAGCAGTCCTTCCCACTTAGAGTAATCTGTGAACGTCACATTACCTCTGTGTGGAACCAGAAGGTTGGGGCCTGCAAAGAAAACACTTATCTGTTCCCTTCTCATATACAAAGATCAGGGTCGTAGTGGGAACTTAAAGTGGCCCTGGAAAAAAACTAAAAGTGGCCCCATGTGGTTAGCAGGTCCAAATGGACAGAAGGTGGGGCAACAGAAGTAGGCAGCCCCAGCAGAAGCCACAGTGCTGCACAAAATACTGCCTACATTAAAGAGGTATTCCAATCTCAGACAATGGGGGCATATTGGATATGCCCCCATTGTCTGATAGGTGCGGGTCCCACCTCTGAGCCAGTGTGCTCTTCTTGGTGTGATCTGATCATCTAGTAAAGAAAAAAATGGATCCTGTAAAAAAACGAATCCTGTGAATCAGTTATGCACATTTGGCATCCATTTGAGCAATTTCCATCTGAGATCTGTTATTCCAGACAGAAAAGTCCTGCATACAATACTTTTTTTCAGTCTAAAATCTCAGATCTCAGACAGAAATGACTCAAACAGATGCAAAATGTGCATAACTGATGCACAGGATGCTTTTTTTTTCAGGATCCGTTTTTTTTCCCCTTTATTTTTCTGTTCCTCTGATGGATCAGAAGAACGGAAAAATAACAGTGATGTGAACTCTTCCTTACATGGATTTTTTGCTGATGAAGTTTTTGAACATTTACAGATATCCTACAGGTAGTTAAAGGGAGATTACACACTGGTGAAAGGAGAGTATAATGCCAGGTTCCAATAATACTATATCTGACAAACGTTTCATGTGGTCACATGTACCCTTTGTGTAAGCAAAAAAAGTTGTAATCATACAATGTATTTCATGTATACACTATATATGTATATACAATGTAGTCAACAAGATTAAATAGTATTCTTTTCTATTAGCAGGTATCATCAACAGAACTGTGGCTTGGACCTATGAGACTAACACAGGATCCTATACAGGTATGTATTCCTGTACTTACATGTAAGATGCATTGTGCATTAGATTCACCTTCTAGAACACAATACAGGTAGATCTCAATGTACATACTAGGGTATATTTATTAAAGTGGATGTCCAGAATTTATTTTTTTTAAATATCCCCACCCCACCCAATGGGCCCTGTAAAGAGACTATACTTCCCACTTACCTTCTCCCTGCTGCTTGGTTTGGGCCCTGTGGCCCCCAGGCTGTCTTCACCAGACTCCCAGTCCTGCCTGTAAACTTCCTGCACATACGGGTTCATGTGCGCCGCTGCAGCGAATGAGTAGTCTCAGTGTGGGACATGACCCTGTCTGTGCAGGAAGTTTACAGGCAGGGACCCAAAGCCCACTGAAGACTTCACGGGCCCTGCATTTTAAAATAAAAATAAATTCTAGACAATTCTTTTATGCTTTTTACGCCACCTTTGTAGCAAACTCAGGGTTGGACTTGGGTTCCTTGGGTCCATCAGAGGAAGGTATTCTCAGAGACCATCCCCCATACCATTGGTACAATCTAATAGGACCTTTGAGGATCTTCTGGTGGGCCAGTCTGACGCTGGCAGGAACGGACTGGAAACTCAAAGTAGCCTTGGAAAAAAAAAGTGGCCTCATGTTGTAGGCAAGTCTAAAATGACAGACGGCAGGGCAATACAAGTAGGCAGGGACAACAGAAGTAGGCAGGGCCAGCAATACGGTAGTGCAGCACATGTTACCACCCCAGCAGAACCAAATACTACAGTGCAGCCTAAATACTGCCCTATGACCATACTGAGGACTTTGACACTTTGGACACTTTCAACTTTGAGTTGCATTCAGCAGGGCACCTGCTGCTGCTGGGCAGATACACATATCTGATGCCCAGAGCATTAATTAATGTTGAGAGCCTCAAATCATTATGAATCTGGCTAGTGGCCGTGTGGAGGGCTCGGGCAGCCCCATGGGCTTTGGCCCACCGGGAAATTTCCCTGTAGGCTCTATGGCCAGTCTGCCTCTGGGCGCTAGGCATAACAAGCTGCACGTTATGACTATATTTGCTGCAACATTTGGAAGTTTTAACTGTTCTCACCACTTTTGAACAGTGTTCAGAAAAGTGGGAGGGGCATGGCCTCTCACAGCCCATGACATTTAATATTATTTACACCAGAGATTTGAATTTCTGTTAGTATAAAGGAGGTTGTACTACGAAAAATAGTTACATTTTTCAAGTCAGCACCTGGATCTCAATACTTTTGGAATTGAATATAATTAAAAGTGTAGTATAGCCACTGAGCTATTCAATACCACCTACATAGTTCACCTGCTATTGGTTCTTTTCTATATTCCTCTGTCTACCTCGTTGAGATGCTCACGCATGCTCAGCTACGTGCTTCAACTGCCATCAGCCATATCTACTTGCAGAAGCCGTGACAGTTACATGTGGAGAACTGCGGCAGAAAGGACACACCCCCTGGGAAAGGACATTCCCCTGAGCTCTTATAGGGAGAGAGCTAAAAGCATATGTTCCCTGAAGTACCAGTCTGAAATAAATCTAGCAGAACAATTGGAGCAATGACTGGGAAGATGGATTAACTCAAAATAAACTGTAAACGTGTCCCTATAAATCAAAAATAGTTTACTGCCTGAATTGGATCACGTTAAAAACACATTTATTCAAAAACCTTTAAAAGAATATATCGTGGCAAACATTTGTCACTGTTTGCCACAATATATTCTTTTAAAGGTTTTTGAATAAATGTGTTTTTAACGTGATCCAATTCAGGCAGTAAACTACTATGAATGGGAAGATCCCTGCATCCATGTGAAGTACAGAGCTGGTTATAATTTTGAAAGAGATGGTCATGTACTATATGATGTCTGATTTTCATTTTTTATACTAATCATAGGATAACCCCTTTAAATAATATATATTTTATATATAGTATATGCCTTTTATTTACATCAAACGTAAACTCCATTAGGTTTGGCCGATGAACGAACCGCTGCAGCAGAGAATTTTGAATACAGGTCGCCATGCCTGTAGCTCCTCTAGGTCTCAAAGGAATTTATCTATTCTGTCACGAGACAGATCTGTATCTACAATAGCAAAGCCTGAATGATTGCCTTTAAATCATTTACTTTCCTTGCAATCTCACTTTATGGCGATGGACACCTTTGGGGCAATTTTTTGTATTATTATTGCATGGTACTCATTTTGAGCTTTTTTCAACTGGTCTTTATTAAAAGTTTTGAGCCCTTTTCCCTGTATAGCCTTGAGATTCTCTAGTAGTATGCTCTGTGTTTTTACTGTGTTCCATTAGGCAGCTCAGATGACGGGCTCCTTATCTCTGATCTCTGACTCATTATGACTCAGTTCTTATTGAAAAGAATGTGGCGTAAATAAAGGTGCATTCCTGAGAATGCTTGTTCCCGACAGTCTGAAGATGCAGCAGATCACCCGAAGAACGAGCAAAACATTCATGCATCTGGTGATCCTGATGTTCATGCAGGCACCTAAATTATCGTGTCTGGGCAGCAGATTGTGTGGTCTAAACAGCGATCTACTCCCAGAAACAGTGCAAATCTATGAGGACAAAAAATTGCAATAGCCATCCCTCGTCCTCATATTGTGGAGGAGATCGCATGTAAATGCAGCATTCTCCTCCACTGAACGAGCAGGTGACTGTTCGGGAAGGAGCACTTTCTTCCCGACAATCAGCTTCTCCTCGGCATGTGTAAATGTGCCTTAAAGGGAACCTGTCATCTCCGAAACACCCCCTGAACTAGAGTAAGCGTTGTATAGTGTAAGTGATGCTGAATCCGAATATGTAATTTTTATCTTCATACTCGCTTTCATTCTGACGCTGTGCTCCCACAAACCTGCAGTGAAATGCACTCACTGGACTCCAGTGCTCACTCACATAATGGAGAGGACTCAAAGAAGAGTCCAGTGAGTGCATTTTACTGCAAGTTTGTGGGAGCACAGCGTCAGAATGGAAGGTAGTATGAAGATAAAACTTTCATAATCGGATTCAGCATCACTTACACTATACAACACTTACTCTAGTTCAGGGGGTGTTTCGGAGATGACAGGTTCCCTTTAAGTGTTGAAAAAATTGAAAAACTGATTTTTAGCCCAATATGAGTAAAATGCAATCTTAAAAAAAAAAATTGCCCCCAAAGTTAGGTAAACACATTGAGATATTGCCAATACAGCTGAGTCTTGTGTCCTATATGGCCCAAGATGGTGAACATTGCAGAAAAAGGCAGCTTTCACTACTTGTCTTTGCCAATTGATAGCAGGCTCTGTCATATGCTACATGTCTTCTGAATCTGGCGAGCGACACTGTAAATCTGAATTTATTTTTTCTGCAAAAGACAGTCATAGAGATACATATATTTTAATGAAGTGACTAATAATCCATAGCGGTTACTCTCACATGCCTTGTTGTTTCATGCATAGGTGCTGCTAGTGTTTGCTAAAGAAGACAGTCAGAGTGATGGGTTCTGGTGGGCCTGTGATCGAGCTGGGTACAGGTGTAATATTGCGTGCACACCAGAATCAGCACTGGAGTGCTTCCTCGATAAACACCATGAAATCATTATCATAGACCACAGATACCCCAGATACCTTGATGCTGAGAGTGTATGCAGGTATGTCAGGGGTTTCCTTGGTGTTCTTTCATTGTTTTTTATGCAATGTTTTTCACTTGGTATCATGTTATTTCTTTGGATTTGGGAGAAAAATACCATAAGATACATTGATTAATTATAACGTAAAAAACATTGGCCACCATGGTGAAGTGAATGCCATTGGTTATTATGTGACACTGGCACCTGTCAAGGGGTGGGATGGGATTAAACTTTAAATTCTTGAAGTTGAAGTGTTAGAAACAGAAAAAATGAGCAAGCATAAGGATCTGACAATGGCTAAATTGTGATGGCTAGACAACCTCACAGCCTCACTGCAAAAATTGTTCAGAAATGGTTTGAGGAACATGACAAAGAGTCCAAGTTCACGTTATACAGACTTTGTGAAGACCAAGCCCAATCCATGGAGTTTCAATTAACCCAGGTTCTGCTGCTAACATCTCAGTGCTGGGTACCACAGGACACCTTCAGAGGTCTTGAAGAGTCTGGGCCTTGATGGGCCGGAGATGTGGCAAAAGGGCGACCTACACAATATCAGGCAGGTGGTTTTAATGTTGTGACTGGTGTATGTATTTAACATTGGTATAAAAAGCTATTGGTACTTTTTTATTCGTTCTTCATTCGTATATATATAATATACAGCATGACGTTTCTGTTTCCACATTGTATACTGATGGAGTAATTTCCAGACACAACTGTTAGGGTGAATTCAGATATGGAGGATTACGCACTTGACTATAGTACCAGACAAATAGATAACTTTTTACAAACTTCGTACACATGCTGCTGCTTTCTCCGTGCTTAAACATTAGCATGATTTTGCACTTTAAAAGTAGCAAGGGGGAAATCTGCAGTGAATCCACAGCACAATCAAAAAGTAACATGTGTAAATTTACCAGTAGATTTGTTGTGAGATCCACAATTGACAGTTTCTCTGTACAGTTACCCTTAGGCCTCTTTCACACAGTCAGTATTTGGTCAGTATTTTGCATCAGTATTTGATCAGAATTTGTAAGCCAAAAGCAGAAGTGGGTTCAAAACACAGATGAGATGCAAATGTTTTCATTACATTTTATTTCTGTTTTGAACCCACTCCTGTTTTTGGCTTACAAATACTGATTAAATACTGATGCCAAATAATGACCATGTGAAAGAGGCCTTACTCTGAGCTGGGAGTTGCTGTAAAGAGAAAGTCTGGCTCTAGAGGACCACGGCTGTCTGTTGACTCCATTCATTTCTATGGGACTGTGTAAGGGTCAATTCACATGGCTGATTTTTAGAATACAATAAAAAATCAGAGCTGAATCCAAGCAGATTTCTACGCCTCAAAATTCTGTGCATTTTTACACTTTTTTTTCAGGCAGATTTTTGCCTTTATTGAATTCTATAGTACTTTTCCCACAAACTTATCTTTGTGTTCCTTTTGGCGTGTTTATGTGCTAAAAAAACACATACCGTATTTTTCGCCCTATAAGACGCACCGGCCCATAAGACGCACCTAGTTTTTAGAGTAGGAAAATAAGAAAAAAATATTTTTCATCAGATCCTCTTATCAGACTGCCCATAAATTTCAGGACATCACATCAGACCCCCATATCAGCCCTCCATGTTAGAACTCCATCAGCCCTCCATGTCAGACCCCCAACAGACCTCAGATCAGCCCACTATGGCCCCATATCAGCCCACTGTGCCCCCATACCATCTCACTGTGCGCCCACCAGACCTCAGATCAGCCCACTGTGCCCCCATCAGACCTCAGATCAGCCTACTGTGTCCCCATCAGACCTCAGATCAGCAGAATGTGCCCCCATCAGACCTCAGATCAACAGTATGTGCCCCCATCAGACCTCAGATCAGCAGAATGTGCCCCCATCAGACCTCAGATCAGCAGAATGTGCCCCCATCAGAACTCAGATCAACAGTATGTGCCCCCATCAGACCTCAGATCAGCAGAATGTGCCCCCATCAGACCTCAGATCAGCATATTGTGCCCCCATCAGACCTCAGATTACAGCAGTATGTGCCCCCATCAGACCTCAGATCAGCCCACTCAGCCACTTATAAAAACCTTACTTACCTGTCCTGCGCTGCCGCTGCCCTGAGGTCTGATGGGCTGATCTGAGGTCTGATGGGGGTCCCTACGTACAAGTGAGCGCTTCCTTATGGAAGCGCTCACTTGTATTCGCCCTATAAGACGCACCGCATTTTCCCCCTTCTCTTGGGGGAAAAAAGTGCGTCTTATAGGGCGATAAATACGGTATGTGCACATCTCAAATGGTGCTTTTTTCTTCTTCCCATTAATTTGAACGGGAAAATCAGCGCTCATTCCGCAAAAGAAATTTTAATTACTAAATAATAAAAAGATAAAATGTAACAAAAGGAAGTTGTCCTCTGCCCCATGTTTTCTATGGCAATATCTATAGTTAAAACCCTTAAATCCTGCAGTTTTCGCACTGGCCACTAAGCCTAATATTTGGCGTCACTTCTTGGTTACCTGCTTATCTGTCATTCTAGGATGATTGTTATATCTTATCTATTCTTTCCTTGTACAATGTCCTCTGCACAGGTCACGGAGCATGCCTAGAAAACTCTCCCATAGAAGTCAATAGTGTCCCCTCCTGACCAATGTGTCTATGGTCAATAGGGCTGCCATAAAGCAATATTCTTAATGCTGTGTAAAAGCTGTTAAGTCAGCTCAGGCAAGATGGCCTCCCCATAATCAAGTTTAGGAAATAAAATAAAAAAATAGACAATCAGAAAATAAAACAGATTAGAAAAAAGGATATGGCTAATATCTGGATTTAACTAGCAGATACTATTTTTGGGGACATATTTCCTATAACTCCAGGCAGGCTAGATGGGCCTTAGTTATAATTTGTCATTAAGAAAAATGTGCTGGCACTCAAGTAAGCCACAGCATAAATCTATGATACTAATTTATTAATAAAACCTAATTACTGTCTGGGACAATCATCCAAATAAAACCACACTAAAACACTAAAAACATAAAATCCAACTTCTAAATAGGATGGTCCTGCTCTGGTAACCAGATCACTGAATACAGTAGTGTTCAATAAAATAGCAGTCCAACATCATTAACCTGATAAATCACTGTTTTTGGTAGAAGTGATATTTCTACATAGAAAATAATTTACTTCTAAGTGTAGTAGAGTAATAAAAAACAGATCCCACAATTAGGACATTCGTGCCGCTCATTCTGACTAATTCAATCATTAAAGAGAGTCTTTCACCTGTTTTTCACCTATATAAGTAAGAGCACTGCCCCACAGAAGATTGCAGACACATCCCAGACATACCTGTGTGCACTGTCTGTCTGTATTACATGTCCAGGAAAAGCACTTTTATTCTGTAGGAAAACAGCTCCCAAGTGGGAGGTCATCAATATCAGATTGACGGGGGTCCGACACCTGGCACCCCGCCGATCAGCTGTTTGAAGAGGAGGCGCGCTCGTACCAGCGCTGCCTCCTCTTCACTGTTTACATGCTGGCCGACACGAGGGTAGTGGTGAGTAGGTGTAATTACACCTCACCGCCCCATTCATTTCTATGGGAAGAATCGCTTCCATAGACTTGTATGGGAGCGATTCTTCCCATTGAAATGAATGGGGCAGTTAGGTGTAATTACACCTACTCACCACTACCCCCATGTCGGCCAGCATGTAAACAGTGTTATGGTTCATTTCCTTTTGAAATATTGGGGAAAATGGGTTGTTCCAGACACTGTTCTGATGAAGAACATCTCTGATTAAAAAGATGATTGGACAGGGAGAAACATATAGGGAAGTGCAGCAAATTATAGGTTGCCCAGCTAAATTGATCTCAAATGTCTTGAAGTGGCAACCAAAACCTAAAGGCTTGGATGGAAGCGGGGCACTACTGTTCGAATGGATCAAAGAATAGCCAAAATGACAAAGGCTCAGCGAACGGGCACCTCCAGAAAGATCAAATATCTGAAGTTACCAGTGAGTTCTGCTACAATCAGGAGATGATTAAGTGAAGCCAAATTACCAGCAAAAGCTCCCCACAAAGTCCCGTTGTTGAAAAAACTGGTTAAAATTTGCCAAAGAACACATTGACTTACTCAAAGAGAAATGGCACCACATGTTGTGGGCTGATGAAAACAAAATTGTTCTTTTTGCGTCTAGTGACCACAGACAGTATGTCAGATGACCCCTGAGCACTGAATTCAAGCTGCCGTACACTGTGAAGACAGTAAAGCATGGTGAAGAAAAAAATATTATAGGGGGATGTTTCTTATACCATGGTGTTAGACCTATATATCTCAATACTGAATATTGTAAAATACTTGAGGAGATGATGTTGTCCAATGCCAAAGACAACACGACAATGACCTAAAACACAAGCGAAGAACATTTTGATTACAGACAATCAGGTTTGCGGTAATGGAGTGGCCAGCCCAATCCCTTCAATCCCATAAAGAACTTGTGGGGGTGACATAAAAATGCAGTTTATGAGGCAAAGCCCAATAATGCAGAAGAAATGTGGCATGTAGTCCATTCGTCCTGGACTGGAATACCTGTTCAGAGGTGCCAGAGGTTGGCTGACTTTGTGCAGCATAGACAGGGGCGTAGCTATAGGGGGTGCAGAGGTAGCAGTCACTACCGGGCCCAGGAGCCTAAGGGGGCCCAAAGTCCCTTGTGCAACATAAGAAGACACACAAAGTACTGAGGGAAGGGGGGCCCAAGCTGAACTCTTGCACCAGGGCCCATAAGCCTTTAGCTACGCCCCTGAGCATAGATGTCAAGCATTACTCAGAAACAATGGTTATGCCAGCTTATACATAATTTTTTTTAGTTTTTAAAGAAAAATGCTGGCACCACTACTAGATAAATTGTGTTACTGTTTTTATTTGGATTTGTGTAGTATTTCCAGTGCAATTTACATTTATGGAAATAAAAGTTATTATAATGATTATGAGATTTGCTTTTTTAAACTCACCGCTGCATATAGTGTATGCCGCGGTGCCTTAAGTTGCCCACACAACCGTAATTCACACCTGATGCATTTGTGTCCAGAATAAAGTCACTGGTGAGTTACTGCCATTATATAAATGGACTTTATTTGATGACTTGACACAGTAGCAAATTGCATAGCTGTATATAAATGTATCCAGCTGGTGTGTCCCACTTATAAACATACAGAGTATAAATAACTTGTGCGGCACACAACATATGAATGAATTGATCTGTTTACCAGACCAGGACCATACAACTTAGGAGCAGAAAGGCAGGGAACTATAGACATGTCCCCCCCCCGACATCCCAGGCACAATAAGGCGTCTGCACAAAATGGCCGCATTAGAACATGCATGGGAACATATCTATATTTCCCTGCCTTCCCTCCTATGTACAGGTAATTGTATTTAGATAATGTATGTATTTATAGGTTCATACTGGACACTAGCCCTTGACCCCTGAGGAAGCGGGGCATTCCTGATGATATGCATGGGGCACTTTTTGACAATGCTCACTTTTTAGCCTGGGACTAATTGTTTATTTCATTTATAGGTATAGCGATACATTTATTGATGTCACATTATCATTACTATTATTGGTTGTTTGGATCTTTTTAACTTGTTTCTATATTGTCCCTGGCTATATACGCTTTGTCCATGAGCTATATGTCGGTGCTTGGTCATATATTTTCCGGCACTGTGTTTATTGTATACAATTTTTTATGTGTCTGTGTTTTTTTCCAATAAAACTGATATTTGATTTTAGCTATTTTGGATGTCCAGCGTTTATGGGGTTTTCTTTGGCTTTCTTTATATTGCTAAACTGTAGTCAGGGAGAGGCCAAGGTCAGGGTAGAAAGAGTATGAGAAATACGATAAACAGTCTGAGGTCAGGGCAAGCAGCCAAGGTTCAATAAGTAGGTCAGGCGCAGGCCAGGCCAGACAGCAGAGGAGCAAAATCCAGAAATCAGGCAGAAGTCAGTACAAGAGCAGATGGATACAGCATACCTTTGCAGGGAACTAGGAGGCTAGACAACCTATTGCTCCTTCCCCTGTGGAAAGGTGCCCTTAGTACCCAAAGGTGACTAACCATTGGCTGGTGTGAATTAGGATGCACGAGCACTGGCCCTTTAGTAGCCAAGAAGCATACACATGCACTTCGGGTAAAGGGGAGAGGCCTTCCAGCAAGACTGCTACCGCTGGGATACAGATGACTCCGGTGACAGGGCCCACCACTAGAATGCGGAAGAGAAATGGCAGGTCCGGACCGGTGGAGAAGACAGGTTAATGAAGCAGCCCCCCAGGGAGTAGGAAGGCGCAGGCACGGGCCACAAATGTAATTTATGCCTTTTTCTGGATTATCCTCTGCTGATATGCTGGTTTAAAAAGTGGGGAGAAAGTATGGTATACCAGAGAAAACATTATGACTGACATGGTGTTCACAGTTTGTAGCAAAGTTTTGGAATGGTTTTTGTGTTAATTGAAGTATTGCACTTAGCTTGTCCGCCACTTACTGTATCACCCACAGACTAACAGTCAGATTTAGTAAATGAACCCAGACCTTAACGCAGTATCTCCACTGATGATTAGTCTCAGTTGCTGCTGTGGGCAGAGTTTGCTCCTAATAATGTGTCATGCATCTACTAATGTCTCTATTATTTTATAATTATGGCTTTTATTCCAAAGCATCTTCAGTTACTGGGTTTTTGAAATTCAGATAGAGGATCGGGATGCCAAAGGAAGGTCCATTAGGCTGTAATCCCAACTACTGTTTGTTCTAAATGCAAGTCCGATCTTCACCCCAGGCCACATAAGTTCAAAGTAGGAGATAAGAGTGGTTGTTTACCAAGAACATCAGGGTAATAAGGCTGGGTTCACATCTGTGCTGACAGATCCGTTTTAAACAGATCAGTTATTTTTTTAAAAAACGAGAAATCTTAAAAAGGATTTAAACGGACATTATCCATTTTTTTTCTGGATCCGTCTTAACAGATGGACATTATCCGGTGTTTTAACGGATTCGGTCTGGTTTTTGAGGGATCAGGCAAAAAACTGGACAAATTAGTTTCAGTTTACATCCTTTTTTGATTCGGTTTTAACGCACCCATTTGTGTTCTTATGATATAAATTCTTTTTTAATTTAATTTACTCCCCGGATTATGTTTCCGAAGAATATAAATGAAACAAAAAGGGCTCTCATTCCAGACACACTGTAGAACCTGAACCCCCCAGTTGTACTGAAGAATGTGCTTTCTCATATAATGTTGTCTTTGGAAACATTATTTTCTGTTTTTCTGTCCCTAAGCCAGAAAAGAAAAACTTAAAATTCAAATGTAAATGTGAACTCACCCTAAGGAAAGTATGTGGAAAGTTTTACAACCCTTTTAAAGGGAATCTATCACAAAAACCTGTTCTATATTTTATTTATGCTAAAAAAATCTATTATATATTTGTAAGAAATAATAAATAAATAAATAAATACAAATTCCAATGTGTGAAATATTATAAATAAATATTAGATTTTACCATATTTACCATCTTTGGTCACCAGGGGGAGCTCTGCTGGCCAAATGAGGCTTTGAGCAACCTGTAAGTAGGCATGCTGCAAAAAAGTGGGTGGTACCAATGACATCACCAATTCACACCTTCAGCGGTGACATCACTGCTTCAGCAAGATAAGATGAGACAATGGCTTCATTACAAAAACACAGATCTCTGCTCCTCAGTCTCCTCCCCCACTGGTCACATGGCCGATTACATCACTAAGGTCCTACAGCCCCAAGAACCTCCATCTACTCTGTTTCTGAGTCCCCAGCAGCAAGGAGGGAGGACCTGGCTGTGTGTTACTGGTGTCATCACAGGGGCGGGCTCACATCTTCCATTCATTCTCTATAGGGTCAGCAGCGACTGAGGAAGCCTATGTACATGCCTGAGGTGCCATTGTGTTGTAAATCCAGACTGTCACACTTTACTTCCAACATGGCAGCCCCCATGTAAGGCAAGAAAACTGAATAAAAAAAAAAAACATTTACACAATTTGAAAAATACATTATGTTAAAACCTGCTTTTGTTATGTTGTAAAACATATCAAAAATTTTTTCTTCGCGATAGTGTCCCTTTAAGATACTAAGAAAAAATACATTTTATGTTGGATTTGTCTTGAAGCTTGAGAATACCCAAGACCTTTAATTTTTCCCATTTTAAGCGCGTGTCTCCCTTTAGAAGGTCTGTTCAAAGATACTCGACCTGTTTTTGTCTGTGGTCAGCCTCAAGCCTCGTTCACACTTCAGTTGACTCACAGACATGTGCAGTCCATGTTCCCCACAGACAGACATCAGACTTTGGTCTGTGATACTGTCTAAACCGGCCTAATGACGTCTATGGTGAGTGACTTGTTCAATAAAAGGGTTATGGCCAACTAGAAATATCCATGCTGACAGATTGATGCAAGGCATTTATGCAGCTAATACAGGTAAACTCAGGATTAGGAGCTCTTCAGCCCTTCCTGAAGAGGAGGAGAATTATGTTACGGACAGCATGGATTTCCCTTTTGTCTCATCTTCTCCGGTTTACTGACATTATTTGGGGCAGTGGCTGTGAATCCTCATTTGGTTACTATCATCTACTGCTGAGTTCATTTCTGTATATTTGTTGTCTGCCAGTGTTGATACATGCTTCAGAATATTATTCTTGTGACTATTCTACTGTAAGTCCTGGTGGTATTTGAGTACCTTACTATTATCATTGTTAACATTTGTAGTAGTTTTTAGTCTGTATCCATCTTCTGTGTGCACTCAACATTTCAGGTCTTTTTATTGTCCTCTTTTGACAGGTCAATACGAGCTACAAAGCCATCAGAGCACACTACAATCCTGGCTGTGGTTCCACGTGTGTAAGTTACTAAACGTGGTTTAGATCTTACATTTTATTTAATTCATTTTTTTGCATTTACCTGAGAAAACATGCTCCAACATGAGGTTTTACCTAGATAAAGGTGTTAAAGGGCTATTCCGGTTACCATAAATATAACTTATGTGTTAGACCAATTCATCATCAATCATTACCTAATATAATGTCAATTTCACATATTTACCGTTCAGTAGTTATAAAAGTAGTTTTCTTCCTCTGCTACGCACTGTCTTTCCTCATAGTTACCATGGCATCAACCTGTTGTTCTAAACCTTTGTTAGGTCGAGCATGCTCAGTTTGTACTGTAGAGGGGGCGTGACTGGACTGTGATATCAGGCAGCCAATCAGTAAACATTAACACTCACAGCAGGAGAGCTAGGCATTGTGGGGATTAAAGTTTTGAGAGGGAAGATCAGACGCCATGATACTGTCAGTGCAGGGGCATAGCTAAAGGCTCATGGGCCCTGGTGCAAGAGTTCAGCTTGGGCCCCCCTTTACATCATTGCTTTGTGACCAGGGGCAGGGAAGCACATAGCCTTTGTGCTTCGTGAGGCAAAATTGAAACGGCATCCCTCCCCCTTGCCAAATTCTTGACCTAACCTTTTCCCTACGGCCAGAGGTGTGACTTGGCCTGCATGCACTTTGTATAATAATGGTGTCTTCTTATGCGGCACAAGGGTCTTTGGGCCCCCTCATGCTCCTGGGCCCGGTAGCGGCTGCTACCTCTGCACCCCCTATAGCTACGCCCCTTTGTCAGTGTGTTACAGGTTCACACAGGAGCTAGACAAATGGATTGCAAGGTAAATTGAAGCTCTGGGCAGTCCCATATTATGTCTAAAGGGGCAGTATTATCAGGACAACTCCTGATAAGGTCAGGATCCCCTCTTTTAGAGTGGAGAGACACCTTTTCAGTAGCAGGGTCTCAACATCTGGACAGTGATGAGACAACACCTTTAAAGGGGTTGGCCACCTTTTCAGTGTTTTTGGCAACCCTTCCTCCTGGGCAGACCTACAAAAGAAGCATACTTACCTGCTTACCAGTGACCTGCTCTCCTTGCATCATGTCAGTTGGTCAAAGAAAGCAGATATCGACTGTGGGGGAGCCAGGAGAGGCAGCTTCAAATCCCTTTTTCCTAGTGACAATCCTTTCTATCTGCCTGTCTTTCTATCTACTTTTTCCAAATTAGCCACCATTTCATTTCCTTTTTGGGTTAATTTTTGTATTTTTGTGGAGAAAAGATCGAAAGATTGCTGTAAATTTTTCAGTCATCCACATACAATTGACTGGAGCCTGTTAATGACTATATGCTCCAAAATAATTCAGAATTGCAATGATGAAGTGGATGGTGATGGATTAAAAAGATAAATTCTCGGTTACATGGTGCACACATCGGGAGTCTAGCCAAGTGTGTGCCTTCCTCCTCCTAACTCACAATATATATGAAAGTATGTAGTAATATGACAATGATATCTGTGTTTTACCTCAGGGGACTGGATCAAGAGGAGGTGTCAGTCCTCCCTCTTCTCCATGCAGGATTCAATAGGGTAAGGGCACTTTTACATCAGCGCTTATTATTTCAGTTCTTCTACTCCTAACGAATATTTATGCACTAATTATTGCACTACTATATTCTGTAGCACTTTACATACATTTGCATCCAGCTGTCCCCGATGGGGCTCTCAATCTAAGTTCCCTATCAGTATGTCTTTGGAGTGTGGGAGGAAACCAGAGTACCTGGAAACCCATGCAAACACAGGGAGAACATACAAACTGCATGCAGATTTAGATACGAACCTAGGACCCCAGCACTGGAAGGCACCAGTGCTAACCACTGAGCCACCGTAGCGGAAGTCGTTGATTCGGCACATAACTGACAGGAGCGGAGCCTAACAGATCCTGTTGACTATAATGGGATCCATTCATGAGAAAGTTTTCATAGAGGAAAAAAAAAGTCCTGCAGCCACTATTTTTGAGAAACTCTGTGATGGAGGCCCCCGAACGGAGCGACAAATACGAACGACCTCCAGCCATCGTTTCTACACCCTTAGTCATAGAGTCGACTCTATGACTAAGGGTGTTGAAAAGATGCACCCGAAACACGGCAGGGTGATGTAAGGCCTGTCTGTACTTACCATTTTTGTAAGTTTTTTTAACGGAGAAGAAATAAACTGCATGGATTTTACCAACACCGATGGCTGGAGGTCGTTCGTATTTGTCGCTGAGTGAGTGCAGTCCTGCACTATCCGTGCCCCGGAGGTCTGAGCAGAAGCCCCGAACAGAGCCTCCAACGCAGATGTGAACATGGCCTAAGTGACATTAATATTTAATCCTCAAGTCTAATGAATCTTTATATATGGAAATGACTGTATGGGTGGAAGCTAGTTATTTAAATTTCTTTTCAGTATATTCGACTTTTAAAGCTTGTCAGTGAGACATGAGGCAGCAGTGTAGAGCGGTATATAGTGTACAGTGGTTGCTTTACATGTCACTTGCAGAGGGCCCGGAAGCTGAGGGCGGCCACTACAGGAGAGAATTGGTATTACATGGTGCCCACTGTTAAAGAGGACCTGTCACCTCTCTGACTTGTCTGTTGTAGTATCTACTTGCATTCACCATGTAATAACAATTATTATTACTCTATTTTGTGCCATTCCTCTGTTATTCTTATTAGAAGTTTATCAATTAATTGCCAGCACTCTGCTATAATGATCCAACTGGGTGTTATCCTGCACAGTCTGACACTATCCAGTCAGTGCTGCCAGTGCTAGACTGTGCAGAGACACACAGGCTGCTGGCAATTTATTCATAAACTTCTAGCAAGAATAATAAAGGAACGACACTCTGGAATTGTTATTACATCGGGAATGCAAGTAATGCCTTAAAGAAACATGTCAGGGAAGGTGACGGTAGCTCTCCACTGTGGCTTACATTGGGGTCCCATGCAGGAGACTCCCCTCTATTACGTCGCTGATAGGGAACATAGATGGGGTATGTCCTATAGAGACAGCCCTTTTAAATGACTGAAAATTATGAAAGTAATAACTTGTGAATTACAGCATTCAGAGTTGCAGACCAATATAGCTACTGTTTATATATGTGCTTGGCGCTGCCAGCCACCTTCTGCCCTCCTAGCAAAACAGGATCATGAGACACATGAAAGCCAATCTTTACCTGTGGACTGACAGTCGTACTATATATTTTTCAGAGATTTATGGAGAATTTCAGTATGATTGCTTGTTACAATGAATTAATCCAGATAGAGCATGGAGAGGTGCGATCTCAGTTCAAGCTAAGGTAGGTGAATGAATTTACTTCATATCTGACACTAATAGCTGCTGTTCCATGGTATCAAACAAACATGTCAATGGGGGGTTAAGGTGCAATGAGAAGCGCCATTATTTGTCCAGATTATCGGCCGTTCCTGATCATCTGGCCGTCTAAATGTGCCGCCAATCACCCGATGAATGAGTGAAACCCTTTTTCATCAGGTGAACCTGTCATTCATGCAGGAACCACCGATCATGGCTTCTGGGCAGCAGATCGTGCGGTCTAAACAGTGATCTGCTGCTCAGAAGCCATGAATCTGTATTAGGATGAGGGATTGCAATAGTGATCCCTCGTCCTCATACAGTAAAGGAGATCACTGAATGTAAATTTGCGGTCTCCTTCATTGGACGAGCAGCCGACTGTCAGGAAGGAACGCTTTCTTCCCGACAATCGGCCGCTCAGTCGGCCCATCTGAATCCACCTGTATGTTCTGATCTAATCAATCAGCAATCTCTAGCCAAATGCTATTAAGTAATGGCCGCAGTCTTTGTTCATATAATGTATTGCTTAAGGGGTTGTCCAGCCCCCAAACCAAAATAAATGACCACTGGGAATGTGTGTAAAATAAAGAAAACAGCCACTCGCCTCTTAAAACTTGTTCCTGTTCCCTCTGCTGACAGTCCTCTTTTGGCTAGAAGTGTGGCGTCTCATCTGTGGTCATCTGCACTCCTGCAGTCATTCATTGACCCAGCAGTGACATGTCCCCGAGCTGTCTATAACTGCAGAGGTCAGTGGTCGTGTGCCACTAAGGGACAGATCATCATTGAGGCCAGTGAATGGCTGTAGCAGTGCACATGACCATGGACAGGACATCACACTTCTGACTGGGCTCCTCGTCACTGGAATGTGCAGCCGCTTTAAAGAGGTGAGTGGCTTTTTTTTCTTTATTTTGCCCATATTCCTGGCAGTAATTCATTTTGGTCAGGGGGTGGGACAACCCCTTTAAGGAGAAAAAAAGGCATAGAGCTTCCTAAGGCCTCTTTCACACGAGCGTCACGGATTCAGTCCGGATGCATTCAGGGTGCGTTCTGGAAAATCCGCACGCATTCCGCACCAATCCGCATGCAATCGCAGTCAGTTTTGACTGCGATTGCATACGTTCGTTCAGTTGTTTCCGTGCGGGTGCGAAGCGTTTTGATGCGTTTTTCACACGCGTGATAAAAAACTGAATGTTTACAAACAACATCTCTAAGCAACCATCAGTGAATCACGCATTGCATCCGCACTTGCGTGTGGATGCAATGCGTAATTCACGCAGACCCATTCACTTCAATGGGGCCAGGGCTGCGTGAAAAACACAGAATATAGAACATGCTGCGATTTTCACACAACGGTGAACTGATGCGTGAAAAACATCGCTCATGTGAAAAGCCCCATTGAAATGAATGGGTCAGGATTCAGTGCCGGTGCAATGTGTTCGCATCACGCATTGCACCCGCGCAGAAATCTTGCCTGTGTGAAAGGGGCCTAAGACATCTTTATCAGGAAGAAAAGTAAGGGGGTTCTATTAGCCGGAACTGCTGCGTGAGGGATTGGAAGACTTGTTGGATGCACTTTCCTTATTATTGTACTCATTTTGAACATAAAATTCATTTTTTAAATTGGTCTTTATTAAAAAAAAATGTAGCCTCTTACTCTGTACAGCCTTGAGATTCTCTAGTACCAGGATACTGTTTCCCGTCAGACAGCTCAGTTTCTTTCTCTGATCTCCTGACCTTATAAACACTCATTGTAGCTCAATTCTTACCTTCTTACCGATAAGAATATGGCCTTTATGCTGCCCATACTAACAGCAGAATAAAGTAGAGACAGGTGAGTTGATTTCAGCGGTTTGTCATTTATAAGTTAAAAGTAAGTGGTTGCCGAGAACCAACATCACAAACATTGCAGACTGGGCCTGGAAAAGAGTCAAATCTTCATGAGAAGAGTCCTGGTTATTCATGAATTCCTGCTCTCCCCGCCCACCTGCTGATGACTGACAGTCTTCTAGATGGATTTCTCCCTTTTTCTCTAGGATAGAACTGCCAATCATCAGCAGATGGGCGGGAGTGCAGGAAATTAGGAATAACCATGACTCTCCTCAGGTAGATTTGACTCTTTTCAAGGTCTGGGCTGCAATGATTATGATGCAGGTTCTCGGCAACCACTTACTTTTAGGTCATGAGTGACACACCGCTGAAATCAGCATTTTTGTCACTATTTTATGCTGCCCTCAGTGAGGTCAGCATAAAGTTGATGACAGGTTCCCTTTAAGTAAGTGTTTATGAGCTGTTAGTAGTTCAAAGATAAGGGATTTACATAGCAGGCAGATAACCACTCAGAGTAAAAGTAAAAATAAGATGCTAACAGCTAGGCAGAACCTTAACCCCTTATGACCAAAAACTGCTGACAATTTTTAATAAAGACCAATTTAAAAATAAATGATTTTTTTAGCCCAAAATGAGTAAAATGCAATTATAAACACCCGAAGGTGTTCATAGCCTTTAAGAGGCATTTTGTATTTCGTATTGGCATAAAAAGAAAGTGTGACATGTGCAACTCATGTGATTACATAGAGTCCCAATTGGCTAACAGTGCCACCGTTCCATTATAAGCAGCCTCTTAGGACTGAGCTAATTAATTTTATGGCACACAACGTTGGCTCAGCCGATCATCAGACCCTCTAAACAGCCGAATGATGAGAGAAAAACTCAAGTTTTTCAGCTGATGACATCTTTTATGTTCATATAAGAATAAACTTTTGTCTGCAGCACATTTCTCTTGTTGGGAGGGATATGATGTCCACAATACCCCATACATTGTGCATGGACTGTTTATAAGACCCTTTAAATGAGTGCTGATTGACTTGCTATAGCTTACATTGGCTCTTGTTCCAGGCTGAAAGGGGCCCGTGTAAAAGGACTCAGGCCTCATGCACATGGCTGTACCGTGTTTTGCAGGCTGCAAATTGCAGATCCACAAAACGCGGATACCAGACGCGCGTTCCGTATTTTGCGGAACGGAACGTCCTGCCTTCTATAGAATTGTCCTGTCCTTGTCCGTAAAACTGACAAGAATAAGACATGTTCTATTTCTTGCTGGGCTGTGGAATGCAGACAATACATGGGTGTACTGTCCGCATCTTTAGCGGCCCCGTTGAAGTGAATGGTTCCACATCTGAGCCACAAAAAATGCAGCTCAGGTCCGGACCCAAACAACATTCATGTGCATGAGGCCTTATAGAGACATAAGGAGGGGATCTCAGCTATTCATAAGGTCTTGCATGGGAGTCCTATTCTGTTTGGAGTCATCCATGTGTGCAGACACAGATACAATACATTTATTTGTATTATTACTATTATGTTTCCTATGATTATATAATGCTACTGTGGTTGACATTGTGCCGCTGTGAAGTCTGAGTAATGGTTCATACTGAACATCAATCAGCTAGAACGAGACAATATCAACTGCCTCAAATTAAGTGCCATTACTTGTCCCTACGGCCGTTTATTCTAAAACTGAACTATCATTGATCTATTGTTAAGTGAATTGTGACTGAGTGCATTCGGCCCCCTGGAGCCTTCCATCCACCTTTCTGCAGCTATTTGACAGCATGTGTTCCTTTTATATGGATGTGTTGCAGATCCTGCAATTCAATATTTACAGCACTGGATCATTGTCAGGAAGCCATAGAAATCACAAGTGAAGAACATGTCGTCCAGGTACAGACAACAGATTCCTTTCCAGATATTAATATGCTTAGTATCATTGTGATTGTCCATGTTCAGAAGCTAGATAGGCATCAGCCTGTCCCTCCATAAGGAAGTGTAATTAGTGGATGGAGTTAGTGTTGAGCAACTTGTTTTTTAAGTTCGGCGTCCAAAGTTCGGGTTATCAAAGAATCCCGTTATGGATTCCACTACCACGGACCATAACAGAATTCTATGACGGCATGCACCACGGAAGCCTATAAGAGGCATTCTGTACGGCCAGCATAGACTTCTATTATGACGGAATGCAATACAGAATGCTTCTTATAGGCTTCCATGGTGCATACTTTTTTACATGAATGTGTTAATAGACACTATATAGAAAAAAATAATCCTACCCATAGTGCCTCCAGTATAAATAATAGCCCCCATAATGCCCTCCAGGATAAATAATGTCCCCATAGTGCCCCCCAGTATAAATAATGGCCCCCATAGTGTCTCCCAGTATATATAATAGCCCCCAAGATGCCCCCAGGTTAAATAATGGTCCCTATAGTGTCCCAAGTATAAATAATGGCTCCCATAGTGCCTCCAAGTATAAATAATAGCCCCCATAATGCACCCAGGTTACATAATGACCCCATAGTGCTCCCAGTATGAATAATGGTCACCATAGCACAGTGGTTGAATAGCACAGTGGTTATATTACATTTTTAATCGCATGTACAAAAGTGTTCAATACAAAAGTATTCAGATCTAGGTGCAGGTTTGAAAACTGTGGAATATTTTTCGAGCGACAACCTCTTTAGAAATAACAATTTACTTAGTCCTACATGAGAGTTAAATGTTTCACATTTAGAGAGCTGCCAATTTTTTACTTGGAGATTTGCTTTTAATAATATAAAGGAAATCTCTTATCCTGTTATTATATTAAATGACACTCACAGTCACACAGTGAGACCTAAGCAGCTATGTATAAGAATAGAGATGAAACATGAGATAACTTCAAATTGATGCAAAAACAGCAAAGCAAAATAGCAACTATTTAATTAGTGACCAGTTTTTTGGGATATTTGGTAATGTTATTTTGGTATTATTTTTGATAATCTGGGAATAACCTCACAGTTCTAACTACTTTTAACTTGTCAGTATGTTAATCCAGCTTTCGAGCGGATGATGGGCTATCAAAAGGAAGAACTCCTGGGCAAGGAACTCACAGACTTTCCAAAAAGTGACAAAAACCGTGCAGATCTGCTAGACACGATCAACACTTGTATCAAAAAGGGAAAGGTACTGAACATTCTGTTTTTTTTTGTGTATATGTTTGCAATTTCTAATATTTAACTCTCTCATTTCAAAAGCTGAACTGAACTTTTTCATGGTCTCCTTGGCTGAATTGTTTAGAGGGGTGTATATTTTATTG
This sequence comes from Rhinella marina, assembly GCA_900303285.1. Taxonomy (NCBI): domain Eukaryota; kingdom Metazoa; phylum Chordata; class Amphibia; order Anura; family Bufonidae; genus Rhinella; species Rhinella marina. The sequence continues at coordinate 121,877 of ONZH01019030.1, read as the reverse complement.
CCTTATATTAGTAACATGCTCAGATTACTTTAACTTGTTATTTTTCACAATTGTTCATTGTTTCTGTAGTACCATACATTGTATACTTCTGTAGATTAGATGATCAGGCAAAAGTAGGAATAGGGCGTTGAAAGAACTTGTCTATTTATGTACATTTCTAAGGCCTTTGAAGGACATGTTTAATAGGGAGCACTCTCTTCTTAGCACCTTCTGCATTAACTAATACCCTAGTCAGAGTAGTTTATGCTCTAAAGGTACAGTGTACAATATATAGGCACTGTATGGTATAGTTTTAGACCTGAGCACAGCGAATACATCATATCAGAACCTGAGCACAGTGTATAATCATATCAGGACCTGAGCACAGCGAATATATCTTATCAGGACCTGAGCACAGCAAATACATCATATCAGGACCTGAGCACAGCGAATACATCATATCAGGACCTGAGCACAGCAAATACATCATATCAGGACCTGAGCACAGCGAATACTTCATATCAGGACCTGAGCACAGCAAATACATCATATCAGGACCTGAGCACAGCAAATACATCATATCAGGACCTGAGCATAGCGAATACATCATATCAGGACCTGAGCCACAGCAAATACATCATATCAGGACCTGAGCACAAGCGAATACTTCATATCAGGACCTGAGCACAGCAAATACATCATATCAGGGACCTGAGCACAGCGAATATATCATATCAGGACCTGAGCACAATGAATACATCATATCAGGACTGGAGCACAGCAAATACATCATATCAGGACCTGAGCACAGCGAATACATCATATCAGGACCTGAGCACAGCGAATATATCATATCAGGAACTGAGCACAGCAAATACATCATATCAGGACCTGAGCACAGCGAATATATCATATCAGGACCTGAGAACAGCAAATACATCATATCAGGACCTGAGCACAGCAAATACATCATATCAGGACCTGAGCACAGCGAATACATCATATCAGGACCTGAGCACAGCAAATACATCATATCAGGACCTGAGCACAGCAAATACATCATATCAGGACCTGAGCACAGCGAATACTTCATATCAGGACCTGAGCACAAGTAATACATCATTTCAGGACCTGAGCACAAGTAATACATCATATCAGGACCTGAGCCCAATGAATACATCATTTCAGGACCTGAGCACAGAAAATATATCATATCAGGGGAAGAGCCCAAGAAAAACTGTTAATTTACAAAAAACAGCAGAGGGAAAGGATACAATGTACAGTCTGCAGGTTACATGGCTTCACGACATCAAACATACTTCTATAACTAATTGTGATTTTTTTGGAATGATGTGTACTCTTTATATTGTGGCAATTTCTAGTCAAGTGACATTCCAGATTCTATTCAGTTTATGCTAACATGTTTTCTTTTTTAATTAAAGGAATGGCAAGGAATGTATTATGCAAGAAGGAAATCAGGAGACAGTATCCAGCAACATGTGAAAGTCACTCCAGTTATTGGACAAGGAGGGTGAGTACAAGAACCTTTAGATTTCAGGAGTCACTTCCAGAGTGCTTCTAAATGTGATGACTAGCGTTACTGTAAAAATTATCTTAATTTTGCTTCACCCTTCTCCCTACGTCTTGATGTAACATCCGCTAAATGCTGTGCTTGCAATATGATTTCTTCTTATTAGCTAATAAAAGTATATTACCCCTATAATGCTATTGTATTAATTAACAAAAAACTATTTAGTTTTTTTTTCTCTGGCTAACATGGTACTGCACAATTTTGCTACATATAATCAGTAAAAACGACATAGCAAAAAATAGTTTTTTCAAAGGTTGAGATTTGATCTTCTGTACATTTAATGTATTCATCTTTAAGAAGTCATATCTACCTTATTATTAGGCTCATTTTTCCACATCGGCGATGTTTCTGTCCATGTGTTGTTTCTTCCTAACATTTGGCGTACATGTATGGCGTATGTCAGGTCTTTAAAGATTATGCCTGTTCATAGGCTGACGGGGCGCCACAAACCCCTGGGTGCCTGCTGTTTTACACAGTAGACAACTGGAGGTAAAGTCTGTAATCGGCGATAACATCAATTACAGACTTTTAACTCTGAGAATCTCCAAGGACTGCACTGGTAATTCACCACCACATATCCTACAACTACGTGCCATGTAGATGTTTCAGCAGAGCTAGCACAGTAAGGAGCAGTGATGTGTCCTCCTGCCAGTACATTTCTCACTGCAGTGCATTCAGAATGCGTACACAGCATATATGGCTACTTTGTACAGATTCTGTATTTGCTGCAGTTAAAAGTGCTGTAGAAAAGCCCAAACTTCAGGGGCCTCTTTTGCTAGTAAAACAATAAAATCTATAAATAAAATCTATTACAGAAATTTAAGAGGCTTGGCACCCTGTTTATCCTCAGGATAGATCATCAATATCTGATCAGCAGGGGTCCGACATCTGGGACACCCGCCAATCAGCTGTAGAGTAGGCAGAGCATCATTTGAGCGCTACTTTGTCTTCATTACACTATGCGTCATCTCCCCCGTAGCAGTGGCAGGGTAGTGTAATTACAAGCATACGCTACATTCACTTGTGATGACACTGTGCTTCCGAGAGGACGGGCAGGAAGTAATGCTCTCATCGAGTGCCACCTCCTCTTCAAACAGCTCATTGGTGGGGGTGCTAAAGGTCATCAATACAAACAGGGTGCACAACCCCTTTAATTTTAGGGCAATTGTAACAGTTTAAAAACATGTTTAAACTTTAAGATACACTTTAAATCAAAATGTCAAGAGAGAAGAGAGAAGGGCTACAGACTGAGTTGTCAGAGAGCTTGTTTGATGGATTTCATACTGAAAGGGACTGAGGAGACTGAAATGTATGGAGCAAAAGTTTTTAATAAAAAAAGTTGATTTTTTTTCTTTTTAATCCCATAATACAACCAATGCACTAAAAAGGACCCCAAAGGTGTCCATACACTTTAAGGAATCTTAGGGTCCTGCTTTATGGGCTGCTTCTGGGCCAATAACAAGCGCTGACTGACAACATACAAATTGTTGGTCGTTTAAAGGGCTTATCATACACAAAGTGAAAGGATTATGAATGATCGTTATTACGATTGTTTGTGCCCCATTCAATTTGCATATTGTCAGAAGCACACCCCCTGTTTGCTGACCACAAATGGGATATTTGGTATCACATAAAAGATGTGATCACCCAATACATTGTTTGCTTGTTTGCCAGGGGTCAGCAGCACCTTTACACAGACCAATTATCAGAAACAAGCTTTCCTATGAAACCTGCTGGGGGGCTTGGAACCTATCCCCAGCAAATATGAGGGAATATGTAGAAGTAGATAAATAAAATTTAAAAGTATTTAGGTTATATTGCGCATTAGGTGTTCTGAGAAGTAATCGATATGGTTGGTTAATTATTGTATGTCTTTGTTACTAGGAAAATTAGACATTTTGTGTCTCTCAAGAAGCTGTGCAGCTCTTCTGACAACAATAAACAGGTACTGTATATTTGCTTAATTATTATGTTAGGTAGAAAGTTACAGTTTTATTAAAAATGAAAACAGAACATGATGGATTCATTGGCATTGAAGGAACAGAATATTAGATATGGATATCAATTTTCATCCTAAAAATAATGACACTGACATCAGAAAAATGTCCAGACGTACAGGTTGAATGTAGGACTCCATGTTATAAAAAAATCATATAAGTAATATAATTTTATTGTGGTCGCCCACGGTATAGGCCACTGCAGCAGGCTGTACTTGTAATGTAAAGAAGTAGAAAGGTTCTGTTTCTACTGTTCAAGCGCTGAACCTGTTCCATGTAGACGGAGATATAAGACATCTATTACTTGGATATCCTGTATCTGCACCTTCACTGGACACTCTCAGGGTATGAGCAGTAGAAGACAGAAGCTCTATCTCGGAAAAGACTCTGCCACTTGTTTAAATCACTACTAGGTATGAGCGAACTTGTGTTTTACAAGTTCGAGTTTTATTACAATTGCGTGATGGGCCATAACAGAATTCTATGACGGAATGCATAACGGATTTCTTAAAGGCATTCTGTTATGGCCCATGGTAACAGAATCCATCATGCAATTGTAATAAAACTTGAATTTGTAAAACACAAGTTTGCTCATCCCTAATCACTACCCATGGGCACTGCAAGTTAAGGGGAGTCTGGAGCTGATTTAGTAGGTTATAATGCTATTACACACTAGTGTATGGCATTACCGAAATGTATGTAAAAAGTGGACAATCCTTTTAACATAGTCTTAATTTGTCATGTATCAATATTCTGTGTCAGGACTGGAAAATCAAGTCTGGGCTACTTCTATACTTCGGCAAGTTTTAGTATACCATGTAGGGGAAAAAATATTGATCCAATCTAGAAGTGTAACACTCCAATGATATCAGATTTGGGTGGTTGGAGATTGGGACGGCTCTAACCTAGAATCAGGAACGCAAGTGAACTCTTAGCAAGTTCTTCCTCTGATGCCACCTGATCCTATAAGTCAATGTTCAGCTCTTTAAATAAGCCTTGAGACATGACCCAAATAATAGATAAGCCAGCACCTCATCTGCAGACTGTTTCAGAGTGATTGCTCCTCATCAGTGCAGTGCAGAGAGTACTGGCTTAACTGGATTAGAGGCCTAAATCAGGATTTGGGGGGTACTCTCTCTCCTTGGGAAGAGAACACCTTAATCGGCGTGAGGAGACTTATAGGCCATACATGCTTCTCTGGAATTCTGGGAAGAATCACTTATCTTGTAGTTTTATAAATGTGATTATTTGAATGTCTTCTAGCTGCAAAATGTGGAGTACCTTCCAATTCTGTGTATTCACCCTGATATATTAGTGCATAAAGTAAAAGTATAGCATGTATTTTATTCATCTAGTCTACAGACTACAGACATCCCTGTTGCATAGCCCCTATAAATCGTAATGTCATAGAGGCTGGGGCTACACGGCACATTGCAAGCATGCATCTAATTATTGTCAATGGGGTTATGAGACGACTTGTGACATCTCACAAAAAATCCAATACTGTTTTGGTCGCCTATTGCAAGTCGCATGTGGCCTTCCCATTGTAGACCACTGTGCAATTCTCATGCCACTTGCTTATGACTCTTCTGAATCTTTACAGCCAAATAATTGCTCTAAAATAGTTGCATGACCAAATGTGTTTGCAATCTGCTATCACACAACTATCTTAGACCTTTCGGAGACGCAGTGAGAAAGTCATTGAAATGCTAAAGCAACCCTCCGGTTCAAGAAAAAAATTCACGTTAACGTACAGCACTTATATGGTGACCCTCATTTTTGTCTTTAGCTGCAGACCTGCCAGTTCCCTGACTCCTCTTCTGCCTTCCAAGACTACCCAAGACTTCCTGTTGCATAGTGTGCACTTTGTAGACCAAAACAATTCTTGCTGCCCTTGGATTGGCCAGTATTGCTCATGTGAACAGCGCTGGCCAATCCAAGAGCAGTGCTTGGGCTACTGATGCTGATAACGATTGGGCGGCCATCTTGGTTGATGAAAGAGGAGCCCTAGAATTAGCCAATTTCCAACTAAAAAGATGAAAAGGATGGCACTAGGAAAGTGTTTTGTTCGTTCCCCAGTTAATTTGATTTTTTTTTCCTTGAACTGGAGGTCTGCTTTAAGGACATTGCACCTTCTACAAGGTCTTCTTCCCAAATTTGGGTTCTGCGTCTGTGAAATTCATTCTTAACACGTGTGAATGCAATTCAGATAAATGCTGTGTTGTGTGAAATGCAAGGGCTGCTAGAACATCACATGCCCTTGTACTGATTCAACGTTCTTTTTTGTATATTTTCAGATATACAAGATAAATCGAGATGAAAAATTCTCAGGAGACAACGCACTTACAGGTTATCTGCCAGACAATCATTTTTTTTTATCAGTTCTATATACAACTTCTTAAGATGCTGGAGAATATCCTCCGCGCTTCTGAGAAATCTATACAGGCCGTTATTATAATACCCAGCGTCTAGGAATAAGCTGAGTGTCTGCTTATCACTGATGGCGGCTTTCTATTAAAGTGCTCTTAACATTCTCTTGCAGAGTCCCATTCTCATTCCTTCAGGCATAAAAATAGAAGGAAAGAGTCAGTAGATGTAAGGTCAATCACATCACGAAGCAGTGATGGTAAGAAATATAAAATGTCATTCATTTCGTAGTGTATGGAGATTTTAATAGGTCTTGCAAGAAAACCTATAGTTCTCTTAAAAGACATTGTCATGGTGGATAGATGTAATCTATGCGGAAATCATTTCATAAATATGTTCTATTACTTGGACTGTTTTAGCCTGCATTATAGTTCAGAGCTGCATTCACTGTTCTGCATTATAGTTATAAAATAGATATAGTGACTACTCTGTAATGGTGACTACTCTCTGCTCATTCTCCTTGACCTCTCTAAAGCTTTTATCACTGTAGACCACCATCTCCTACACACCATGCTCCAATCAATCGGCCTAAAGGACACTGCCCTCACCTGGTTTTCTTCCTATCTCTCTGGTCGCTCTTTCAGTGTATCATTCACTGGCTCCACTTCTTCTCCTCTCCCCCTTGCTGTTGGAGTTCCTTAGGGTTCAGTCCTAGGCCCTTTCCTCTTCTCCCTGTACACAGCCCCAATTGGACAGACCATCAGCAGATTTGGTTTCCAGTATCATCTCTATGCCGATGACACACAACTAGAGCAATTTTCGAGTAGTAGCAAACGCATCTTCTAATCTGTACGCTAATGCGTACGCATCTTGTAATTTGTACGCATTAGCGTACAAATTTATAAGATGCGTACGCATTAGTGTACAGATTAGAAGATGCGTATGCATTAGCGTACAGATTATAAAATGCGTACACTACTACTCGAAAATTGCTCCCGAGCATGCTCGCTCATCTCTACACACAACTATACACTTCATCCCCTGACATCACCCCTGCTGTATTTCAGAACACCAGTGACTGTCTCTCCGTCGTCTCTAACATTATGTCCGCACTAAACTAAATCTTTCAAAAACTGAACTTCTTGTGTTCTTTCCATCTACTAACCTACCACCCACTAACCTAACGCCCACTGTCTGGGGGTGACGTTTGACACTGATAGAGATGAGTGAATCTATTCGTCGATTCGTTGATTTGTATCGAATCTTGGAAATTTATAGCTGCAAAGTGAGTCCGAATATAAGGTGATTCGCTTCGGCTTTGTACGCATTCGCTACGTAGTTGTCTTATAAATTATACGCTATTGCTACGTTTAAGTTACTCTATACGCTGTTGCGTATGAATTCAATTCATTAGCGAAATTTTACTGTTAGTTCGTTTTATCGTGCGTAAAAGCCTTGGAAGAAAGCGGTCACCTGACCTAGTGGGCAGGGCTTGCTCTGATTGACACAGGCTCGGTAAGCCACTTCTGCTGCGACTGCTGAGATGAGCAGAAGCACTGTGTGTGAAGTTCTGAGACTCTGAGACCTGTTTTGTGAAAATTGGGGTGTAATTGCTCTGGGAATCCATATTACACATATCAGAGATACTGCAGGGCAAGTGCAGGGCCTGTTCAAGGCTAGTAATTAATCAGGCAGGGAGAGAGAGACAGAGAGAGATAGGGAGAGACAGGGAGATATAGGGACAAAGACCAGCTGCAGGGTCACAGAGTGAATTGAAAAATGTCTGGAATGGATAAGCAAAAGGGGTCCAGTTCCAGCCAGGCCTCAAGCTCTAAAAAAAAGGAGAAGGTGGCACAGGGCAGAAGTGCCAAAGGACCTGTAGCCGGAGCATCTACTAGTAGTATTTGCAATACTTGGCGTTGTTCCACCAGGCTAACCCACCAAGGCGCAAAAATGTAGTGGAGGAGAAAGTGGATGAGGTAGTGGAGTGGATGGCACGCTCATCTCAGTTTCAGCCGGATAATCTGCTGTCATTTGCTGATACAGTATCCACATGAAGCCAGGGGTCAGACTCAGAGCGTTCCTCCTGCTCCACTATTCCTCTCCAGCAAAGCCTGTCATTTTCGTACGCAATTTGTACGCTTATGCGTATGTGTTCAAAGAGGTTGCGTACCTTTTTACCTGAACGTTCGTTATTAGTGCGCGAATGTTCGCTAAAAGCCATATAATTACGTATATTTTGTACGCAAATTCAACAAATCTATTCATCGAATATACGAATCTTAGGAAAAGTTCAGCGAATGTTCGGCGAATAAAATTTTGCATGATTCGCTCATCTCTAGACACTGATCTTTCTTTCACCCCTATATTCAATCTCTCTCCCACTCATGTCGCCTGCACCTCAAAAACATCTCTAGAATCTGCCTCTTTCTCACTATGGAAACAACAAAAACTCTCACTGTTGCCCTGATCCATTCCTGTCTTGATTACTGCAACTCACTATTAATTGGCCTCCCCCTCACCAGACTCTCCCCTCTCCAATCTATTCTTAATGCAGCAGCTAGGGTCACCTATCTGTCCAACCACTACTCTGATGCCTCCGCCCTGTGCCAGTCACTGCACTGGTTGCCCATACAGTATAGAATCCAATTAAACTGTTTGTCCTCACCCGCAAAGCTCTCTACAGTTCTGCACCCCCCTACATCTCTTCCCTCATCTTTTTAGGGTGACCTATCACCTCTCCTGATCTAGCTCCTCTCCATATATAGCCCATTTATCACTCCCTGAACCTGATCCTACACCGCACCCAGAAGCACTTCATATATTAGCTTCTGACTGGCTCATACGGCTTTATATCTGCTCCCCTATTCTCCTAAGATGGCTGAACAATCGTAGAAAACAAGCGCTTCTACCTTTTGTGTCACCCCTATCTCCTCATAGATTGTAAGCCCTTGCGAGCAGTGCACTCATTCCTCTTGTTGTAATAATTGACTTGTCTGTTTTTGACTGTTTGTACATGAACCCCTGAACTGTAATGTGCTGCGGAATATGTCGGTGCTATATAAATTATTATTTTTAATAATAATAATAATAATATTATTATTATTATTATATAGGGGGTCATTTATTGAAACGAAGTACGCCACTTTTTGTCGTAGATTAGGTTGCATTTGTGGCCGAGTGTGCAACTTTTCCCCACTCATGCCACTTTTCCGAGGTGGCGGGAAAAGGTGACGTGGGCAGGGAAGGGGGCGGATTGTCCGTCCTGTCTCATTTATTATTTTCTGCAACTGTTTTCGGTGTAGAAAATTACTTAAATCTACGCTAGCAAAGAAGCTGGCTTAGATTTAAGTAAATCACACGGCCAGCATCAAGCTCCAGCAGACATCGACTAAGACCGGTGTCTAAATTGACAGCCTTAGTAAATGCCCCCATAATTTTGACATCAGGCACTGTACAGATTACTATGCAGTACCTGATATAAAGACTAAGCTTTATAGAAAGCTCATCTTTACAGAAAACTCTTTACTAGCACGGAATGCTCTGAGATTTCCACTCTGAAGCCTGCAGATTTATGAATGCAGCTGTGGATTAGTAACACAGACTACATCAGAATATTGTCTATAGAGAAAACACCTCAAAGCCACTGATGAATATTGTGAGGGAGATTTATCGGAACTGGTGCAAAGGAAAATTGGCTTATTGCCCGTAGCAACCAATCAGGTTGATTCCTTTTTTATTTTGTTTTCAAAGGAGCTCCGAAAAATGAAAGGTGGAATCTGATTGGTCGCTATGGTCAACTAAGTCAGTTTTCCTTTACAACATTTTTTATTTCCCCCTGTATTTGTAAATTGTATAAACGCTTAAACCAGGAAAGTGTTTTTCAATGTGTACTAAAATATATTTGAAAAAAGTATTCCATTAAAAGGAAAATTGATAAAATTACCAATAGTGATTTGTTGAAATTACATAAAGATAATGGGGAAGATATATTAAGATAGGTGTATTTGGCACCAAATATATGATTTGGACTGTTCTATGTCACTAAACCTGTGGTGTGTTTTACAAAGTGATGAAGGGAAGATGCGACACAAAGGGGTAGATTTATCAAAACTGGAGTAAGGAAAAGTGGCTTATTTGTCCATAGCAGCCAATCAGTTTTTGTCCAAAATATGCCTCTAAAATTAAGACTATGCCAAAATAGGGCACAGACAAAAATCTGGTGCAAAAGTTGTCTAAAAAAACCCTTGGCCTTGATTTATCAAAACTGCTGCCCATAGCAACCAATCAAATCCCACCTTTCATTTTTAAAAGCTCCTTTGTAAAATGAAAGGTGGACTCTGATTGGTGCTATGGTCAACTAAGCCAGTTTTCCTTCACACCAGTTTTGATAAATCTCCCCAAGTAGATCATTTTGTCTAATAGCTAAAGGCAGAATGAATTATGCTGTATTTATTATATTATACTATATCTCATACTAACCTTTACATTTTACATCATACAGCAGCAAGTTTACAGAATAACAGATACTCCTCAATGGCGCGGATTCATACCATGACCATAGAGGCTCCAATAACGAAGGTAATTCTGTACTTTTGTAATACTGGTGGATTTCATGCTCCATTGTCATGTAAAAAATATGTTAATAGACTTCATGTCACACTCACAGACCACAGCACCTTACAACAGTGGAGAATAAGTCCACAAAAGGTGAAAAATGTTATAAATAAGTACTAAACAAAATAAAGGTCATACAGTTTTAGTATAGTGTATTTATATATATTATAGGTTAGTATATATACTATAGTATAGTTACTGTATTTTTCACTTTATAAGACACACTTTTTTTCCCCCAAAAGAAGGAGGGAAATTGCGGTGCATCTTATAAAGCGAAAACAAGTGAGCGCTTCCATTATGGAAGCGCTCACTTGTATGTTTTAGCTGTGGCACCCCCATCAGACCTCAGATCAGCCCACCCAGCCACATAACAATAAAATAAAAACCTCCCTTACCTGTCCTGCGCCGCTGCTCCGCTCTGGTTCCGGCACTCCTCTGGCTTCCCGGGCTGGCGGTTCACTGTTCTACTGCATACAGCATCAGGACGTAGTGCGCGCACTATGACCTGACGCTGCAGCAGTCAGGTGACAGTGCAGCACCGGCCTTAGAAGCTAGAGAAGCACCGGACGCAGAGCGAAGCCGCGGCGCAGGACAGGTAAGAGAGGTTTTTATTTTATTGTTATGGGGCTGGGTGGGCTGATCTGAGGTCTGATGGGGGCACACTGGGCTGTTCTGAGGTCTGATGGGGGCATAATGGGCTGATCTGAGGTCTGATGGGGGCACACTGGGCTGTTCTGAGGGCTGATGGGGGCACACTGGGCTGATCTGAAACTGATGGGGGCACACTGGGCTGATCTGAGGTCTGATGGGGGCACACTGGGCTGTTCTGAGGGCTGATGGGGGCACACTGGGCTGATCTGAGGTCTGATGGGGGCACACTGGGCTGTTCTGAGGGCTGATGGGGGCACACTGGGCTGATCTGAGGTCTGATGGGGGCACACTGGGCTGATCTGAGGTCTGATGGGGGCACACTGGGCTGATCTGAGGTCTGATGGGGGGCACACTGGGCTGATCTGAGGTCTGATGGGGGTCTGATGTGATGTCCTGAAATTTATGGGGGGTCTGATATGAGGTCTGCTGAAAAATATTTTTTTCTCATTTTCCCTACTCTAAAATCTGGGGTGCATCTTATCTTCCGTAGCGTCTTATAAAGTGAAAAATACGGTATATATAGTAAAGTTTTATATGTATATAGTTTAGTATATATATGGTATAGTATAGTTATATATATATATATATATATATATATATATATATATATATATATATATATTTATATATATATATATATAGTATAGTTTAGTATAATTTTATATATAATATAAATAATATATCCCCAGTGAATGCCAGCTAGTAGGGATCTTGAAAATCTCTAGGAACTGATGTAAAAAATGGAAATTTTTTAAAATTTTCAGCATAACCAAGAATGACCATCTTTTACTGATAATAAAAGGATCAAGAGGTTTGTTGTGAAGGTGCTACAGTAAATGCCAGTGATTGCAGTAAGGTGGAAGGAGAAAGGGCCATTATCTAGGCGAGGGATAGAGATCTATGGGACCCTGACACAAGGTCATTATAGTATGTTGACAATTTCATGACATTGAAATGTTGAACCTAGTAATGAAGAATAATACACTGACAGGTGAGGAAATATGACGTCTTCCTATCTGCTTTTGCTTTACAGGTCATTAATATAATAAACGCAGCTCAGGAGAACAGCCCTGTGACTGTGGCAGAGGCCTTGGACAGAGTTTTAGAAATTCTGAGGACAACAGAGCTCTATTCTCCACAGCTGGGAACCAAAGACGAAGATCCCCACACCAGTGACCTTGTAGGAGGTCTGATGTCTGTATGTAGAGTTCATTGCCTTCCTCAATCCCCATGGCACAGCCCGTACTCTATGTTTAGGCCCTTGTACTGTCAGCTCACAAAGAATGTTTTACTTAAAGGGGTATTTTCCGGTAAAGTAACTTAATTTTTGAAAAACTGCATTAAGGCTGCAAGCTGTGACCCAACCAGAACCCATACCTTTACATATAACCAGAGCTTCATTTTACCCTGAAATCCATTTGTCCAGCTCCTGTGTGAGCCTGCAAGACACTGAGTATCATGGTGCCTGAACTTCCCTCACAAAACTACAATCCCCACAATCCATAGCTTTCTTGCTGTGAGTTTGTGCTTGTTCATGAGTGTTGATGTTTATTGATTGGCTGCCTGATGTACAGTCCGGTCACGCCCCCTGTACTCTACACACTGAGCATGCTCGACCTAACAAAGGCTCAGAACTACAGGTCGGTGTCATGGTAACTTATGAGGAAACACAATGGGTATCAGAGGAAGAAAACTACTTTTATAACTACTGAACGGCAAATATGTGAAATTTACATTATATTAGGTAATTATTGATGATGAATTAGTCTAAAACATAAGTTATATTTATAGTAACCGGAATACCATTAGGTATTATGGGATTATGCCATGATTGATGTAAAAAATGAAAATCAGACATCATATAGTACATGACAATCTCTTTCTAAGGGCTTATTCAGACGACCATATCAGTTTTGCGGTCCGCAAATTGCGGATCTGCAAAACACGGATACCGGCTGTGTTCGTTCAGCATTTTGCAGAATGGAGCCACCAGCCCTATGACAGAAATGCCTATTCTTGTCCGCAGTTGTAGACAAGAATAGGACATGTTCTATCTTTTTTGCAGGGCCACGGAATGGAGGTGTGCTGTCTGCATCTTTTGTGGCCCCATTGAAATGAATGGGTCCGCATCCGTCCGGCAAAATTGCGGAATGGATGCGGACACAAATATACGGTCATCTGAATGAGCCCTAACAATGCTAGAACCAGCCCTGTTCCGCACATGGGTCCAGAGATCTCCACATTCACTGCTCCAATTGCTCTGCTAGATAATCTTCAGCCTGGCAGCTCAAGGGCCATGTCCTTGCTGCTGCAGCTCTCTCCCTGTAACTGCCAGAGCTTCTGACAGAACATATGGCTGGAGACAGGTGAAGATTCAAACTGAGCGGATTCAACCAGCTCAGTGAGAAGGACAAAAAATAAGGTAAAGAACAAACGGCAGGTGGCACTATACAGATAGATCTGATTGAATAACTCAGTGGCTATACTAAATTTTTTATTACATGCAATTACAAAACTATTCAGATCCAGGTGCTGTTTTGAAAAATGTAGAATATCTTTGACACAATGCCTTTAAGAATGTGAAGACATAGGGGGTCATTTACAATCAGAAATACACCTATATTAGGCGTATTTCTCGCATATTGCTGTGCAAAGGTTATTTCCTCCACAATCTGCGACTTTTCACCACTCACGCCAGGTCTAAAAAAGTGGGCGTGACATGGGTGGGGAAGGGGACGGGCTGGCAGGCCTGTCTCATTCATCATGGCTTACATTTAGACTGGCACTCCAATGATACCCCATAGCCACTAATTTATCAACAGGGGACAATTTGAAGTTTGTCTTCAAATGTGTCTATTTGTGTAAAGGTAATGGTCTGTGCTCCAATTTTATAAAATTTTAAGCTTAGCACAGGCAAACTATCACACTCTGACTTATTTTCACCTGCCACATCTACGGCAGGTCAGGAGAGGAGAGCCGTTGAAACAATTTTTTGAGATAATCCCTGTGATAAATAAGGCCGAAACCAACATACTCCACAAGAACGTCCACAAACAGCTGGATTTCTGACGTTCATTTAGCAGGAGCAAAGAAATAACTTTGGTCTGTTGCAGGCTATTGATAAATGTGTCTTACAAGTAAAACGGCAGAAAAGTCGCAATTTACTCCAAAATAAAGACAAAACCCATTTGATAATTCAGGTCAATAGAACTTATCACAACAGTTGTAAATTTGCAATAATTGAAACATTTTATTATTTCAGGATGGTTTGCGAAGACTATCAGGAAATGAATACGTTTTCTCAAAAAGTAAGTTTTCCGTGGGGCTGTATTTTGACCACTTGTTGAATGATTTTAGCTGGGTCCTGAACTAGAACCTAGGCACTTCATGGTAGAAAACAACTGTGCCACCTAGTGGTCAGTTAAAACTTAAGCACAGAAACAGGAATTTATATATTTAGGGATTATGCTCAGCATGCAATCCCTTCTGTAAATTAGAACAATATCAGGTCACCAAGGAGTTCAGTGGAAAATTTTAAACAGGAGGAACAATGTTAAGGAACAATGTACTGTAGAATACACAGTTTCTGCAGAACATTTCAAACATACAGTATTCTGCTGTGTGTGTGGTTCGAGGCTTTGCAGCAACTGGTGCTATACACGTCTTATTATACTGTATATGTCATTTCTGATCATAAAAAAGAAAAGAAAAGGAGGCTTTAGTGATATACAGGTTCCCTTTTACAGAGGTGTAGATTAGTTAATCATTAATTTAAAGGCTTTGTACACCCTTGGGGGCATTTTTTAAAATATTATTGCATTGTACCCATTTTGAGCTAAAAATCATGTTTTTTTCATTTGGTCATTATTAAAAATATTGAGTCACTTTCAATGTACAGCCTTGAGTTTCTCTAGTAGCAGGATCTGAATTTTCTCTCTGTACCATTCAGCAGACGGGCTCCTTTTCTCTGATCTCTGACATTATAAACAGAAAAATAATAAAAATATGGCTGCACAACATTTCACATGTAAACAATAGAACTGAGGAATGGGGATCATTCTAAATTAAAGTGGTATTATACCTACTAGAAATGAAAATTGAAAAAATAGAAGCTCTTTGCGCACATTTTTGATCAAACGTGTGTCGGGCCCATCTACCAGGCGTCAATGTGGCTTCCGCAGATGGGTGCCTAAATTGCTATTCTAAATTTTCTTGTAGTATATATTTAGGGTAGCGGCCTCTTTTAGACTGAGCAACGCCCATCTGCCTGGGGCTTCTGAGCAGAGTATAAATATAGCTGGTTCCTACACCGCCCTGAATATTGTAGGCTTGTAAGTCCAAGAGAGGCAGTCTGTTAGTGTAAGGTATCTACGGAAGCCACCTTAACGCCTAGTAGATGGGCCGACACACGTTTGATAAAAAATGTGCGCAAAGAGCTTCTATTTTTTAAATTTTAATTTCTCGTAGGTATAATACCACTTTAATTTTGAATGATCCCCATTCCTTAGTTCTATTGTTTGCATGTGAAATGTTGTGCAGCCATATTTTTATTATTTTTCTGTATGCTTGCTTTATGGATGTGCACCTGTGAACATGAATTGCTAGTCTAAATTTTCTTGCAGTCCTGTGAACAGTGAGCTAGCCAGAGGACTGAGCTATAGACTCTGGACAACTTGTCTTTGGCCAGGGTACCAGCCTGAGACAGAGAGAGCTTCACTGGTCTATTGTAGACCCTGACTGCCTGAACTTATTTCCCATTGGAGTTCACCACACCTTACCATCCCTTCTGGAGAGCAGCACCACATGCGTAGTATTGGGGCAACCCCAAACCTGTCCACTGTGCTTATGTCCACTGTGCTAATTTTCTTGACATTATAAACACTCATTATAGCTCAGTTCTTATCTTACTGATACAAATGTTGCTTAAATAAGTGTTTAAGAAGACCTTTTAGTAATTTAGAGACAAAGTTTATTAGATGACCAGCACCAAGTTAAAGGTACAATTCCCACAGCTAGAGAATGTTTTAACCCTTTGTCACAGAACAGCTCAATATTTTTAAAGGGAGTCTGTCACCTCCCAGGCCCCTATAAAGCACTAAAATAGCCCCATAGCACATGCTCTAATAAATGCAACGTTACCTTTTGCGGCTTCTTTTGACCTTCAGAAACGCCAAAAACGCACTTTTAATGGTATGCAAATGAGGTATCGGAAGAGCCCGGAGGCGGGGTTCACCGGGCTCGAGCCCGGGCTCCTGTCCTTATTTGAATGAATTCCCCGCCCCAGCTACTTGCCGCACCCGCCCTCCACGTATCTCGGGTCCTCCCTTCCTTCCATACAAATCCCGCGCCTGCACAGCCTTCTGCCGGGACGGCGCATGCGCACTAGGTACGGCGATGCCGTGCCCAAAGTGGGCATCACAGTGCGCATGCGCCGTCCCGGCAGAAGGCTGCGCAGGCGCGGGATTTGTATGGAAGGAAGGGAGGACCCGAGATACGTGGAGGGCGGGTACGGCAAGTAGCTGGGGCGGGGAATTCATTCAAATAAGGACAGGAGCCCGGGCTCGAGCCCGGTGAACCCCGCCTCCGGGCTCTTCCGATACCTCATTTGCATACCATTAAAAGTGCGTTTTTGGCGTTTCTGAAGGTCAAAAGAAGCCGCAAAAGGTAACGTTGCATTTATTAGAGCATGTGCTATGGGGCTATTTTAGTGCTTTATAGGGGCCTGGGAGGTGACAGACTCCCTTTAAGACCGATTGAAAAAAATGTGTAAAATGTAATCATAAAAATATTGCCCCCGAAGGTGTACATAGCCTTTAATAAACTGATAATGAATCAGTGGGGAATGGTCCTATATTTGAAATATCACGTGTACAATTCATCATATTTATAAACACTGTATCATATTTAGAAATAAAAATACAAATGCTTTAGATACATAATAGTTTTACCAGATCTGTTGTAGAAGGTTAATATCCTTACTTCTTCTCTTCACTGTTCCAGATATCCACCACAGCCATAGTCACCTTTCTTTGCCGATAACCATTAATGACATTCCTCCTCGAATAGCACAGTTACTGGACAATGAGGATTCCTGGGACTTTAACATATTTGAATTAGAAGCTGTTACACATAAAAGGTAAATGGTAGTAACACATCATGGATGTAATCTGTACCTGGATATAATAAAACAATTAGACCCACTTTTTACACACATCAGTAAATCATAGAGGATGCTGTATGTGTTCTCCATGGGCAGAACACAAATCTACTGATTTTAATGTGTTTATTTACACATCACTGATTTTTCACTGACAGGGAGTCAGTGTAAAAACCATTTGCACTGTTTTGGCCCATGATGCGGACCAAACATTGAAGTCTAAGGGTCTTTGAAAAACACTGACAGAACATGTGTACAATGTTAACATCCAGCTGTGTTCTGTCTGTTTTTCCACTAACCATTGGTAGAAAATGCTTGGAAATACTTTTTTCAGCCTACCAGTGTATGTGGAATATGGATGACACTAGAAGGGCTAAAACAAACTTACAGACCGACACATTAAACACTGACCATCTTGTCTCGGAAATCACCACTGTCACAGACATGTTTGTTTGCCAAGGAAGCAAGGAAGCTGTACAAGTTGAACATTTGGACTGAATTATTTTACTATATACAGTATATATATATATATATACTCACCTAGTAAATATAAATTATTCATTTACTTGGTGGATGAATATAGGGGAACAGAAACCCCACAGCAAGAACAAAATTAGGCCACATCTGGTGCTAGTTCAAGCCACTAAACCATCGGAGTAACAGAACAGCCTAAAATTCTTTTCCCTCCTCCCATGCTTGGGCCATGAGGCTGCTCCTGTGGACAGTAGGAGCCCTGCACACGTTTATACTGTCCATGGTGCTGACCAGTGCTGCCCCTCTTGCTTCAGGGATGGGCACTTCTGTTATTGCTCTACAGCTGGGTCCCTGTGCAAGTGGTGTGCCTGCTCCTATGGGGGTCATTTACTGTGCTGAAATATGCTTAAATTAGGCTTATTTCAGGAGCAGATAGCTGCAAAACTGATAGTTGCGTTTTTTCAGCCAGCAGCTTGTGGCCAACAGGGGACCCCCTGATGTCTGAGGCCCCAAGCATTTGTTTGGTTTAGATGCTGGTAAAGTCTGGCACTGACTTCAGATTCATTGACCCAGATTCACTACTGACTCTGCACCTCAGTTTTTTTTTACAATTTTGCAACTTTTTTTTTTTGCATATAGTTGCAAAATGTCACGTCTGATGTTTTAGGCAGTTTTTCGCTGTGCTCGATGATGGTTGTGGCTTGGCAGATTTAAAATGTGACTCTTTGCACCAAAATGCACCAGAATTTCTGTTGTATAAATCTGAAACAAAGTACATAGTATGGCTGTAAAAAGACATATGTCTACCAAGCTCAACCAAGGGATAAAAGTTGATGTAAATTTTTAGAAAGGTAGTCTATAGCTGCCCCAGATTTATCATACAGCCTGAGCCACTGTGTCAATTCAAGAGCATTTAAAGACTCCCTGTCTAGATGTCTAACTAATAGTAGATCTGAGGCATTGTCTTTAAAGAGCATCTGTCAGCAGATTTGTACCTATGAAACTGACTGACTTGTTTGATGATGTTTTAATATATGCAGATGAACTCATCTTGCAACTGCCGCACCCTCTGCACTTTGATTGATAGGCAGTGAAAACATTGCCTGGTCCTGTCACTCAAAGTGCAGAGGGCGCAGCAGTTACAGAGAAAGCAGAGCCTCTAAAAGTAAGGGCAACGCCCCCATTGCTCCTAGAGGCTCATTTGCATATATTAAAAAATAATTTTTCTCAGTAATGCGGGGAACATGGCACCAACACAGATGCCTTCAGCTGCCAAGTTCACATGTAACAGGTCAGCCAGTGTCATAGGTACAAATCTGCTGACAGATGTCCTTTAAATTATAGGGTGCGTGATATAACAAAATGTTTTATATCTCTTTTTATGCTTTTTTAGGTCACTAGTTTATCTTGGTCTGAAAATATTTGCTTGTTTTGGTGTCTGTGAATATTTAAACTGCTCAGAAGCCACTCTGCGCTCCTGGCTCCAAATAATTGAGGCCAACTATCATGCGTCTAATGCCTACCACAACTCTACCCATGCAGCTGATGTCCTTCATGCCACAGCCTATTTCCTTCAGCAGGACAACGTGAAGGTATTTAGATTTCAAGCGTTATTATCTTCAGTATCTTATCTTCATGTGTGGCCCTAAAATAGTCCTGTGGGAGGGGCGTGACCGAACAAGATCCGAGAGCAGTGGTTCCAAACCTTATTACCACGGAGAACCCATGAAAAATGTTTCCACCACCGAGGAACCCCTAGTGCCATGCCTGTCTCAAAGAAGCTTTGTCTAGGGGCTTGTCCAATACTATAATTTGGCTAAGATATGTTTCCTGTCTTTGAGATGCTGAAATCAGTTTACCTTCCCCATTGTAAAGGTGGCAGGTCTTATTGTTGCTATGTTCTGGGGATCTCCTGATCAGCGCTTAAGGAACCCCAGGATTCCTGGAAACCCGGGTTGAGAAACCCCAGCACAGAGTACCTGGAGAAAATAAACACTAATCATGTGACTTCCTACAAGTGGTAATGATACAAAATTGTTATATTATAGACATATTTTAACCCCTCCCAGACCTGCGCCATACATGTAGAGCAGAAGTCCTGTAAGTAAACATGGCGTCCACTCAGAAGCTGATTGAGCACCATAGCCACCAGGTGCCTGCTCTTTTGCACAGCAGACAGCCACAGGTAATGACTGTGATTGGTAATAACGCTGATCACAGACACATAGACCCACATATCTGAGAGGCTTTTCCCTGACAGAGCTGTTCATTCCCTGTGGTAGCCTCAAGCAGGACTCCATAGGAACGCACTAAATCTACCATAGAGTGCAATGGTAATTCATTGAAGTCTATAGGACAAGCGATCAGACAATTGCATGTTCAAGTCCCCTAGGGGGGGCTTTAGAAAAATAAGTGTTTAAAAAATATATAGAAATTCAAATCACCCCATACTAAAAATTAGAATAAAAAATAAATAAATCATAGGTATCCCCATGTCTCAAAACACCCATACTATTAAAATATAAATGTATTTATCCTGTATGGTGAATGCCACAACAGAAACAAATCTACATGGCCAATTTGACATTTTTATTCATCTGACTCTTCATGTTTCTCTTCTTAGGCAAGTCTTGATGAATTGGACAAAGTAGCTGCTTTAATTGCTGCCACGGTTCATGATGTTGATCACCCCGGTCGCACCAACTCTTTTCTTTGCAATTCCGGCAGTGAATTAGCCCTTCTTTACAATGACACCGCTGTCTTAGAAAGTCATCACTCTGCATTAGCATTCCAGCTCACAGCAAAGGAAGGCAAATGCAATATTTTCAAGAACATGGACCGGTAGGTTACTTTACGCGTTACTGCGTTTTGCATGTGTAAACCAAAACTGAGCAAGAACTGCAATCACTGTTGACCTGAAGCTCAAAAGCTACATACAATATTTCTGACCAACCTAAGTACCCAACTGTCCTCATTTTCAAGAAAATGTGCATTTACAAGAAAGTGTCAAAATGTGTGGGATAAGTGTTTGTAAAGGGACATCCCTTTTAATGACTGCACCTCAAGCATAAATACAAAGAAATACAAAATATTTTATTATTGACATCATAAATCAACACAAAGAGAGGTTAAAAACTATTAAAGACTCATTGAGTTTTCCAAAAAACTTTTGATATGCCATAGAGACATCGGGGAGTCTGAGCTCTCCATCGATCACAAGAACGAGGAGAAAGAAATGCTCCAAATCACACACTCTCTCCTCACTGCAGAGGATGGAATTGAGACAGACCCACAAACTTCTATGAGTGTGTCTCCTGCAGCGAGGAGAGGGAGTACGATATACGAGGGCTTCTTTCTCGTTCTAGCGATCGGTATCGCTTATCGCCGATAAGTTTTGATATGTCTCTATGACATATCAAAAGTTTTTTGAAAACTCAATGAGCCTTTAAAATTCACTTTCACACTAAAGATGTGTGTTATGAGAACCCGGGGAGGAGCCGTAGACCAAAACATGGCTTATGAGGGACTGTTTATTGCAGGACAAGTTGTATTTTCTCATGTCACCATTTAATATTCCATATGTTGTACTGGGAAGCTGTGAGAAAATTATTAAAGGGTTTCTGTCATCAGTTTTGACCCTACAAAACAGGATGACATTTGCAATGTGCAAATGTCACCTGATGCCCAATATGTTAGTCGTTTTATTATTGGTGTCCCTATTTTTGTAAAAAATTAACTTTTGTGATATGTAAATTAGCCTCCTAGGAGCAGGGGGGCGGTAACCCTGCTCCTAGTGGCGCCGTTTCCCCACCTTCAGTAACGCCTCCTCGCTGTTGATTGACAGGGCCAGGCAGCTCGCTCTATCTGCTGCTGGCCCTGTCCGTGCTGCAAATCCCGCGCCTGCGCCGTGCGTCCTTCATTTGGCGCAGGAGCAGTGAGAGCAGCTGGCTGCCGGTTTCCTCACTGCGCCTGCGCCGATGACGTCGCAGTCCCCCCGGCGCAGGATTTGCAGCACGGACAGGGCCGGCAGCAGATAGAGCGAGCTGCCTGGCCCTGTCAATCAACAGCGAGGAGGCGTTACTGAAGGTGTGGAAACGGCGCCACTAGGAGCAGGGTTACCGCCCCCCCTGCTCCTAGGAGGCTAATTTACATATCACAAAAGTTAATTTTTTACAAAAACGGGGACACTAATAATAAAATGACTAACATATTGGGCATCAGGTGACATTTGCACATTGCAAATGTCATCCTGTTTTATAAGGTCAAAACTGATGACAGAAACCCTTTAATGGGTTGGAATTGGTAAAAAAATTTCCGTCTACGGAGCTTTTTGAGGTTTTTTTTTTTTTTACTGGTATTCTATTTTTATTGATACCATTTTTCGGGTGTATGATTTTTCAACCACTTCTATTGAATTTTTGGAGGAAGGTGGAGCAACAAAAGAATGATAATTTGCCCATTTTGATTTTTTTCATTACTGTGTTCACAGTATGGGTTAGAAATGTAGAGAAATATGGTCAGCACCCGACTCAATGTGCGCCAGCCATCAGTGGAAGGAGGAGGCTCCAGCAAACACAATGTAACGAACTCCCAGCAGGACGCTTCATGTATTCAATTCATATGCTCATTTATTTTTACAGGTATATATCCATAAAGAGGACGCGTTTCTGCCCATCCAGCCTTCATCAACTGATGAAGTTGATGAAGGCTGGACAGGCCGAAACACGTCCTCTTTATAGATACACTCACCGGCCACTTTATTAGGTACACCTGTCCAACTGCTCGTTAACACTTAATTTCTAATCAGCCAATCACATGGCGGCAACTCAGTGCATTTAGGCATGTAGACATGGTCAAGACAATCTCCTGCAGTTCGAACCGAGCATCAGTATGGGGAAGAAAGGTGATTTGAGTGCCTTTGAACATGGCATGGTTGTTGGTGCCAGAAGGGCTGGTCTGAGTATTTCAGAAACTGCTGATCTACTGGGATTTTCACGCACAACCATCTCTAGGGTTTACAGAGAATGGTCCGAAAAAGAAAAAACATCCAGTGAGCGGCAGTTCTGTGGGCGGAAATGCCTTGTTGATGCCAGAGGTCAGAGGAGAATCGGCAGACTGGTTCGAGCTGATAGAAAGGCAACAGTGACTCAAATTGCCACCCGTTACAACCAAGGTAGGCAGAAGAGCATCTCTGAACGCACAGTACGTCGAACTTTGAGGCAGATGGGCTACAGCAGCAGAAGACCACACCGGGTGCCACTCCTTTCAGCTAAGAACAGGAAACTGAGGCTACAATTTGCACAAGCTCATCGAAATTGGACAGTAGAAGATTGGAAAAACGTTGCCTGGTCTGATGAGTCTCGATTTCTGCTGCGACATTCGGATGGTAGGGTCAGAATTTGGCGTCAACAACATGAAAGCATGGATCCATCCTGCCTTGTATCAACGGTTCAAGCTGGTGGTGGTGGTGTCATGGTGTGGGGAATATTTTCTTGGCACTCTTTGGGCCCCTTGGTACCAATTGAGCATCGTTGCAACGCCACAGCCTACCTGAGTATTGTTGCTGACCATGTCCATCCCTTTATGACCACAATGTACCCAACATCTGATGGCTACTTTCAGCAGGATAATGCGCCATGTCATAAAGCTGGAATCATCTCAGACTGGTTTCTTGAACATGACAATGAGTTCACTGTACTCAAATGGCCTCCACAGTCACCAGATCTCAATCCAATAGAGCATCTTTGGGATGTGGTGGAACGGGAGATTCGCATCATGGATGTGCAGCCGACAAATCTGCGGCAACTGTGTGATGCCATCATGTCAATATGGACCAAAATCTCTGAGGAATGCTTCCAGCACCTTGTTGAATCTATGCCACGAAGAATTGAGGCAGTTCTGAAGGCAAAAGGGGGTCCAACCCGTTACTAGCATGGTGTACCTAATTAAAGTGGCCGGTGAGTGTATATACCTGTACAAATAAATGAGCATATGAATTGAATACATCAAGCGTCCGCTGGGAGATTGTTAAACAGTATGGGTTAAACACTTTTATATTTCATCATTTTTGGACCCGTCAATGGCAATGATGATTATTTTACGTGGTTCTTTTTTTCTTTATATTTTTAAAAACTTTGTTTAGCCCCCTTAAGGGGTTTTAGCATGCAATTATTAGAGTGCTGTAGTTTACTGTTGCAGTCAATGGGAATATTGCTGTGTGCTGCCTTAGGCAGGGGTCGATAAAAAGGGTTTACATACATAATATAAAACAAAAAGAGACTTTTACAGAGCAGGAGAGCACCTTGCAGCAAGAACTTACAGTCTACAAGGAAAGGTGGAAGGAGACAGTAAGTGAGGGTAGAAGCTGCTCATTTCATCGTGTACTAGCAGCAGGCTTATTGCAGGTGGTAGGTTTTCCTGTAGAGGTGGGTTATTAGGTTGCTTTTGAAAGTTTGGATGGTGGGGGGAGAGTCTGGTGTGCTGGGGTAGTGAGCTCCATAATTTAGTTAAGGTGCACTTTTTTGAATACCGCTTTTTTACCCTTCTTCAGAACTCAGTATCGAACCCTTCGTCAAGCCATAATTGACATGGTTTTAGCCACAGAGATGACCAGACACTTTGAGCATGTGAACAAGTTTGTGAATAGTATCAACAAGCCCATTGCTGCTGAAGAGAACAACTCAAATGTAAGATAATAATAATGAACACTATTAATAATCTTTATATAAGATGATATTGGGACCGGCAGTTCATTATGTGACATTTCTTGCTTTTACACTCCGGAGTATTAAACGCTGCAAATCCTGTAATATGGTGATGATGAGATGTAATATATAGACGTGTCTGATATTACCACTGCCAAGAAACATTGGGGATTAGCAAACCTCTAGAGGTTCTCATCTAAGGTGAAGCAAACAAATAGCCTAAATAACCAGGCAGTTATCTTTGAGTACAGTAGCTGTGATTTTAGGCACATTGCTGCAATAACAGCTGGGATTGGAGAAACCTCAGTGGCTTTTCTTGTCTTCCTACTTTGAACCCCCAAATAGCAACAGCTCAGGGCCTAAGAAATGGCCCTAGGGCCATATCAAAACAGATATTCTTAAGCGGCGACACACACAAGACAATGGTCTGCCGCATTGTGTCCAATCAGTCATCTATTGGATCTTCATCAACATGGCTGATTAAACTTGCTAACCACAAAAACTGACTCCCTGGTCCTTGAGTACAAAGCCAGTGACAGCTGAATTTGGTCAATCATGCCATACAGATGTACTGTAGTTTCAGCCAACCACGGCAAAAATTTTCCACAGAAAATGGACAGAAGTCTGCCATCAGTCATTGCCAATAACAGTTTTCCAAACAATGGTGGGCCACAATGAGCCATTTCATCCAGCTTTAATCTTATGTATTGCTGGCTTTAGGGCATACTTTTGGAATGCCAAAATAGCTGGCTGTGGCCTATGGGACTGAAAAACAAAATTGGCCATGTCTCGGGAATGGAATTATGATCTTCTTTTTTCTATGTATTTATAAGTATATTTCCTAAGGTTTCTCATGGTTTGTCTGCAGAGTGAAGACAGTGACTGCGAGTGTTCCCCCAGTATCAAAAATTCACCAGAGAATCGCATCCTCATCAAACGCATGTTGATAAAATGTGCAGATGTGGCCAACCCTTGTCGTCCATTGGATTTGTGCATTGAATGGGCTGGAAGGATCTCCGAGGAGTATTTTGCACAGGTATAATACCTCAAGAAAACACTGTCAATCATCTGCTTCTCAGTTATAAGAATGAAGCATACTTGCATTTAGGGCTTGTGCACAACAGCTGTATTACGGGGCTGCCATAGAGGTGTAGGAGCCCAACACTTATTTTCAATACAAATCTGCCAGAAAAAAGTGCCATGCTTCATAGATGTACAGAGGTATTGTCCTGTAAAAACATTCCTAGAAAGGGAGAATATCTTGCTATTTTGGCACACATGGGAAGGGTATGGGGGCGGAATTTATCATGAAGTTATATCATTCTCATGTGAGTTTGTGTTGGTGTACTGTGCAATAAATTTATCAAAGGTCAAACTGCTACACCAGATTTTCTGCACCACCCCACTATTGGAGTCAGTTTGCAATTGTATTATTTTTTTTAATCTGTGATAAATCTGGAGTAAAACTAATTAACATAGCAAACCACTTCGAAACCACTTGTAAAAATTAAAAAAGTTTCAAAATTTTTGCGCAAGTAACCCAGTAAAGTTATAGGCCCTATTTCATGACTTTGTAAAGCCATAATTCTGAGGTGCAAGACATGATAAATTCCCTCCATGGAAAGGAGTCTTCATTGTTGGACCCTCCAATAAGACTCCATGATGGTGGGCAAGCCATTATGGGGCAGTGGGAATAGTAAAAATGGGGTCCAGCATTCTGGATCTTGAAAAGTCGCAAATTATAGAGCACGCCATATTTTACCATAATTTGCCACTTTTCACTTCTCTCATGGATGAGGCTTCCACTGCCATTCCTAACACCAGCCTTAGTATATCTTCCCTGGTGTTTTAAAGTCCTCACCATTTTCACTATTCTTGCTTACACCTAAAACCCATAAGACCTAATACTCCTTACTGTTTGGGGTTCCTTACTATGTGTCAGCAAACACAATTATGATGATTGCAGATTGACTGCTATGAAAACTAGGAATCTATTTTTTCATAATTAGCGAAAAGTTAACTGGTAGGTTTCTGTGTACATAAAACTAAACAACGTTCCTGTTAAATTATGTCATTTTATTACAGACTGATGAAGAGAAGCGACAAGGTTTGCCAGTAGTCATGCCAGTATTCGACCGGAACACATGTAGCATACCGAAATCTCAAATATCATTCATAGACTATTTTATCACAGACATGTTTGATGCATGGGACGGTAAGAACAGAGACTATAATATATGTATTCTGCATCTTAAATATACTTTTACAGGTTCTTTAGCTTAAAGGTGTTTTCCGAGTGTTTTATACTGATGACCTTTCCCCAGGGTCTGATCAGTGTGGATTTCATGCTCTGCACCCCCACCAATCAGCTGCTTGGAGAGGCTGCAGTGCTCCAGTGAGTACCGTGGCCTCCTCGCAGCTTAACCTAGGCCAGTGATGTCATGTTCATCGGTTACGTGGCCTAAGCTCAGCTCAGTCCCATTGAAGCACAGCCACTATCCAATGGATGGCGCTGAGGGTGAAGGGAGTTGGACCTCCACCAATCAATCAGTATAAACACTCCCTCATTCTCTAATATTTACTGTATTACACTAGATGGATTTTTGAAGACTGAGAATGTTTCCAAACATTTAGGCCAGTTTCATACAAACATACTCAGCCTGGAAAACACATTTTGTGTGAGAGCTGTATTTATGGAACTGAACACTGCTCCTCTGAAGTGAACTCGCACCATTATAATGATTTATGATGCTGTGAATTCCCATCTCATCGTGGGGCTACTGAACTTTACTCACATGATGCGTGACTACAGTACAGTAGACCCATGGTGAGATGGGAATTCATAGCATCATAAATCATTATGATGCTGCAAGTTTACTTTAGAGGAGCAGTGTTCAATCCCTCCACAAAACATGTTTCCGGGACTGAATAAGCTTGTGTGAACCTGGCTTTACAAAGAGCCTGTAGGCAAGGAAAAGGAAACTAAAGGCTGCCAGAAGGAGCGGAAGACGCTAAAGTCTCCTATCATAGGAAAGCTTGAATTTGTTCCGTTATAATCTTCGATCTATAGAGCATATGGTGTCAAGGAGCAGGGTGCACATAACATCTCATCGAGCTTCTAGCCTCCCCACTAATGGTGTCCTGCTTGTTTTCAGCTTTCGCACATTTACCCAACCTTATACAACACCTGACTGAAAACTACAAGTATTGGAAATCATTAGATGATTTAAAGTGCAAGAGCCTCAGGTACTCATCTGACATCAACAAATAACGGACGATCAGTGACCTCCCGACCTACCTGCACTGTGAACCAGTTACTGGTGGTGTAATCCAGAATAAGGGAAAGCTGTATTCTGAAGACTGGATGGAGCACGTACAACAGACGTGCTAATGGTTGACCACATGATGACATGGACATCAAATCAAAGGGAAACACTGACAAACATTGGAAGCCAAGCTGTTCTCTAGGATTTTACACCGGCATGAACATCTACGTTAACTGCCATCCTATTGACATCTTCACCAGCTTATCCTCACTTTTGGACTACCCAGTTGCATTTTTATTGCTTGATTCTTGACTAATTATCAAAGGATATTACATTGGACCAGAACTAAAGACTACATCATTTTTTTAATGCCAGCTGTTGCTACATATATATCATGGAGAAAGGAAGAACGTGTGATGTTTTCCTGAATTACTGCTGATCTACTGTGTTTGTACAGGTCTATATTCAGGGGTGTAATCCGTGACTCAGGAAGACTTCTTACACTTGCCATATGGGAGCCATGAGTTCACTCTCTATTTTCTTATCAATTTAATTCTAGGTTCACTACAAGGTGCCCAAACACCTTCAATAGCTGTAGGCCAAATGCTCGTTCATTCATGAGTTGAGCATATCCAGTATGTGTTTTCAATGGGGAGGAGAGAAGAAAGCTGCTGACCGACATCTCTGGTAGCAGACTATCTCCCCAGAGAACAGATAGATCAGATGTTGAAATTCATCACGTCAGAAGTGTCAGAGCTCCCCCTACTCATTAGGGTGCCTTCACACAGGATGGAAATCAGTTTGATTCATCTGAATAGGGTTTGTTTGCCATCAAACACATGCATTTCTGCAAGCCTCCTTCTCATGAATGGAACTGATTTTCAGTCCCAGAAATTTCTGCAACAAAATCTGCCACATATGGCGGCACCTTTGGTTTGGATGGTCCCACCGAAAATGGCAGGTTTGGCAGAGGATAGTTTAATGTGTATGGGGAGGCCTTAAAGAGGACGTGCCATCTCAAGCATCGATGACACATGGCTAGGATATGCCACCACCAATGTTTGATAGTTGTGGGTCTCACCTCTAAAATGGAGCCTGCAAACTGACACGATATGCCACCAATGTTTGAGATGACACAACCTCTTTCAGGCTGGCCACACACGTTAGATTGCTGTCAGCCAGACATCTATCTCACCCTTATTTTCACAGAAGTGCTTTCCCACACATCTGTCCCATTGTCCTCCAATGATAAGAGCCTCCCTCTTGCTTAGTACAGTGGGCTCCATTTTACTCATCCATCGGTGGCCTCCATTGAGGCAGTGCAAAGTGTTATTCATGGAGGCTGCTGATGGGCCAGTCTGATTTACTCGTCCATCAGCAGCCATAGTTCGGTGAAAATAATGATAAAGTGGGCAATACCTTTAATCTATGCCCTGCTCAAAGCGGCAGCATGGAGACTTTTTGTAGCAGTACTGTGGAATACTTTATGCTGCAAGCAACTCGCGGCAATCGTCTGGAAAGTAGTGCTACAAAAACTCTCCATACATCCCCAGTCTAACTCCACTCAACACCAGAACAGTTAGATGTGGCCACAGTTACCCGGAATATCCCATAGCCCCTCACAGGCAGTCCAGCAAGCCACCCTGTAAATCTGCTCCTATAGCTAAGCTTTCTGGACTACTATACATGTGGCGGATGGAGCGGGATGGTGGAGCTAGTGGCATTTTTTAGTAGAGTTAGTCTTTAATTAATAGTTTTAAAAGGATGTGAAATATGACTTTACGGTCAATGCCATTGCTGATTCTACAGCAAATAATCCTTACAGGTTAGTTTAATGTGATGAGAGGTATATTATATCATTACAGATCATTATACCATGAACACAACATTAAATGTGGTTACTAGACTACGTTTCCACATTATGGGACTGCTGAGGTCCATTTTTTTGTAAAAAAAAAAAAAATCTACCTTTACTTTAGTTTTGTAGATGGAAGATTGCAGTATATATAGCTATATTTAAGCTAATGTTTATTTTCCTGGCAAAATCTAGAGCTGCATTTATATTGTCATAGTGACCTTATAGGAAAATTCTAGAGCCTTTTTGGATTCTTTTTGCAGGGACTGACATTGTTACGCTTGCTAGTGTAGACGTATACGCCACCCTACGGTGTGGTTTTCTATATGGAGGACACATAATCTGTATTCAGTGTTATAAGGGCTAAACATTTATTATGAACCATTTTTCCAGCTGCACCATAATCTTAAAATCTTAAAAGTATGAACATAAAGATTCTTTTCTCTCATTATTTACTGGATTGTGTTGTCTGTATAGTCAGTGCATGGTCTGTAATTCACTAACCCAGGAAGAAACACGGACCGCAGGGGCGTAGCTAAAGTCTCATGGGCCCTGGTGCAAGAGTTCAGCTTGGGCCCCCCTTCCCTCAGTGCTTTGTGGCCAGGGGCAGGGGAGCACATAGCCTTCCTGCTGCCTGCAAAATTGAAACAGTACCCCTCCCCCCTAACCCTCCACCGCCCCCCCCCCCCCATGCCAAATTCTTGACCTAACCCCTTTCCTCCTGCCAGAGGTGTCATTTGAAGATTCTTTGCCCCAGTGCAAACTCTATGACAGAGGCCTCCCATACATACACTTTCTATAATACTGGTGTCTTCTTATGAGGCACAAGGGTCTTTGGGCCCCCTCAGGCTCCTGGGCCCGGGAGCAACTGCTACCTCTGCACCCCCTATAGCTACGCCCCTGCTCTCAGGATAATACAAGACATTCAACAACACATTTTTTATGTTATCATTGCCATCTGCTCAAAGCTTTAATCCTCATTCGCACGTCCATGTCCATGCTCAAATAAGTGAGAAGGTGATCAGTGATGCATCCATGAAGCTGTTCGTAAAGGATCTGTGTTGTATCCGTTTTTTGCTGTCCACGTGCCACCCGTGTTTCACTGAACAGCTGGAAAATAATTTTCTAAGCATCTCTTCCTAATGATCAGTGAAATATGGATGCAACACGGATGGCATCCGTTTTGCATCCGTGGTTTTCACAGACTCATAGACTATAATGGGCATGATCCGTGAACACCGAAAAAATAGAGCGTGCATCCGTGCTAAAACCACGGACCCACGTATTGTGCTAAAACACTGATGTGTGAATACATCAGTACATCAATACATTTAATACATCAATACATTTAAATGAACGGGGACATGTGCTGTTCGTGGAACACTGACACGTGAATGAGGCTTCAAAGGGATTGTCTGAGATTGCAAAAAAAGGTTTGCTGGGTTTTTTTTTTTTTTTAATTTGCCACTCTTGCCCCACGGCTATTTCTGGTACTGTAGCTCATCCCAAATTAAGTGAATGGAGCTTAGCTGCAGTACCAGACATCATCAATGAACAAATAAACTAAACCTAGAAATGAATACTAAAAGTAAACAGTAAAATATTTAAAAATCTGATCTGTTCCATGATTGGATAGAGACCGAATGAGAGGGTAGGGCTTAGTTAACGGATTCAGCTGAAAGAGACAGTGAATTTTTAGTAAATGTTTGATATGTCATAGAGACATATTAAAATTTTTTCATCAGTGAGGTTCCGAGCTCTGAGACCTCCACCAATCACTAGAACGAGGAGAGAGAAGTTCTGATCTAGCGCACTCTCTCTCCTCGCTAAAGGAGAGAAAACAAGATGGACTTAATAGAAAGTCTGTGCCAGTCTTGCTTCCCTCTCCTGCGTTTCACTCTCCTCCTTTTAGCAACCCCCACTGATGAAAACGTTTAATATCTATAATTCAAGTTGAGAACTGCACAACAGGAATGCAACAGATTTTCTCACCGATACATCTCCATACCCAACACTTCATATAACTCAAGAAAATGCAGTGACGTCAGCATCTCCAAAACTGATGATTTTATTGTGTCAACCCAGCATGTACAAATCTGTGACATTTTGGTTACATCTTAGCCTTTTTCAAGGCATGAGAAAGACTAAGATGTAGCCAAAACGTTGCATATTTGTACATGCTGGATGGACCCAATAAAATTACTAGTTTTGGAGATACTGATGTCATTGCATTTACTGTA
Organism: Rhinella marina; assembly: GCA_900303285.1. Lineage (NCBI taxonomy): Eukaryota > Metazoa > Chordata > Amphibia > Anura > Bufonidae > Rhinella > Rhinella marina. Next base: position 89,979 of record ONZH01019030.1, on the reverse strand, counting down.
CTAATGTGTCTCTATGACACAGAAAAAAAGTTTACTGAAAATTCAGTGACCCTTTACAGGAATTTTCCAGTTTTAATGATTTTTAAGCAAGTGCCCGCAGCCTGGCCCCTGAAACAGAAGTCATACTTACTGACTCAACGCCGTTACATTTTTAGCCATTAAATATAATAGGAGGCCGCTAGGTCCAAGGAAAAGGAGGAGATGAAAGGATGAAGAGCTGGCATATATTCTTTTTGTGTATTCTCTGTGTTTAGTGTTCATTTGATCCATTTAATTAAATGTCCGCATTGGTATCCAATCCCATTTTTGACAAATATAAGATACAGGAGGCTACATGGACCTCTGATATGATCAGGTAAGCAAGCTTTTAATGAGATGTAATGGTTATACATATATATATTGAATTGGATGGGGGATGACTTATGCTCGCATATAAAATAATTCAACCCAGATCTTCGTTGCAATACAAGTCCCCCCTTTCACACACATATATATAAAAATAAAAAGAGTAGTCTTCACCCCAGGAGTACTTATCCAACTTGTTGTAATAGGTCAGTTTAACTCTGAAGCAACCCTGTGGTTCACAGTAAGGCCCCTTTCACACGAGCGAGTTTTCCGCGCGGGTGCAATGCGTGACGTGAACGCATAGCACCCGCAGTGAATCCTGACCCATTCATTTCTATGGGTCTGTGTACATGAGCGTTTTTTTTCACGCATCAGTTCTGCGTTGCGTGTAAAATGCAGCATGTTCTATATTCTGCGTTTTTCACGCAGCCCTGGCCCCATAGCAGTGAATGGGGCTTCAGTGAAAAACGCATTGCATCCTGAAGCAAGTGCGGGTGCAATGCGTTTTTCACTGATGGTTGCTAAGAGATGTTGTTTGTAAACCTTCAGTTTTTTATCACGCGTGTGAAAAACGCATCAAAACGCATTGCAGCCGCGCGGAAAAACTGAACAACTGAACGCAATCGCAGACAAAACTGACTGAACTTGCTTGCAAAATGGTGCGAGTTTTCCTGAACGCATCCGGACCTAATCCGTGACGCTCGTGTGAAAGAGGCCTAAGAGTGCCTTGAAACAATATCTAAAACCCTTGTACATTTCCATGTTTTTAACGTTACACCCACAGCCTTAAATGTATTTGACTGGGATTTTATGCGATAGACCAACACAAAGTAGCAAGTATGTGTGAAAAACAATACATGGTTTTCAAAATGTTTAATAAATAAAAATCTGAAAAATGTAGCATGCATTTGTATTCAGCCCCCTGTACTCCAGTAGCCCTAAATAAAATCCAGTGTGACCAATTGCCTTGAAAAGTCAACTAATTAGTAAAAAGAGTCCACCTGTGTGTAATTTATACTCAGTATAACTACAGCTGTTCTGTGAAGGCCTCACAGGTTTGTTAGAGAACATAAGGGATCAAACAGCATCATGAAAACCAAGGAACATGCCAGACAGGTCAGGGATAAGGTTGTGGAGGAGTGTGAATCAAGGTTAGGTTCTAAAAAAAATATCCCAAGCTCTGAACATCTCATGGAGCTTTGTTCAATCCATCATCCAAAAATAGAAAGAGTATGGCACAATTACAAACCTACCATGACATGACCGTCCACCTAAACTGACAGCCCAGGTATGGAGAGCACTAATTAGAGAGGCAGCCATGAGGCCTGTGGTCACTCTGGAGGATTTCAGATTTTTATTTAAAAGGGAGTCTGTCACCTCATTTTCACCTATATAGCTAACAGCACTGCCCCACAGAAGATTGCAGACACATCCCAGATATACCTGTGTGCACTTTGTGCCTGTATTCCTTGTTCAGAAAAAGCACTTTTATTCTGCAGGAAAACAGCTCCCAAGTGCCCGGCTCTGCTGCTGCTGCAAACCAGACTGAAGAGGGGAGGGCTGCTTTAGCTGCTCATATCTTGGGATTGGTAGCAGATAGAAAAACGGTTCTGACCTTTTTTGAAAGCTGACATTCCAAGCTTTAAAATGATACTTTAAAATCACAGCATTATAGCCAGTATCTCAGAAGATATAGCTGTTAGAAATCGAGTCAGGAGAGAAAGCTGTTTTTGTTTCACTTTCAGCTGTGCACATGGGAGCTGTTTTCCTGCAGAATAAAAGTGCTTTTTCTGGACATGTAATCCAGACACACAGTGCACACAGGTATGTCTGGGATGTGACATGTAATACACACACACAGTGCACACAGGTATGTCTGGGATGTGACATGTAATACAGACACACAGTGCACACAGGTATGTCTGGGATGTGACATGTAATACAGACACAAAGTGCACACAGGTATGTCTGGGATGTGTATGCAATCTTCTGTGGGGCACTGCTGTTAGTTATATAGGTGAAAATGAGGTGACAGACTCCCTTTAATAAAAATTTTGAAAACCATGTATCATTTTCTTTTCACTTCACACATACTTGCTACTTTGTGTTGGTCTATCCCATAAAATACATTTGTTTGTGGGTGCAACATGAAAAATTGTGGAAAAGTTCAAGGGTTATGAATACTTTTTCAAGGCACAATATAGATACTGGTAAGAGGCAGCGGCCCAGCCTAAGGACCCTTAGTGACTGACGTAAAAAGGAGTATTGGTGATCACTAAGGGGTTAATGGTAGCTGGATTTTGGGGGTCAATAAGGAGGTATCTGAACAAAAATTTACAACTAACCAGTAGACAGGACTAAGAAGAGTACAGGCTGCAGGGACTTCAGGAACATGTCACTTTCCCCTAATAACATATTACAAAGTTATGTATGTAGTGACATACACTACTGATTTATGTCACACACTTTTTCCACTACTTATTGAAAGGCGCTGTGCAGTTTGATGACGGAAAGAAAGGCTTAAAAAAACCTAAGCATTACCTAAGCAATTCCACTGCTGCTGCCGCCATTCTGATGCTTTCCTGGTCCGAGCTCCACAGGCAAAAAATGCCTAGAGAAACCCGCTCAGCTAAACACTGGCTTTGCCATTTTAAGTGTGTCAAACCGGGACCATAAAGTGGAGACCATGTGAGTTATAATTCTTTTTGTAATCTGTTCTGACCCATATTTAAAGGGAGTCTGTCACCTCATTTTCACCTATATCACTAACAGCACTGCCCCACAGAAGATTGCAGATGCATCCCAGACTGTGTGCACTGTGTGTCTGTATTACATGTTCAGAAAAAGCACTTTTATTCTGCAGGAAAACAACTCCCAAGTGCCCGGCTCTGCTGCTGCTGCAAACCAGACTGAAGAGGGGAGGGCTGCTTTAACTGCTCATATCTTGGGATAGGTAGCAGATAGAAAAATGCTGACATTTCAAGCTTTAAAATGATTCTAAAATCACAGCATTATATCCAGTATATCAGAAGATATAGCTGTTAGAAATCGAGTCGGGAGAGAAAGCTGTTTTTAGTTTCACTTTCAGCTGGGCACTTAGGAGCTGTTTTCCTGCCAAATAAAAGTGTTTTTCCTGGACATGGAATACAGACACAAAGTGCACACAGGTATGTCTGGGATGTGACATGTAATACAGACACACAGTGCACACAGGTATGTCTGGGATCTGACATGTAATACAGACACATAGTGCACACAGGTATGTCTGGGATGTGACATGTAATACAGACACATAGTGCACACAGGTATGTCTGGGATATGACATGTAATACAGACACACAGTGCACACAGGTATGTCTGGGATGTGACATGTAATACAGACACATAGTGCACACAGGTATGTCTGGGATGTGACATGTAATACAGACACACAGGCACACAGGTATGTCTGGGATGTGTCTGCAATCTTCTGTGGGGCAGTGCTATTAGTTATATAGGTGTAAAAAAAGGTGTCAGACTCCTTTTAAAAGGTTTTATCCCCTTGCAGGGGCAGATTGGCCATAGACCTGACAGGGAAATTTCCCGGTGGTTGGATGCCCAGGGAGCCACCCAAGCCACCATCTCTGCCGCTGGCTGGGTACATAATAAGCCATCAGTGGTAATTAACTCTGTGAGAATCAGGTACACATGTACCCTGCCAGCAACATGCCCTCCTGAATTCAACTATGTCCCGCATCTCATTTCCTAAGCTCTCTGCTCCATATCTTAATCAGAGACAACTTGAAGAGAAGGAGAGAAAATTGCAGGTATTGATGGCTTACTCAGAGGGACATGCTTTTGGGCAATATATTGTGCGGTACTATGGTATGTGGTATTCTGCACTATGGTATTGCTGACCCCTCTAGTTTTGTTGCCCCCCCCTCCTGTCAATTTAGACCCTCCTACAATATGAGGCACCTTTTAGGTATTTTTTTTCCAGGGCCACTTTAGGTTCCCAATCCGCCCCTGTCCCCTTGAATACCATATCTGCCTATTGATAAGTCCAGTACTAGACAATGCAGAAGTCTAGTAAAGCAAACGACAGGTGTGGGGGACAGAACTGCAGCAGGCTACGAACAGCCAGGGGCAGCAACAATCTGATTATTTTAGACAATGTACTTTCAACAACATGCAGTAACTGATGCCTGTCATGATATGATATTTGAAGTGGTCGTCTGGCTTTTTAAAGGGAGTCTTTCACCTGTTTTTCACCTATATAACTAACAGCACTGCCCCACAGAAGATTGCAGACATCCCAGACATACATGTGTGCACTGTGTGTCTGTATTACATGTCCAGGAAAAGTACTTTTATTCTGCTGGAAAAAAGCTCCCAAGTGCCCAGCTAAAAAGTGAAAGTAAAAACAGCTTTCTCTCCCACTCAATTTCTAACAGTTATATCTTCTGATATACTAGATATAATGCTGTGATTTTGGTATCATTTGAAAGCTTGATTTTTCAAAGAAAGTCAGGACCATTTTTCTATCTGCTACCAATTCCAAGATATGAGCAGCTAAAGCAGCCCTCCCCTCTTCAGTATGGTTTGCTTTGGGCACTTTCAGCAGCAGAGCTGGGCACTTGGGAACTGTTTTCCTGCAGAATAAAAGTGCTTTTCCTGGACATGGAATAAAGACACACAGTGCACACAGGTATGTCTGGGATGTGTCTGCAATCTTCTGTGGAGCAGTGCTCTTAGTTATAATTGTTAAAAACAGGTGAAAGACTCCCTTTAATTTTTTTTTTTTTTTGGTCAGGCAATTAAAGCCTCCAATCTTCTCGGGTATGGCGCTACAAGTTTTGCACACCTGGATTTGGGCATTTTCCTACATTCTTCTCTGCTGATCCTCTCAAGCTCTGTCAGGTTGGACGGGGACCGTTGTTGGACAGCCATTTTCAGGTCTATCCAGAGATGTTCAATTGAGCGAAGGTGTCTCAACTAAGTCCTGAGTTGCTTTTTCTGAACATGGAATACAGACACACAGTGCACACAGCTATGTCTGGGATGTGTCTGCAATCTTCTGTAGGACAGTGCTGTTAGTTATATAGGTGAAAAACAGGTGAAAGACTCCCTTTAAATGGGTTATTCTGGTAAAAATAAATGATGACTTATCCTCAAATGGCCGGGGGTCAGAGTCCCGGGAGCCGCCTAGCTCAACTGGCTCCAGGCAGCTCTCTAAGCACAGTGCCGTACATTGTACAGCGGCTGTGCTTGGTATTGCAGCTCAGCCCCATTCACTTCAATGGGGCTGAGCCCCTTCTGGGCCATGTGACCAATGTATGTTGATATCACATTGTTTACGAAGGCTGCGGCACCTCTTTTATCAGCTCCTCTAATGGCCCCTATGACACCTGGGACCCCCGCTGATCTGATATTGATGACCTATCCTGAGGATAGGTCATCAATATTAATTACCGGATAACCCCTTTAAAAGGCATAAAAACCATTCAACCATCCTCCACATGACTCTGATGAAGCTGAGGATGGGAGATAATAATGGAAGCATTGCAAGTAGTTATGAGCTAATCTATTTGCCGCTTTGTAGATTCGATACGAATCTTGGAAATTTTCCGCTGCTAAGCGAATCCGGATTTTTTGAGATTCGCTCCGTTAGATTCAAAAATGTTCTTAAAGATTTCTACACATTCGCTATGTACTTGTACTATAAATTGTACGCTAATGCTATGTATAAGTTACTTTATACGCTGTTGTGTACGAATTCAGTTAATTAGCAAACTTTTACTGTTGGTTCGTTATTCGTGCGGCAAAAATCCCAGGAAGAAAGCAGTCACCTGACCTAGTGGGAAGGGATTGCTCTGATTGGCTCAGGCTCGGTAAGTCAGTGTCACGAACGTAACTGCTTCAGGTTGCAGGCGTTCGGCTAGACTTCTAAAGTGACATAATGTGACATGTTTTCCTCTGGATTTGGTTGCTGTTTACCACACCCCTTCCCTGTTGCGGGTGTGGTGATTCTCTTTCCCCGATTTATCCCTTCCGGTTTATACTTTCTGCTGACTTTGTTGTCTGTGGTGTTGTTCTCGGCTGAGATCTGGTTGCTGCAATATCTGCACTAAGATCAGTGTCATTTTCCCTATTGTGTTTATCCTACTTTTCCCTGTTGTGGTTTTGCCTCCTGGAGTCTCCTGTTCGTCCGTCCTCTTTTCCCCTGTCACTAGCTGCAGGGTTTTACAGGGTCAGTTTGTTATTAGGTTCCTGTGTATGAACTCTCCTACAACTAAGGCCTGTTCATACTGGTAGTCAGTCAGGGCCTAGTTTCAGGGTACCCTGCAGGAGGTGACCATTTCCCTTGTTTGGTCTTTTCCCTTCCCTCTTACACTTGATGTGGCTATACCCTCCACACCAGAGCGTGACAGTCAGTGACGCATCAGTTGTGCTGCGACTGCTGAGACGAGCAGAAGCACTGTCTGTGAAGTTCTGAGAGATAGAGAACTGTTTTGTTAAAATTGGGGTGTAATTGTTCTGGGAATCCATAATACCCATATCAGGGATACTGCAGGGCCAGTGCAGAGCTAGTAATTATTCAGGCAGGGAGAGAGACAAAGACCAGCTGCAGGGCCATAGTCAAGTGAAAATGTCTGGCATGGAAAAGCAAAAGGGTTCCAGCCAGACCTCGAGCTCCAAAAAAAGGAGAAGGTGGCACAGGGCAGCAGTGCCAAAGGACCTGTAGCCGGAGCTTCTACTTGTAGAATTCGCAATACTTGGCCACTGTTCCACCAGGCTAACCCACCAAGGCGCAAAATTGTAGTGGAGTTCACCATGTATTTAAGCTCTCCAGAGCTAAATGCTGAGGATCACCTGGATGTAATTTAGCAAAATTCGCTCTGCCTCTGAGTAGTGCATGTTGTGGCCTAGTGTCGTGTGTGCCTGCGTATTACGCAATTGCTAGACAATAGTACGCTGAGTATTCGTACGCAATTTGTAAGCTCATGCGTACGTGTTCACATAAGTTGCGTACCTCTAACAACTGTACGTTCGTTGTTAGTGCGCGAATGTTCGCCGAATAGATTCGTATGAGGTACGAATCTTTTAAAAAGTTCGACAAACATACGGCGAAGCGAATTTTGGATGATTCGCTCATCTCTAACTGCAAGCAAACCAGAAAGCACTGAAAAGAACATCACCCAGGCACAGTTATCAATGGCAGATATGGTAACCTGAAACGTAACAATTTGTACAATCACTATATTTTAATACACTATAATTTTTCGTTACAGGAAGTTTATGGCAGTAAACTTAATGTGAACCGTAACAGATTGTGGAATATAAAGATAATATTGGCCATATTGTATCCTGCTGCTGATATAAATGGAATGTGATGGCTTGTGTAGCATTAATGGGGTTATCCAGCTCTGTAAAACGGATGGCCTATTAGGATAGGCTATCAGTACTAGATCTGTGGGGGTCCAACTCTGTCCACATCACAGATCATGAGGGTATAACCATACTGTCAGTCGTGTTGGGGCAAGTAACAATACAAAGCAGCAAAACAGCACTGTTCTCATTAACTTAACAGGAAACAGCTGCGGCCTGTACAGCTATGTGATACTTGACCACATTGCAGCCGCGTCACAACCGCGCAGTACAGTTGTATCCTAAAGTGATGTTATAGCCCAGTGATATACAGGGATGGACTGGGAACTTAAAGTGGCCCTGGAAAAATACTAAAAGTGGCCCCGTTGTGTAGTTGAGTCCAAATTGATGGAAGGCAGGGCCAACAATACCATATTGTGGCACATTATACCACCCAACAGAGCCAAATACCACAGTCCCATCACAAAATACTTACAGCAGCACAAAGTACACCCCAAAAACTTCCACTGGCAGGCCATTTGGAGGGCCCAGATGGTCCCCTGGGCATCGGCCCACCGGGAAATTTCCCTGTAAGGTCTATGGCCAATCCGCCCCTGGCGATATATGTCATCGTTTCATAATGGGAATAAATCTTTAAAGCATACCTGAGTTTAAGAAAAAAAAAAAAAAAAGTTTGCATAATGGCTGTGCTTCATTGTGGAATCATAACTGACTTCTTCAGGAGGGGTTTTTTTGGGCTTCCCTGTCATCTTCCTCAGTCATATTATTCCCTGTTTCACTTGCGCAGCTAGATGCATTTCTCTCACAAGCAGGGGGCATTCTGTGGAATCTGCCAGTACTGTATGCAGTGACCTCTCTTGGCACTATGTTTGTTTTCTTCTAGGTAGCTCAGAAAGCTCATCCCTGAAATGGAGAAATCACACTTACAAAAAAGTAGGAGGCTCCTGTGATCTTTAGAAGCAGTTGTATCAGGCTAAGGATCTCAGCTAACTCTGACACGCCCCCATTTCCTGTGAACAGTTTTCTGTGTCTCTGTCACTAGGGACAGATCTTGCTTGTCAACACATAGTGCACTGCAAGTTAGGTGGAAGTGAGACCCCTAGCGACCATGACTTTACAGCTTTTTTTTCAGGTGGATGCAGGCAGATATTTTTTTTTATGAAGTGATTTAGAAATTTGCTAATTACACCAATCTCTATTAAATGAAATTGTGTGAAAGTACAGTGACTCTCTAAGGTCTTTCACACGAACAATAAGGATATATTCAGTGAAACTCGCACCGTTTTGCAAGCAAGTTTAGTCAGTTTTGTCTGCAACTGTGTTCAGTGTTTTGTTTTTTTTCTGCGCGGGTGCAATGCATTTTCATGCGTTTTTTAAAAACAATGAAGGTTTACAAAGAACATCTCTTAGCAACCATCAGTGATAAACGCATTGCATCTGGACTGCATCCCCATTTACTTTTATGGGACCAGGGCTGCGTGAAAAAACTCAGAATATACTGTAGAACATGCTGCGATTTTCACGCAACACAGAACCGATGCGATGCAATGAATGAGTCAGGATTCAGTGCTATGCCTTCACGTCACACATTTAAACCACGCGGGAAAACTCGCTTGTGTGAAAGGGGCCTAAATCTCCTGGAAGGGTGGGTATTGAACTATGGAGGCTTTCTGAAGCAGCTGCGACAATACGAAAATACCCACCACTCCTGAGACTCCACTAATAGAACCTATAGCACAGAGAAAGGTGCTGTTATGTGTACTATGGAAATTACACCGTATATCAAGTTATATTATGTACAGGTAATTAATAGCAGCACACAAACCATGAACCAGACAAGGATTTTTGTAAAAAATATTTAATTCAATGTCACATATCAGTATAATAAGCATAAGGACATCTGAAACAGAAAACCCCACTTGTCAGAAACCACTTATATGTGGAAGCATTAATATGTTCATGAGTTTAAAGGGAGTTTGTCACCTCCATAGCCCCTATAAAGCATTTACATAGCCCCATAGCACAAATAATGACAAATGTAACTGTACCTGGGGCGCTTTCCTCTGACTTGTAGAAGCTGTAAAAACGTACTTTAATCCATAAACGCTCTCCCCGCCTCCGCCCGCCCTCCTCCGTCTGTTCCAGTCTCTCCCCGAGCCGGCGCATGCGCAGTGGCTATGCCGATGCTGTGCCCACAATGGGCAATGCAGTGCGCATGCGCCGGCTCAGCAAGAGCCTGGAACAGATGGAGGACGCAAGTGAAGAGGAAGGCGGGCGGAGGCCGTGACAGGGGCGGGGAGAGCGTTTAAAAAAGCTCCGCCTCCGGGCTCTTCCAAAAGCTAATTTACATATGGATTAAAGTACGTTTTTACAGCTTCTACAAGTCAGAGGAAAGCGCCCCAGGTACAGTTACATTTGTCATTATTTGTGCTATGGGGCTATGTAAATGCTTTATAGGGGCTATGGAGGTGACAGACTCCCCTTAACACACAAACGTGGCACATATAGAAGGAGTGGTTATCAGCAGTGCATACATGTAAAAATGTTCTATAGATAAAGCTACAAAGCTGATGATTACTAGAGTTGAGCAAACGTGCTCGTAACGAGCACTGTAGTGCTCGGATCCCCTGCGCTCGCATGGCCGCAGGCATCCGGATCCGTCCTCTCCTGACTGTAAGTCAATGGGGTCGGATCCCACTGACTTGCAGTCGGGTGAGGAGGCCGAGCACGTTCGCTCAACTCTAATGATTACTCCTGGACTCAAAACAAGATTTATATAAAGAAAAGACTGAATTGTAGCTTGTGGGTATGGCTCATGTATATTTAATAAATGCTTTACGCTGCTAATTTTTGGAAAAACATGGGAGTGGATAAGGTTGACTTAGTGGCATTTGGTAAGTATTCCATACAGATTGTCCTAATCATATTGTAATGCTCTTTGGAGACCACTAGATGGTGCACTGTCAGATCAGGCACAAGAGCACCCTAAAGGAATATTCAAAGTGTATTTTTTGCGCAAATTTGGTGCAGAAAACTGGGCAGAATTTGCACAAAAATTATTTTTAGTGGCGCTAAGCCTACAGACGGACCACATGAAAATCCATGACAGGACCCACAGAACAGTACAGCGGTTTCTGCCATGGAGTATGATGTGGACAAAATCCATCAAAACACACCCAAAGGGTATCTGCACATGTAGTGGACTACGCACGTTTCTATCACGTGGATTCTTGTGCGGAAAAACCACAGGGTGATACAGTACCAGCAAAGTGTGCATTTTCAAACAGATTGTACCTGTGTGGAAACTGACAAAACCACTGAAGTGTGAACGAGGCCTATATCTTAGTTTCATGGACAGTTGTAAGGTGATATTTGGGTTAGCTTACAGTCGCATCTAAACTTTAGGCTTGGCTACAGTTGTCCTTTCATATTAATTTCTGATTTTTCAGGTCGCACAGCTGTGTGTGTCATATTGAACATAATGAATTGGTGCTATACCATCGACTAGTTGATCTCCTGTAGTTTCGCTTAGCTGTTTGAATAAACTAGAAAGTTTTCCAGCTGTATTTCTCAACCATGACAAGACATCTACATCTACCTAAGGCTCTCTTTATTCTACAGGAAGAATCAGGGCTTAACCAGGGCCAAAACCAGATGTAAGACTGTGTTCACATACGTGTCAGATACTGCATTGCACTTGCGGTCATAACAAAAAAACACAATGCAAATGAGAAAATAGTCTCAGACGGCGGCAATTCACTTTCCACTGGTTACTGACATTGTAGCTATAATAGCATTATACAATCAAAAACAAATTTTAAAGGAGTTGTCTCACTTCAGCAAATGGCATTTATCATGTAGAGAAAGTTACTACAAGGCACTTACTAATGTATAGTGATTATCCATATTGCCTCCTTTGCTGGCTGGATTCATTTTTCCATCACATTATTCACTGCTCGTTTCCAGGGATTACGACCACCCTGTGATCTATCAGTGGTGGTCGTGCTTGTACACTATGGGAAAGAGAGCTGGTCTCTAGTAGCCAAGACCATGGGAGTGCACATAGGCACGTATGCGCAGCAGCTCCAGTCATATCTATGCTGCAGCGGTGGCCGTCACCCCAGTGTATAATACGATGGAAACATGAAAATCACAATACATTAGTAACAGCCTTGTATTAACTATGTTTACATGATAAATGTCATTTGCTGAAGAGAGACAACCTCTTTTAACAGAAAAAGGTAAAAAATAAAACACTTTTATCTAAATAAAATAACTGCAAAAGCTAAATGCCTAATGCCTTCATTGGCGGCAGCATCATCTTCTTATCCCAAAGGGGTTCTCTGGGGCTTTCAGGCAATATGTGAAAGGATTACTTGCCATTCTGTTACCCTGCTGATTCTGCAGTCTGGGCTGTACTCACACCACTCCCTGACGGGCTGCGGACTCTCCCACTAATGTCTCCAGATCAGCTCCTTTGTCTTCCTGTTCAATGTATAACGTATATGCAGATGAACAGGAAAGCACAGGAGAAGATGCGGTTGAGGCATCAGCGTGAGGGCGCATTCACACGACTGTAGTGTTTTGTGGATCTGCAAAGCACGGATACCGGCCATGTGTGGTCTGCAATTTGCAGGCCGCAACTATAATAGAAAATGCCTATTCTTGTCCGCAATTGCAGACAAGAATAGGACATGCTCTATATTTTTTGCTGAGCTACAGAATGGAACTACGGATGTGGGCAGCACACGGTGTGCTGTCTGCATCTTTTGCAGCCCCAACGAAACGAATGGGTCCGCACCTGTTCCGCGAAACTGCGGAATGGATGCGGACTCATTCATAAGGCCGTATGAATGAGTCCTAAGAGCCTGCGGCCAGTCAGATGAGCACACCTCAGACTGCAGAATCAGCAGCGCGGCAGAATGGTAAAGTAACGGTGAAAGAATCTCTCTTCCACAGGTTGTCTGAAAGCTAGAATTTAGTCAACGCTCCAGAGAATACCTTTAAGGATTTCTTCTTTTTTTAAAAATAAATTAACACTGAAAATAAAAACAAGCTTTGCTCTTTGCTCCACACTGGGTGACACAGTGACTACATGGTTTAGTGTAAGGAGAACCTCGCCTGTAAGTCTCCATTTTGTTCCAGTTTTTGGAAGAGCATTAGGCTGCGCAGTCTGGACTCTCGCTTTCCCTCCTTCCAAAGGATAATTAGGTGATCAGCAGAACACGTCACCAGACCATGATCTTGAAAATACAGAAACATCTACAAAAAACACAGTAGCAGGAAACTATAAAAAAAGCTGAATGGAGAAAGAGAAGCAAATTATATAGTTATAGACACAAAACATGAACTGTTTTAGATCATATTCTCACATGTACAAATTGGTGAGATATTACCACTGAAACCCAATTTTATGCTGAAAATCTTTTTAGAGGTTGTGCAGGGTCTGCTCCCCTGAATATAGATGCCCAACGGCATAGGTAGGTTTAGAGTAGGACCTGCCTGACCTGAGACCACCTTGGCGCTGGTAGGTGGGCACAGATGTGTTTTGATCAAAATATATTGGCTAAGAGTCAGGGCTTAGTTTATACAGTATATATTGTTTGCATCTATTTTGTTAATTTTAGTGCATTAAAAAAAAAATAATTTCTGTGATTTATTTTTATATATGTAGCCACTGACACCCGCAATCATTTATTACATTGTGCAGGATGTTTTTTACCCTTTTTTTCTGTAATTTTTGTTTAGTTTGTATTATATACTTGAGGGAGTGGCACCTTCAGGTGTGAATGCGCTCTTAGTCTATCTTGAGTAGCATTCTTGTGCACTTTAGCCCTCCCTATCAAACAGAGCGCCTTGATTAGTGGTACATATAGCTGTGCGTGCTCCTCCTCTCATTGTTTGCTGGATGCACATAGAGGTGACTAGGAGCAGCACACTATATGTGCAGAGTCTGCCGCTCCTGGACGTAGATGCCCAACGGCATAGGTAGGTTTAGTGTAGGACCTGCCTGACCTGAGACCACCTTGGCGCTAGGTAGGTGGGCACAGATGTGTTTTGATCAAAATATATAGGCTGCGAGTCTCAGATTTTATCATATCAGAGTGAGGGCCTAGTGTATACAGTATATAGTGTTTGCATCTATTTTGTTAGTGCATTAAATATTTTTTTTTTGTGATTTATTTTTATATATGTAGCCACTGACATCCGCAATCATTTATTACATTGTGCAGGATGTTTATCCTTTTTTTTTCTGTGATTTTTGGTTATACCCACATGGGACACATATGATGCGGATTTGGTGTGGAAAATCTGTCCATCCTGTGTGGCTACCACCTTAAAGTTTTTAAATGCAGTACCACAACAAGATACAAGACTGGCCCGAGAAGCAAAGGTGGTGAAGCCTGTGGGTTAATCATGCAGAGAGACTAGGCTAGCTTCACATCTGTAGAGGAGGTTCCAGCAGGAGCCTCTGTCGCAGATTCCAGGGGAGGGAGGGATGAAATACAGCTGCATACAGCGGTGTTATGTCCAGCAGAATGCCAGTATCCATGCCAGAAAACCAATGGACTCCATTATAGTCAATGGAATCTGTTGGGCGCCAGTGGTGTCTGGTGTATACCAGATCCAGTGATTCCGATTTGAATCCAATTGTTCCTATGCCAGAACAGAAAGCTGGAATTCTGCAGCAGATGTGAACCTAGCCTTAAAGGGCTCAGTGTAGAATTAGATCCCCTATTTCTACAAAGCATAAAAAGTAGCATAAGGATGGAGATTTACTAAGTAAAACGCTTCAAAATTCTGGCTCAAATTGCTCGCTAATCGTTCTAAAATCATCATTTCTGTGCGGCGGATCTTTCTCTGTAAAGAGGTATCTGCTGCACAGAAACAAAGAATCTGTATGGAGATGAGTGATTGCTGTAGTGATTGTTTGTCCCCATACAGAGGAGATGATTCCTGCCTGTAAATGCTGCTCTCACCTCCCTGACAATCAGGAAATTATTCTGAATGTTTTGTGTGTGATAATAGCCTGCTAAATAGGTCCATTAAAAGGACCATTAAAGGGGTTATCCAGGAAATGATAATGAAGATCTATCCTCAGTATAAGTCATCATTATCATATCGGCGGGGGTCCGAGTCCCAGCACCTGCGCCAATCAGCTGTTTCAGAGAGTCACTGCACTGACCGAAGATCTGGTGAGCGCAGACAGCTCCCTGCAGCTTACCAAGCACAGTGCTGTACATTGTATAGTGGCAGTTTTTGGTATTGCAGCTCAGCCCCATTGACTTGAATGGGGCTGAGCTGCAACTAGGCCACGTGACCGATGTATGGTGATGTCACATGGCCTACGAAGAGGCCACGGCGCTCATGTAGCGTGGCCTCTGTTAACAACTGATCGTCGGGGGACCCAATCTGATATTGATGATGACCTATCCAGAGGATAAGTCTAGCAGCATGCACCAAATGTGATAAATTTTCTGCCTCTCAAGATTTATACTTTATAAATTTAAGACAGTATCCATCTCCACTATTTTAGCTTTTATATACCAAACAGAACAGTACCCTACATGTTGCTGCCTTCCCTAAATTGACAACATCTGCCATTACCTGTACTGAAGAAGAGTGTCCGATCAGATCACCGATGAGCTCCAGCGAGGCTATAATTCCATTTTCTGCAGCCCTCTTCACTGTATGATTAGACTGTTTGCTTGGTTTCCCAAATCCCCACATACTGAAGAAGCCTAACACAAAGAGTAGAATTAAAAAAAAAAAGGTGAAATACTAAATATGCAAACAAGCTAATTCCATCTCTGGATCTATAGGCGAAATATATTTTAATAAACCGCTGTTTGAGACTTTTAGGCAGAATTAAAGGAGTTTCCCAGGACTTAGAAATTGATGACCTGTCCTAAGGATAGGGGAAGAACAAGCAGCACAACGTATTACCAAACTTGGTATGAGCTAGGAATGGGATAGCCTGGTGTACGCGGCCTTGGATCCTGGCTTGGAATCCCGAACAGTATAATAAAGGAAAGCTGCAGCACTCATTTATTCAATACTCTGCATCAAACATGGCTATACAATGTTTGATGCAGATTATTGATTAAATCGCATGAATTGGAAGAGTACTTTATTATACTGTCCTAGGGATAGTTCATAAATATCAGATTGGTGGTGTGACTACTAGTATACCCGCCAATCAGCTGTTGGTAGGAGATGCGGTGCTTGAGTGAGTGCTGTGGCCTCCTCCTCAGCCTGTGACATCATGTCCATTGGTCCTTCCTGCAGTTCTGTCCTATTCAAGTGAATAAGACTGAGCTGCAATACAGAGCACAGCCACTTCCTGAACACACACAATCAATATTTAACCCCTTCGCGCCCGGAGCTTTTTTCGGTTCTGCATTTTCGTTTTGCGCTCCCTGCCTTCAAACAGCCATAACTCTTTTATTTTTCTGTTCACATAGCTGTATGAGGGCTTGTTTTTTGCGGGACAAGTTGTACTTTCTAACGCCACCATTTAATATTGCATACGGTGTAGTGGGAAGCGGGAAAAAAATTCCAAACCGGGTGAAATTGCAAAGAAAACGCTATTCCGCTACAGTTCTACGGGTTTCTTATTTACAGCGTTCGATGTGCATTAAAACTGATCCATTACTTTCATTCTACTGGTCAGTACGAATCCGGCAATACCTAATATGTATAGTTTTTCCTGCGTTTTCATAGTGATAAAATAATTAGAAAGTTGCCCTTTTTTTTTTTTTTTTTTCCTTGTCAAATCTTGACCCCTATAACTTTTTGGTATTTATGTGTACAGAGCTGTATGGGGGCTCATTTTTTGCGGGACGATCTGAAGTTTTTATTGATACCGTTCTGGGGTGTGTATGACTTTTTGATCACTTTTTATTTAATTTTTTTTAGAAAAAAAAAGCGACAAAAAACGGCAAATCGCCATTTGGACGCTTTTTTCCGCCACACAATTCGCCGTATTGGAATTTTTTTTTTTATATTTTAAAAGTACGGGCGTTTTCGGTCACGGTGATACCCATGATGTCTATATTTATTGTTATTTAGGTATTTATTTTTTACTTATACGGAAAGGGGGGTGATTTGAACTTTTACATCTTTTTTATTTTTTATATATTTTTTAACATTTTTTTTTTATTTTTTTTTACTATTAGAAAGCTCAAATATGGGCTTATATATTGTGGCTTTTTTTTTTTTTTATGAGCAATTCTGGGTTTTATAGACTCAGAAAGCCATGAATTGCTCATTTCTTATCCTGGCCTGCCATCTAGTGGCCAGAATAAGAATTGCAGTTTGAAAACTGTAATCCTCACCGGCGAGGATTACAGTTTTCATATGGTGTACAGACACCCCGATTGGCCACACGGGGTGTCTGTACACCACCCGGAAGCGAACGCTTCCGGGTTTAGACGCAACTAGATGCCGTGATCACGTGTGATCACGGCATCTAGTCACCCCGGAAGACGCCGCCGACACAGTAGGTAGCGGCAAGTCTCTGCTGTTAGAAACAGCAGAGACTTGCCGGCCATGACGCCCGCCGCACCGCGAGCGGGCGCCATGTGCCCGCATCGCCCCAGCGCCGTACATGTATGGCGCTGATCGCGAAGGGGTTAAAGGGGTTCTCTCACTTCAGTAAGTGGCATTTATTATGTAGGGGAAGTTAATACAAGGCACTTACTAATATTGTCTCCTTTGCTGGCTGGATTCATTTTTCCATCACATTACACACTGCTTGTTTCCATGGTTACAGACCACCCTGCAATCCATTAGCAGTGGTTGTGCTTGCACACTATAGGAAAAAGCACTAGCCCAGGGATCAGCAACCTTCGGCACTCCAGCTGTTGTGAAACTACAGTTCCTAGCATGCTCCATTAATTTCTATGAGAGCTCTTAGTAGAGCAGAGCGAGTATGCATGCTGGGAGTTGTAGTTTCACAACAGCTGGAGTGAGGAGTTGCCTACCCCTGCATCAGGAAATTGTAGAAAATAATCACTTTATTGTGAATGTGCAACATCAAATGTCAGGGGTGCAGAGCGCCATACAGGCACCAACGTCTTTTCATCAGACGTTTTTTTTTAGTTCCATGGCTTGGATCATATAGTCTTCCTGACAGGTGTTAATTCTCCTAAGACGGATAAATTGGCCAAATGGAACCGCCATTTTTACATGTTTTTGTAGATATAACATGCAATGTGGTATGTTGAAGTTTGGAGGTCTACAATATAGTGTAAACCAACTAAGCGGTCGCTTCTATATTGGGAAAACAATAAGACCTCTTTTTGAGAGAATAAGGGAGCATTTTAATTCCATAACATCTGGTAAAGGCTGCCCTCGTGTGATTAAACACATTAGAGATTCACATAGAGGCGACCCCAGGGTATTGACATTTGCAGGTATAGAGGTAGTACCACCCCCATCCAGAGGGGGCGATAGACATGCAGCACTTTTAAAAAAAAGAAGCCAGCTGGATCATTAAAACAAATGCCATGGGCCCATTAGGCCTAAATGAAAAAAATGATCTAAGTACTTTTCTGTAAGCATCCCCATTGTCGGTGAGATTGATGTTATATGTTTTTAACACATTATGTATAATAACAGCGACGGGCTGCATCTGCGCATGTCAGCCAGGTCGCGCTGCGGAGCATAAGAGTGACGCGGCTGCGTCATAACGCTGAGAGGCCTGAGGAAGCGTATCTATGCGAAACGGCCGTTGCCGCTTGTTTGGTGCCTGTATGGCGCTCTGCACCCCTGACATTTGATGTTGCACATTCACAATAAAGTGAGTATTGGACACTACCGGTGATTGCCGTCTTTTTCTACAATTTCCTGATATTGATAACATCTCTATGGACTGAACACCACCGGGTCCTACGTTTTATAGACTGGGCTACCGCTGCTTGATGTATATATTGCATACGATGGAGGAGCAGTGCCATCCCATCTATATCCTTTTTTGAAGTTGCCTACCCCTGCACTAGCCTATGTGTGGTCCCGGCCACCAGAGAGGCTGATGTTTTTTCCTATATTATGTAAGCACAACTACTGCTGATAGATTGCCTTCAGATGACCCCAAAGATAAAAGTCTAAGGGGGTCAGATCGGAAGACCTTGGGGGCCATTCAATTGCTACACGATGATGTGTTTCCCTCTTTATGCACTGAAGCTGGCACGTTCCCTGAGTTTTTCCAGAAAGATGGTGCACCACCACATTATAGGTGTCAGGTTGGAGCATTCCTAGATGAACAGTTTCCTGGAAAGTGGATTGGTCGTCGTGGGCCAGTTGAATGGCCCCCAAGGTCTCCCGATCTGACCCCCTTAGACTTTTCTCTTCGGGGTCATCTGAAGGCAATTGTCTATGCTGTGAAGATACGAGATGTGCAGCGCCTGAAACTACGGATACTGGAAGCCTGTGCTAGCATTTCTTCTGCGGTGTTGCTATCAGTGTGTGAAGAGTGGGAGAAGAGGGTTTCATTGACAATCCAACACAATGGGCAGCACTTTGAACACATTTTATAAGTGGTCAGAAATGTGTAAACTCATGAAAGAATAAAGTTACGTTAAAACCAAGCACACCATTGTTTTTCTTGTGACATTCTCAATAAGTTTGATGTCACATGACCCTCTTCCCATTGAAAAAACTAAAGTTGGATCCAAAATGGCCGACTTCAAAATGGCCGCCATGGTCATCACCCATCTTGAAAAGTTTCCCCCCTCCCATATACTAATGTGCCACAAACAGGAAGTTAATATCACCAACCATTCCCATTGTATTTAGGTGTATCCATATAAATGGCCCACCCTGTACTTTTCTTCCAGAATGAACCAACAGATCAACAAGTGAAAGGTATCATTAGCTTCAGCTGAGCTAGCCCTATATTGTGCCTGGTTTATAAGTGAATCGAGTCCTTTTAATGCACAGTCACTATGCTTTTATAAAATTTTCAAATATCATTTCTGTATCAATTCCTCAATAGGAACTTTCAATGTTTACTTCTATTCGACCAGTATTTGTCCTCATGGTGTAATTTCAAGAAGGCAGGTCTCCGATGAAAGCAGATACTGTCTGACTTCCCTCTGTGCCTAGAAGTCTTCTCAGCCACCCAATGTGTCTATAATGAACTGGGTAGTCTGTTACATAATCTGCCCAGTTTTTATATGAACATGTCGATATGCTGTATGTTGTGCAGTAAGTGTTCTGTGCCGCTTGTGCAGGGGGTGGGGGACTAATGGGACACCAGGGGACTCTCTTGTTCCCCTGTGGGTCAGTCCGAGCCTGGGATACCTATAGCTTGACCTTTAGGGCTCATTCTGACATCCATATGAATGAGTCCGCATCCATTCCGCAATTTTGCATAACAGATGCGGACCCATTCTTTTCAACGGGGCCCCAAAAGATCCGTCATCCGTAGTTCCGTTCCGCGACCCCACAAGAAAGATAGAGCATGTCCTATTCTTGTCCGCCAACGTGGACAAGAATAGTAATTTCTATCATAGTGCCGGCCATGTGAGTCCGCAAAATACGGAACACACGTGCCCGGTATCCGTGTTCTGCGGATCTGCAGTTTGCGATCTGCAAAACACTACGTCTGAACGAACCCTAAGTTAGATACAGAATAGGTTAGAGAAATAATCCATACGCTGTGCCTACCTGCAGGAACAGACTCAGCCTGAAGATGTGGTTTTGACCTTAACTCCCAAATGCGAACGCTACCATCTTCTGAGCACGACACCAACTGTCTGGAAGACAAAGTGCCAAATGCATGATTCCTGAGGTCATTGATAAACTGCATATTAGAGAACACGAAGCCCAGCATACTCATTACATAGCTAAGGCACATCCATAGAGACACTTGAAGGGCAACTGTCAGCAGATCTGTACATAGGAAACTCGCTGACCTGTTACATATGTCCCACATCGCTAAGAAAAATCTTTTAAAATATGCAAATGAGCCTCTAGGAGCAACGGGGGCCTTGGTGTTACTCCTCGAGCCTCAGCTCTTTCTGAAACTGCTGCGCCCTCTGCACTTTGATTGACAGGGCCAGGCATGATGATATTTTCACAGCTTGGCCCTGCCAATGAAAGTGGAGTGGGCACCTTGCCACAAACGCTTAACCCTCGCCTCCAAGCGCTCGTCCATGATTTCCTTCCTATACAACCCCGCCATACTATCTAGTTTGAACGCTCCCATGATGCATGTTTGGTCATCGTTGGGTCTCTTTCGGATAGCTGACGTCATGGATGCTTCCACCCTGACATTCAAATCTTTTGAACAATTGCAAGACCATGCTAAATTGCCGAAGTCTGAAAGCTTCCATTATCTACAGATCCGTCACTATGTAAGCTCTACCTTTGGGTCACTACAAGTCTCCACCCCTACTAGGTTCGAACGTCTATGCCGCCTGGGTACAGATACTAAAGGTTTAATTTCTATAATTTACCGCCTCTTAGCCAACCCGACAGAAGGGGATCCCCCTCATCATACATATATGGACAAGTGGTCCAATGATATTGGTTCTCCTATCTCCCTCTCGGCTTGGCAGACCATTTGGAACAGAGCAGCGCAATCCTCTATTTGCACCACTTACAAGGAAACGCAGTATAAGCTGCTTACGCACTGGCACCATACACCAGCCCTCCTACACTCCCTGAACCCGGCCATTCCATCGGCCTGCTGGCGCTGCATGAGGGATTTCAGAACCTTATACCATATATTCTGGACATGCCCCCTAATTACCCCATTTTGGGAAGGCGTTAGAGGTTTACTACAATCACTTCTCTCGATATCTGTGGCCCTGGATCCAAAGATCTATTTAATCAACATCCCACTCCAGAGAATGAGCAAGCATGCTTCCAGGCTGTTCCTGCTTTTTTGCACGGCTGCCAAGTCCCTAATAGCTAAGTCTTGGAAACAACCTAATACCCCATCCATGTCCATAGCCAGAATAAGAGATATCAGATCCCTGGATTATGTTACGGCGTCTCTTAACCATACAGTAGATAAGTTTAATGCGATATGGCAGCCGTGGGACGCGCACCCCTCATACTCCTAGAATTATTCATCCTTGATTAAAGAGGACCTTTCACCGCTCCTGACATGCCTATTTTAATAACTTCATGCATTCCCCATGTAATAACAATTCTGGAACATCTATTCTTATGGCTCTATGTTGTACCATTCTTTTATTATTTGCACTAGAAGTTATGAATGAATTGCTATTTGCCTTTCGTAAGGGAACAGAGGGGAGGTGACCAGTTGGGGGTGTGTACCTGCACAGACTCACTCTATCCAATCAGTGCTGTCATGACCAGTCTGTGCAGGGACACACCCCAACTTGTTACCTCCCCCCCTGTTCCTTTACTGAAGGCAAATAGCAATTCACATATAACTTCTAGTACAAATAATAAAGGAATGGCACATCATACAGACATAAGGATAGATGTTCCAGACTTGTTATTACATGGGGAATGCATGAAGATATTAAAATAGGAATGTCAGGAACAGTGAAAGGTCCTCTTTAAGGAGTCACATCCTCCTCACTTTTTGCTTCATCCTACCTTACCCCCTTCTCCTGCTACTTTTTCCCCCCTTGGTTGTCTTTGTCTTGTCCTTTGTCTACATCTCCATCATTGTGGGTACATTTTACTGAAGTCCACAATTTTGAGAGATTTAAAGTATACCATGTATGGATATTACATGTGATGTCTTTGCTGCACCGATTGGTATTAAGTCTCTCATGTAATATTCCCACTTTGTTACATGTTTGCTCTGATGGATTCTTAGTTCATTTATATTTCTCCTTCGATGTTCCCTATGATTGTCTTATGTCTTTATAGAAAAAAATTGGGTACTTCCATAGTGCCAATAAAATAAACAGTTTAAAAAAAGAAAGTGGAGTGGGCACAGCAGTTGCAGAGAGACCTGAGCCTCTAGGTGTAACAGCAACGCCCCCATTGCTCCTATAGACTCAATTGCACATATGAAAACATAATTTTGCCTTTGTGCAGCTCAGCGCCATTCCAGTGAGAGGAATTGGGCCGCAATACCAAGTGCGGCCACTATACAATGTATGGCGCTGTGCATAGTATACTACGAAGAGACGGATGCTCTCATCCAAGAGCAGCTGCCTATTCAAACAGAGGATCTATGGGGTGCTGTGAGTCGGACCAGGGCTGACTGGGAACTTAAAGTGGCCCTGGAAAAAATACTAAAAGTGGCCCCATTTTGTAGTTGGGTCCAAATTGACGGACGGCAGGGCCAGCAATACCATAGTGTGGCACATTATACCACCGCAACAGAGCCAAATACCACAGTCC
This sequence comes from Rhinella marina, assembly GCA_900303285.1. NCBI lineage: Eukaryota > Metazoa > Chordata > Amphibia > Anura > Bufonidae > Rhinella > Rhinella marina. The sequence goes on along the minus strand of ONZH01019030.1, from coordinate 66,927 downwards.
ATCACAAAATACTGCCAGCAGCACAAAATACATCGCCAAAAACTTCCACTGGCCAGCCTTCAGGAGGGCCCAGACAGCCCCCTGGGAAATTTCCCTGTAAGGTCTATGGCCAATCCGCCCCTGGAGTCGGATCATATACTGATGACCTAGAATGAGAATAGGTCATTGATCTATATTTCCAGGAAAAAATGCTTTACATTTATACCTCTGGGAAAAACAAATGATATCTTCAGCTATTAAGTCATTCTCCACTGCAAACTAACACAAAGTTACAAGCGAGGTGGAAGCGCAAAATAAGCAAGAGCATGGATAGAAAAGACGATGGGGGCACTGAAGCTAGTGCTATGGGGCACAAAGTTTGCCGCATCCCTCTTGGGCAGGAAGGCATTTGCTAGTGAATCCCAAGCATAACTATGGTTTTGCTGAGCCAGGAGAAAATGCCTGATAAGTCTTGGCCTAAAAATGTCATGCTGTGTTGTTCAATGAAAGGTAGCCCTACCATCACACAGGAGACGTACAACACATTACCAGGTCTGTGGGGGGAAAAATAAAATAAAATTCATGATCTAGAAAAGTTACCTGTTAGGAAGAGTTGCCATGTGCTGAATATCAGAATCATGTGCGTTCTTCTGGTAAGCAATCACTCGCTTTGTCTGCAGGTTGTACACATAAATACTTCTGCATACTGCCACAAAGACACACTGGAAAGGATAAAATATCAAATACTGGATAGAAGTTTACATCTAAGAAAATCTGGATTTATATATTCGAAATCTGTGCATCAAACCAATGTACAAAAACAAGAGCGCACCCTCTTTTCCATAAATGGGTACTACACGACATATGAAGGGTAAAAGACCCAGCAGACTGCCCCCCATGTACAGCACTTTAGTTCTCTCAAGCTTGTGCCAATATGAATTTATCCAGCCACACTTCTTTCACTACTTACACTACGGAGCGTTGCGCTCCATGAGGAAGGAGGACTGGGGTGACAATTTTTGACACAGACTTGTCATCCTGATGGAACCTTATAAGCAAATCTCAGGTCTCTAGTTATGCCAGGGATCCCGTTCTCATGATAGGTAGGAGTCCCAGCTATCCTGTGGGTAGGGGATAACGTCTAACAACTGGAATACCCCTTTAACAAGTGTTCATAAGAATACTCGTTCGTGCAGACACATAAATCATCGTTTGGCAGCAGCAGATTGTGCGGTCTAAAGGGGACTCTGCTACCGGCAAACAATGATTCTGTATGAGGACGAGCGATGACATTAGCAATCACTCCTCCTCATACTGTGGATCACTGCATGTCGGTCTCCTTCACTGAGGAGCAGCCAATGGTCGGGAAGGGATGCTTTCTTCTCGACAATTGTCTGATCAATTGAGAAGTGTATAGGGGCATTTAACAAAATGGCAAAAATCTGCAGAGATTTTAGAGCATGCTGTGGATTTTTAAGTCTGCAGCATGCTCTCTATCCAGTTTTGGAGAAGTTCTGTTACTTCCAAGTTCTTTCACCCTTGGCAATGAAACCTGGGTCAAAACCTGCATGGCTATGCAGCAGATGTTTGCGCAGTATAACCGTCCCTTCTGCAGAAACATTAAGGAGAACTTATTATTCAACTTGTGCCGCATTCCTAATGCAAAAAAGTAACAGATTTTGGTTCCCGCCAGATTTTTTTTTCAACGTTATACCACTATGGCCATGATGGCGCTGAGCAGGATGGGCTGGGACCTCCCACTGCTTGGCAGAGTTAGGGTCCATTCACACTTCCGCATAATGGGAACGCATCTATTCAGCAAATTTGCGGACCCATTCATTTTCAATGCGGCCGGAAAACTGTGTGCCGTCGGCATCCACACTGCTGGTCCGCGGCCCCCCCAAAAAATAGAACATGTCCTATTCTTGTCTGGACAAGATTAGGCATTTCTATAGTGTCGGCACATGGCCGGTGAGCACGTTTTGCGGATCTGCAAAACACATGCGGATGTGTGAATGGACCCTTATTATAATTTATGCCAGAGCTGGACAAATCTATGGCTCTATGGCTCATAGCCACTTCTGGTTATGCCTGGCGTATAAACCCCCCCAATTGTTTGTAGCCTACCCACCTCTCCATCCGATGCAATGCACTGGATGGATACCTCCTCTTGCAGAGGCAGCAGTTTATTCTCTGGTGGAACATCTTGTGTTGAAGAAACATGAGAAAGATTCCTTTCAAAAGCTTGAACCGACCAATCTAATGAATCCCACACGATCAATTCCCCAGCATGGGAGCCGCTTACAAACGTTACCTCTAAAGTGGGAGGGAAACAAACACATCCATTATTTTCCTCAGAATTTACAGAAGTGGCATACAAACTCCATAATTATATATGCAAAGACATCATAGACAAGAAGCAGCAACCTTGGGATCTTTGGCTTAGGTTTGCGCCAGTCTTTCATTGTTGAGCACCACTCTTGGTGGAGTTTTGTTGGAAGGCTGAATGTCACCAGCCTTTATGAGACCATTTTATATGGTTTCAATGGCCAAGATTAGTATTTTCACCAACTACAATATATGAGCAAATAATCTGCAATTAATTAGATGGAAAGAAAGTAGTAGCAAAATGGGAGTTAAACATTTATCCATAGTCAAAAATATTCTTACCGCTAGAAAAGACACTTTATACCCAGCTCATTCAGTGGAAGAACGTATCTAATGAAGACCGCCTCTTTCTATATGCTTTGTAAAGAAGGCCCCCCTCTATGAGCTAGAATTGAGAGACGCTCTAAATTGTCCTACCATCGATATGGCCACCACTGCAGGAGGTGCCAGAAGTGGGACCTGGGGAGATTCTGATGAGACAATCCCTTTAAATATTACTTGTCTGTACATACTACTTTGCATTTTTAATTCAAAATTTTGAAATTAATTTATTTTGTGTTATCTTTTGACAGCATTGTCCCCCCCCCTCTCTTTAGCATGCGGTATTACCCTTTTTGCAACCGAAAAATCAGCTTAATTCGCCTGAATGAAGAATGCAGAAATCCATGTACTTCCTTTCAAAACAACTCCGTTCAAATGAAGGATTTTCAGTTGCAGCAAAAATTTCTGCAACAAAATTGGCCTCGTGTGAAGGCACCCTTAGGGCCCTTGTAGACGAGCGTGAGACTCGGACGTCTCCCGCATCGTGTGCCCTGTACTGAACTCCTGGCACTGAACGGGGGTTACATAGCATTATACTGATTTATGATGCTATGTAACCCTTACAGTTCTGGAATAACACGAGCACTATGTTAGTGTTATCCAACACATTCCAGAACTGTAAGGGTTACATAGCATCATAAATCAGTATAATGCTATGTAACCCTGTCAGTGCCGGGAGTTCAGTACAGGGCACACGATGAGGGAGACGTCCGAGTCTTACGCTCGTCTGCAAGGGCCCTTATTCTGCTCGGCACCAACTGTCTTCAATCTTCTCTTTACTGGTAATCCCATTGGGAAAGCTGCTTATCTTGGTTCAGGCAGTATATTAGGCTACTTTCACACTAGCGGCAGGCCTGATCCAGCAGGTGAAGGGTGCTGCCGGATCAGGACTGCCGCAGCGACATGTGTAGAGCCGGAACCGCGCTCTGGCCCCACACATGTCACACAGTACATACATACACACAGACACACACATATACACAGACAAATACTCATACATACTTACATGCTCCCGGCAGGTCTCCAGAGCGCCGGAGTAGCAGGACGGCTCGCACAGGTGACGATTCCCCACAGCGCCCTCTGCTGGGCGCCTGGTGGAATCGTCATCTGTGCGCGCCGACCTGTCCCTCCGGCGCTCTGAAGACCTGCCGGGGAGCATGTAAGTATGTATGAGTATTTGTATGTGTATATGTCTGTGTATGTCTATGTCTGTATGTGTGTATTGTGTGTATGTGGTGATGGATCCGTCATGAACTCCATTGAAAGTCAATGGAGGGCGGATCCGGTTACCATTGTGGTCACACCAGACGGATCCGCCCCCATTGACTTGCATTGGGGGTCATTCCGGATCCGTCTTGGTGCGGATGCCTGGAGAGCAGCATGTTGCGGTTTGTTCTCCGGTCTGAAGACGGAACGGAATGCTTTCAGGAGCATTCCGTTGTCTTCAGTTCAGTTTTGTCCCCATTTACAATGAATGGGGACAAAACTGAAGCGTTTTATTCCGGTATTGAGCCCCTATGACGGAACTCAATACCGGAATTTTAAAACGCTAGTGTGAAAGTAGCCTTAGACATATCAATCCAGTATTAGCCCACTAACACCAACTCAATTTCAGTATAGGATTTAAAGGGCTTGTACAAGATTATAAAAAAGGATCAGCTTATTTTTTTTCTTGAAACAGCGCAGTTCTCGTCAATGCAGCTCATCCCCTACTCAAGTGAAAACTGTTTTTATGGCAGCGACATCTAGTGGCGAATGTGAAAACTACAGAATTTTATCTATGTTTACACAAAGACTCCACGAAATACAAAACACAATAAGAAAATAATTCCTGCAGAAAAATAGTTTAAAAAAACCATGTTACCATTTTTAACATTATCCTTTTATTTGCAGCAATTCTAGGCCTCCTTTAGGTCCTCCTCCTGATATAAAGCGCACATTTAACTGAAACGGATACTCCTGACACTCTGGAAAAGCTGGGCGAAACTTTACTATTAGTCACTAATCACTATAATATCCTGTCATGGTTACTCTATATTACCTGAAAGATTTTACAACATAACTTGATTGCTCTTGTCCGTTAATGGTTCTTCCATAAAATTTATGCTTTATTAGTGCATAAATGTTTGCATAATATATTAACGCACTCTGCTTGCTGATAAAGTCTCTATAGCACAAATATATTTTGGGCGACTATAAAATGTTAATTATTCAGCACAGATTATAGACGAGAATGGGCTGCACATAAACATGGACTGCTCACCATTGCACACTGGAGCCCTATTTTGTAGGAAAATAGTCTGAAATACGTAAGCAAAGCTTTGGAGTCACTTATCCATATATATTGTGCACGAATAGCAACCCCTTTCTGAACAGGAATTTAGATATCGAGCAGCTGCTCCCCGGGCTCAGTCAGGAAAAACAGGATCCGTAAACGTCATCTGTATTCTGCAACTAGAGCCAGTTATGAACTAAAATTCACCTGCTTATACTCTCCTATTAAAGGAGGGATTTAAAAGGCTATAGACGCCATTGGGGGCAATTTTTATTATTGCATTCAACCCATTTTGGGTTAAAACCCATGTTTCAATTGGCCTTTATTAAAACTGTTCAAATTTTTTTTTTCTTTCTACAGCTTTCAGTTTCTATGTATGGGCAAAATATTGGTCTCTGCTTCAAGGGAACTGTTCTGTCTGATCTCATAACAGCTCAATTACTCAGTGTAGCTAAAGGAGTGTTTATGAGCTGTCAGCAGTTCAGAGATACAGGCTACAGATTGAGCTGTCATAGCAGTTCCCTGATGGATTCAGTGTAAGGGCTCATGCACACCACCGTTGCTGCAGTCCGCTATGCACAGGCACAGACCGTTGGGACGCAGCATCCACTACATTTTTGCGGTGCGGACAGAAAACCCACTGAAGCACTTCTGTGGACTTCCGTGAAGTTTCCGATCTGTGCCTCCGTTCCATATCTAACCCATTCAAGTGAACGGGTCTGCGAGGTGCACACGGCTGGTGCCCGTGTATTGCAGACCCGCTGTATGCGGGCCACAATACGGCCATGGCCTGGCAACGGCTGTGTGCATGAGCCCTAAAACAGAAAGCCTGCTAGTCTGCAAATGCACTAAAATTAAAGGCTACCGAAGAAAAACTGCTGAAATCTTTTAATAAAGAACAATTGTGTAGAGTATGAGAAGAGTGCAATAATAAAAAATGCTCCCAAATGCATCCATAGACTTTAAAGTAACACTATGTATGTGCAATAAATAACCGCTTACAATACAATTCCCAATAAACATTGGTATACTTATTCATCATTTACAGCATATCCACAGGGGATCGAGGGGTGGGCCACACTTACAGGGGGCTCTCTCCATTATGGGAATAGCTGAACACTGCCCGGTGGTGAGAGGCACACTGCCGTAAATGTCCAGCATGGACATTTAAAAGAAATCGAGCAGAAACGTATAAATATATAAAATACATTTCAGTGCACATGGCAAATGTCAATACCATATTTTACTAATTGACATAAATAGTAGCGGTTATGATCGTATATTTTTAAGCACCTCATTTGGGTCATTGTTTTGTGATCTGTTTGCAATTCAAATAAATACTCATCTATATAAATGCACACAGCATGCGTGAGAGTTTCTTCAATCAGAAAGTCAAACATACAGCAGTCAAAGGCCGCTTTCAGACGAGCGTGTTGAAATCTGTCAGTATTCTGGCTCAGGATCCTGATGATAAACCATCAGTATGGTCATCAGGATTTCCATGCGTATTTCTTCCCTCCTTATTTATGCGCTGCACAGACTGTAATATCCGTATTTGGAAACAAATCCGCACAAAACTCGGACATGCTGCGGATTTCAAATACTGATGGAAATTATACGCCCATGTGAATAGCTCCATTTATTAACATTAGCAGCGGATTCCGATACATTAAATCCGGACTCTATACGCATTGCAAATACGCTCGTCTGAAAGCAGCCTAAAGCATTAAGACCTAAATAGGACACAATTCTTACCGTTCACATTTGCAAGTGTTCGAATAACATCCTGGTGAGTAGAAAGACATCTGACTTCAGAAATGCTCCACTTGTCAGACCCGGCAGCTCCTTCACCAATTTTATAGATACCTATTGAAAGCAGGAATGAAATTGTTATTCCTACATTATAAGTTATGCCTTCACTTTATAATCATTGGGGTCCAACCTCTGGCCCCCCACAATCCTCAGAATCAGCACTGCGGCCTGTTCAAATTGTTTCCCTGAATGGCAGCATCTTCGTCATCCGCTGTGCAAGGCTACAGCAGTACAGCTTTAGTCAAGTGAATGCGACAGGCTGAGGTTCTCTGGACAACTAGGTAGCCAGGACGCATGGAAAAAATATTGCACCTATCCTCAGGATAGGACATCAATATCAGATTGGTGGGGTTCTGACACCTGAGACCTCCACTGATCAGCTGTCATACGTTGTCACAATACATTGGTCACTTGACCTGGTTGCAGCTGTAATACCAAGCATAACTGCTATGTATGGTGCTGTGCTTGGTGAGCATGGTGGCTCCCTGGAACAGCTGATCAGCAGGGGTGCCAGTACTCAGACCACTGCTGATGCGATAATGATGACCTATCCTGAGGAAAGATCAACATTAGCATTACCTTTAAAGGGGTTTTCCAGGAGTGCCATATTGATGACCTATCCTTAGGATAGGTAATCCATATCAGATCGGTGGGAGTCCAAACCCTCACCGATCAGCTTTTTGAAAGGGATGCAGCGCTTGGACTAGGTCTGCAGCCTCCTTGCAGCACCATACATCGTACACTGGCTGCACTTGATATCACCGCCCAGGCCCATTCACTTGAATAGAAATGAGCTGTCATATGACCAATGACTGTGACATCACTGGTCTAGGAGAAGGTTGCGGTTAGAGATGAGCCGAGCATGCTCGAGTGCCATTTTCGCGTATGCATTTTAAAATTGGTACGCTAATACATACACATATTTTAATCTGTACACTAATGCGTACGCATTTTAACAATTTGTACGTTATGCGTACGCATTTGTGTACAGATTAAAATATGCGTATGTATTAGCGTACCAATTTTAAAATGCGTAGGCAAATACGCGAAAATGGCACTCCAGCATGCTCGCTCATCTCTAGTTGCGGTGCATCAGTGCGTTGCAGTATCTCCAATAAGTTGATCGGTAGGGGTGCCGGGAGCCAGACCCCCATCAATCTGATATTGATGACCTTTTGCTCCCAGAAAACACCCTTTAATAACCAGTTTACTCCCCTGTTGGTTTTTCTGTTTAGCAATAATTTAGAATTCAATACATTTATATTATACAATTCTTCTGTAGTTGTGGCTTTCCTGTAGAAGGATAAAGTTATAAAGACAGCGCTTACTTAGTGATAAGAAGGATGAACTTACGCAAATCTCTTCCGACTGCGGCAGCCACACAGTTCTTAGGTAGTTCAACCAGTGCTGCAATGCCTTAAAGAAAAACAGATCCATTTAATAATTGCATAAATTAGGTATTTAAACCATCTAATACAACTTACAGTATTGTCAAATGAAACAAACAACCCACAAAAATACAGAGATTAAAGGGGTTGTCCGGGTTTAGATCTGAACCCGGACATACCAATATTTTTACCCAGGCAGCCCCTCTGATGTCATGCTCCAATGCTCTCCCTTGCTCTGCGCTGGATTGCGCAGGGCAAGGGCTCTTTTATTTAAATAATACACTGCTGGGTGGAGGCTTCCGTCCGGCAGTGTGTTTGGTGACGTCACCAGCTCTGGTGGACCCATCAGTGCCGGTCACGTCACCGAGCTCACTGCTGGGCGGAAGCCTCCACCTAGCTTACCCATGGAGTGTCCAGTACGTCACCGGATCTCCTGAAAATTCCTTTTCCCTGCACGATTCAGCACAGGGCAAAGGAGAGCAAGAGAGCATGAAATGCTCCGATGCTCTTGTAAGGCAGGCTGCCTGGGTGGAAATATGACTTTTTACAGGCAACGTATTTCTATGAAACACGGGAAAGAGCGCAGCATAGGGTAATAACGTACGGATAATACATAATAATTAATACAAAGGGAGGCTCACCTTGTCAGGTTGTGCATGCAATAGGCACAACACTACTGTAAACTTGTTGTGGGGAGAATCAACTCCCTTGAAGATGATGGTATGCAGCCCGGGATCGTAATCAACTTCAGACACGAGGCGCCTGGAGACCCCACAGAAGATGAATAAGCTGTCTAAACCCCTTTGGCCTTAATGAAGCCTTTGAGATAAACCTGTAATTGGTTTCTTTGATCTATGCCCATGGTGCTCATTATGAAATATTTAAATATTTATGTATTTATATGTTTTATGTAATTATATGTTTGTTTTTATATTTATTATTATCATCAATTTTATTATCATTATTAATTATATTATCATACTAGCTCCAATTCCTTTTTAATAACAATAATAATTTTCATGCTCGTCAGCCTGTTATAGAAACCACATTTAATAACGCAGATTCTTGTGTGTATATTATGCTCTCTGCATTTTATGATATATTTCCATTATTTATGTTTACATATATTCATTTCTTGGTATTTGATGATTAATTGTATAGCTGTGGTATCCATTAGCCATCTACCAAAGAGCAACATCCGTTCATCAATCCCCCCAGATGTGACGTCTGACAACCCGTATCTGTGGGTTCAATTATGTGCCGGCACTTCTTCCCCTGATCAGCACGAAAGTCAGTATCTCGGGTGTCTGGAGACCGGACTGCAGCGGGCGATCACGTGGTTTCTTCTCAGATCACGTGATCGGTAACACAGTACAAGCGTCTCGGTCTCCGGAGTGACCGCCCGGCATCTCCGATCACGTGGCCACCCTCACTTGTGTATCTCCGCTCCTTGCCGGGTCCGGATCACGTGACCACCGCCTTTATATGCATGTAAAGATCTCCGCTAGGTTTCATATATACATTGTTGGTTCAACAGTAGTCTTACACCTATCAGAAGTGATCTTTTATAGTTCCTACCAGCAACATTTTATTGTGATTTTGATCTACTTTTGATTTGTTTTAGTGAATATGCTAATTTTATCCCATCCCTTTGTCCCTCCCCCTCCCACCCCCCATGCTTTTTGGCAGTTTTTTTTAACTATTTAATGATGTTCTGTCCATGTGTTACTTTACATCATATCATATCATATATGTACCTGAAGAAGGGGTTTTTGACCCCGAAACGCGTTGTACTCTTTTATTACGAATTAAAAAGAAAAAAGATATTATACTCACCTTCGACTGGTTCCTTGCGCCGTGGGATCTACACATCTTTCCGTTTATGGGTGGAAATATGGGTATGTCCGGGGTCAGCTCTGAAACCGGACAACCCCTTTAAAAGTGCATATATAATGTCTGAGTATTTGGCATAATTACCATAAACTGATCTCTAGATTGAAAGCAGTTTTCCAGGGACTACCTTTTTTTCATAAAATGGAAATGAATGGGTAAAAAAAAACAAAAAAAACACGATCACAACTCACCTCCACCGATGTTCTGACGCTGCCATTCTGATGCTGCTCCGGTCCCTGCTCAGCTCCACTTCATGGTCCAGGTCTTGACACACAGCCCTGCCAATCACTGGCTGCAGTGGTGACCGGCATCAGTCAGTGACTACCTGAGAGGGCAGTCCAAGCCATTTCGTGAGTGTCGAGCCCAGAACCAAGACAGGGAGAGCAGTGGGGACATAAGCCGTGATGGCTCGGCACTGGTGAGATTAATATTGATTGTTTGTTCATTTTAAGGCATTTTGCCTCATTTTATAAAGAATGGTATTCCGCCAAAAACCACATTCTAGAGAATGTATGCACCAATAAATTACTATTTATTTTCGCACGTAACATTATATATACAGTATACATATACTTTCAATTACAGAAGATAACATCCATTTGTCTAACTCACCTCCATCAGAAAAGGAGCCAATCTCACCCAGGACCTTAAAATCACGACTCCATATACGGATCTCTCCCCCGCCAGACAGCCAGACATCTAAGTTCTGAAGGACTATTAGATTCTGTCAAACAAGATAAAAACCATCAAATAAGAAAAAAAAAAAAAAGACAGCCGGTGAACAGAATAGAAGCTGCTGCTTTGTCAGAATTTACCACTAGTGATGGAGTGTGTACGAGAAGTTATTTCTAATGACTTTGCTTCTGGGAAGCGGCATCCGCTGCATCACAACACCACGTACTGCACATGATGTGGTTGTGGTCAGTGTACACACACGACATGGAGACATGGATCCACATCAATGTTCACATTGTAATTGGCTTAGGCCCGAGTTACACAACGGTATTTTCAGTACAAGTGCACAACGGACTGCACACACATCCATTGCAGTCAATGGTTCAATTCCCATATCTGTGTTCGCACATGCCGAGAATCTCCCAGCATGTACTATTCTTGTCCATTTGCAGACTCATTCATTAAAGTGCATGGGCGCTGATGCCATACGGACGTCCACACGGAATGTCGTTTGTCTATTTTAGGTTCATGTAAATCAGCATTAGGCCTTAAGTTATTTCTGTAGATTTGTTTATAACACATTTTTCATAAATATATATATATATATATATATGTACACACCGTATTTTTCATTTCACTTTATAAGACGCACCCCAGATTTTAGAGTAGGAAAGTAAGAAAAAAAATATTTTTCATCACACCTCATATCAGACCCCCCCATAAATTTCAGGACATCAGAATCAGCCCTCCATGTCAGAACCCCATCAGACCTCAGATTAGCCCACTGTGCCCCATATCAGGTCACTGTGCCATCAGACGTCAGATTAGCCTATCAGCCCCTATATCAGCCCACTGTGCCCCTATATCAGCCGACTGTGCCCCCATCAGACCTCAGATCAGCCCCCATATCAGCCCACTGTGCCCCTATATCAGCCGACTGTGCCCCCATCAGACCTCAGATCAGCCCACTATGCCCCCATATCAGCCCACTCTGCCCCATCAGACCTCAGATCAGCCCCCATATTATCCGACTGTGCCCCCATCAGACCTCAGAACAGCCCACCCAGCCCCATAAGGATAAAATAAAAAACTCATCTCTCCTGCGCCGCGGCTCCACTCCTGGTCCGGCGCTCCTCTGTCTTCTCCAGTTCGGGCTGCACTGTCACCTGACACCGGTCAGAACAGTGCAGAGCCGGCCCTTGGAAGACAGAGGAGCGGCGGACCAGGAGCGGAGCACCGGACCAGGAGAAGTGAGAGAGTTTTTTTTATTTTATCCTTATGGGGCTGGGTGGGCTGACCTGAGGTCTGATGGGGGTCCCTGCACCTAATACATACTAGTGAGCGCTTCCATAATGAAAGCGTTCACTTGTATTCGCTTTATAAGACGCACAGCAATTTCCCCCCTACTTTGGGGGGAAAAAAAGGTGCGTCTTATAAAGCGAAAAATACAGTATATACCGTATTTTTCGCCCTATAAGACACACCGGCCCATAAGACACACCTAGGTTTTAGAGAAGGACAATAAGAAAAAAAATATTTTTCATTAAACCTCTGGTCAAACCCCTAATGTTAATCAGACTTAAAGGGGTAGTCCGAGTTATTTTTTTGTCCTTTGTATGTTTCTAAATAGTCAAATACAACAGCGTGTCCATACACTTTCTGCTTCTAAACCTGCTGGTTTCTCAGATTTCACTCAGGGTCACATGACCTGTGATGTCACCTTCCCTGCCTGCTAATCTCATATTCATGCACCAAGAGATAACAGCCTGTACACCAGACGTCACTGTGCTGGCCACGCCCCCCTGCTCTGCCGCTATCTGCTCTCTCCTTGTATTCTTTCAGATAAAACATTAACCCCTTCAGCCATAACACACTGAAGGCTTTACAACAGCAGCTGCAGATGTAAAGAGACACAGGATCTGCTCTCCTCATCCTACAGACACAGAGCTGATCTGAAGGAGATCTGCAAAGTATTGTATTGTACAAGAAAGGTAGGGGGAGATCCTGTGTGTATCAGCAGTGTCATTGTACAGCTGGGACTTGTAGTCCTACACATACAACATGCTGCTGAGTATTCCAGCAGACATGTCACTCAGGGCAGCTCTTGTATTCACTCCCTTTGCAGAGCAGGAAGGGGGGGAGGGGCAGAGATTGTTATTATTGCATGTAAACAAAGGCCAGAGGAGAACCAGGGAAATGAGAAAATATAGATTTTTTTTTTGCCTAAAACTTGCTTAACTTAGTTATATATTGCTGCTCATCAGATTTACAGTGCTATATTTTTTTTTCATAACTCAGACAACCCCTTTAAGCTGACAGCCCAAATAAGACCCCGAATGTTAATAAGACCTCAGATCAAACCCCAATGTGAATGACCCCCAATCAGACCTCAGATAAGAGCCCCATATGTCTCTCACCAGCCCCCATATGTCTCTCATCAGCCCCCAGCATCCTTAAATGAGCCCCCAGAAGCCTCTCACCAGCCCCCAGCCATGTTATCTCAGCCCCCAGCAGCCTCATGTTTTATAAAATAAAAATCCACTTACCTCTCCTGCTCCTGGACGCCTCCGCTCCTCTCTGCACGCGCTCTTCTTCCTTCTGCCTCCTGCTGTACTGTGAAGCGCCCTCACGGTGTGCGCAGCCTTCACAGCCGACAGCCGGGCGGAGGACCAGGAAGCGTTGAGTACAGATCCTTCACCGCTTCCTGGTCCTCCTGTGCTAATGAGCTTCCACATTGGGGGGGAAACAAATGCGTCTTATGGGCGAAAAATACGGTATATATATATATATATATATATATATATATATATATATATATATTATAGACTTGAATTGAAATAATGCTATGGTAATATTAAACCATTATTTCCTCACAGACACTCTGTTATGTGACCTACGTTCATGGGTGGACATGACAGGAGCTCCATGCAGAGTTTTGTTGCTTATACACATTAGATTAACCCCTTCCGTACCAAGCCATTTTTCACCTTAAAGGGGTTCTGTAGTTCTTTAAAACTGATGATCTATCCTCTGGATAGATCATCAGCCTCTGATCGGCGGCGGTCCGACACCCGGGACCCCCGCTGATCAGCTGTTTGAGAAGGTAGCGGCGCTGCAGGAGCACCGCAGCCTTCTCTGTGGTTACCGCAGGCCCAGTGACATCACGACTAGTATCACTGGTCTGGGTGGGGCTAAGCTCTGTTCACTTGAATGAAGCTTAGCCCCGCCCAAGCCAGTGATACTAGTCGTGACGTCACTGGCCTGCGGTAAACAAAGAGAAGGCCGCAGCGCTCCTGCAGCGCTGCTACCTTCTCAAACAGCTGATTGGTGGGGGTTCCGGGTGTCGGACCGCCGCCGATCAGAGGCTGATGATCTATCCAGAGGATAGATCATCAGTTTTACAGAACTGCAGAACCCCTTTAAATTCCAGGCTGATTTTTGCAAATCTGACATGTGTCACTTTATCTAAAACTGGCCCTGACTGTACATATGGGGCAATGGCTGTCTGTACCGTGGTGGTGCATCTGAGCCACTCACCTGTCCAGAGCAGAGTGTGCATGTATACATGGGGTAGTGGTATGTCAGGTATATGGCCAACCTAACTCCACAGATGTAACTACTGTTACAAGTCCACAGATAAGTGACTAGATTGTCATGTGAAGTTAAAAAATAAAAATACCCACTATCTTTAACATATGACGATCTCCAATCTGCTATCCCTATACTAATACTGTTACTAAGGAGCACAGAAAACATTTCTACTACATAATTAAGTATAGACTTTGGTTTAAAGAGGTATTCACATCTCAGCCTAGCGAAATGTCACTAATGTATGAGAGGGGAATATCCCTTTAAGAGAGTGTACGGAAAACAAGTACGGCTAGTTTGTACCTTTACAGTAGAGAGAAAGTCGGAGGCTTTAAAAACTTCCTGGCCACTTTCACAATCCCAAGCCTGACTTCAGCTATTAAGGAACAATTCAGTAGAAATTTTTGGAAAATAATTTACCATGCAAGTGTGTGAAATGAGTCACAATATTACTACAAAATCCGCAAAGAAAACGGACGTCCATGTGACATCAGCGTTGCATCCATTTTTTTGCGGATCCATTGTAACAATGCCTGTCCCTGTCTGCAAAACAGATAAGAATAGCACATGATCTTTTTTTTTTGCGGACATGGAATGCACACAGAGTCATTTCCATTTTTTTTCAAGCCCCACTAAAATGACTGGTTCTGTATAAGGACCTGTAAAAAAACGGAACGGAAGAAAAATACGTTCGTGTGCATGAGCCCTAGACAAACTGACTGAATTGACCCAACAGAATTTGCAGCCATAAACCAGTTGAAAATCTAATGTGTATGAGGAGCTACTGATTCTCCCCAGATAATGTTGGGGGGAGGAAAAAAAAAGGGAATGCCAAATTTCAAAGCCTGATCCTTATGTTCCTCTGGTGTATAAGCGGAGCAGCAACTTTCTTCCCATTGAAAGCATATATACACTCTGCATAGCTAAAAGTCTATGGGGAAGATTTATCAAAACTGGTGTAAAGTAGAACTGGTTTAGTTGCCCATAGCAACCAATCAGATTCCACCTTTCATTTTTCAAAGCTCCTTTGCTATAGGTAACTAAGCCACCAGTTTTAATAAATCTCCCCCTATGTGTATGGGAGAGTAGGGACAGCTGCCGGATGAATGAACGTTTGGCTGACAGCTATCGGGGAAGGGGGGAACCTTAAAGAAGAACTCCCAACAAAAATTTTTTTCCATGTCCTGCTAGAAATGTACATGATGTAATCTGTAGTGAATGTCATTTTCTTACCAGTGTCTGAATTTTTGACTTATATCACCCTGAAGTTTCTTATCTGTGTCATGTGACTAGGAATTAGACCCACAAACTCACACAGCACCTTATGTGTGGACAGGAAGTCTAATTCTCTATGTATTCCTATGGGCTGAAAGTGAGGCTCCCATAGGAATGAATAGAGCAGTTACTGGCTTTCTGTCCTGGATCAGTTGGAGGTCAGGGGTTGGTCACATGACCCAGCTACAATAAGAAGAGGTTTTTACTCACAGAAACAGTCACTGATAAGAAAATGACAATCACTACAGATTATATCATGCACCTTTCTAACAGGTGAGAGAATAAAATAATAGAATAGAATAATTTTTGCGGGAGTTCTTCTTTAAGGGGATGTTTACACAATGGATTCTGAAAAAACTCTGGTGAGAAAAAAAATTAAAAAAATCAGCGCAGAATCCACATGTTGGTTTTTCAGCACTTTTTTGGCCCTTTTTTTTTTTTTTTTTTTAATCAATGGGCGTTTAATACAAAGCTGCATTTTCAGCTCTAGGATTTTGGCACAGATCTACTGCAAAAAACGCACAGACAAGGCACAAAAACGCTGTTTATTTATTTTTTATTCCCATTCATTTCAATGGGAGATTCTGCATGCATTCTGATGGATGGGACACGCTGCTTCTTTTTTTCACATAGAAAAGAAAAAAGCAAGTGCTGTTTCCCATTGAGATGAATAGGAGGCGTTTTTTTAGCTGATTTTGAGGCAGAAATGCTCCAAAATCAGCGCCAAAAAACTCCATGTGAACTGACCGTTAGAGTGAAATAGCCAGGTTCAACCACCATTATTCCAATGCGTATGAGCAGCTTAATACAGATTGCTGCAATGTGGTCTGCAGCCGATCGATTGACTTTTCTGTGGTATGAAGACATCACAACATAAGGATACAATGACTGTCCTATCAGAAGACGCTGTCAGCATTAGGTCAACCCTTTCGCTGTGCGTTTCATTGCTTGGAAATACAATGATGGCGGTGATCTTCTGTGTGTGTCCATGAAGTTCGAAAAGCACTTCACCAGTCTGGAAGAAAGAGGTTTGACAGTAAAGATATAAGCAGGGTTTCTTCAACTTCAACGTGCACGGATGTCAAGAACAGGCTGGGACTTGTAGTTCCACGGACTCTCCCTCCTCTTTGGCACCTTATTCTGGTGTGATATACATCAAGATTGGAAACCTGTTATGTTACCTAGAGAAGGGATCAGCAACCTCCGTCACTCCAGCTGTTCTAAAACTACAACTCCCAGAATCCTCCTTTCACTTTTATGGGAGTTACAAGAACAGCTGAGTAAGTGTGCATGCTGGGAGTTGTAGTTGCACAGCAGCTGAAGTGTCAAAGGTTGCTGAACCCAGATCTAGAGTCCTAGACATGACTCCTCTGAATGGAAAGAATCTGTGGAACTACAGGTCCCAGCCAGTACGTCACTGTCAAAATCCACTGTGTATTCCACAGCAGACACTATCACGGTTTTTGTCTCGGTTTTTTAATTTTCAGTGCTGTGGACTTGCTCATGGTTTAGCCCCACTGAATGGAGCTAGACCGTGGGCAGACTCCCGCCACGGTTTCCCATGGTGTCTGCACGGAGCATGTGCCAAGAAAAGCCATTTCTATTCTTGCCTGTGTCTGGAAAACCACACGTAATTAATCTGGGGCTGCATGAACAGTGGTGGGGACTCCCATTGAAAACAATCTGAGGCAGTTTCAGCATGGATACCACATGGTTTTCGGAACAGAATTCTCACCAAAATCCATGGCAACGGTCTGTGAACATTTCCTAACAGTCCCATTTTTGTCATATTTTCCAAATGAACGATTTGTCGATTAGATGGACTTCAGGCCTTTATAGGGTTACAACTTACTTGAACACTTGCAGCTTTATTTGTATATGTGAAAATGTAAATAAAAAAAAAAGAAAAAAAAAAACAAAAAACAGAAAAGGTGTAATCAAAACTGTACACATTCTGGTGAAGTAGGAAGCTGGAAAAATTACAAATGGGATAGACTTGGAGTGGGGAACAAAAACAATTCTGCCAGTTTTTATCTTTTCTTTGTCATCTTCTCACCCCCATAACTTTTTTATATTTACATCTATAGAGCTATGTGAAAGCTCATTGTTTGTGGGACGATCTGTAGTTTTTATTGATATATTTTGGGGTGTGTATGACTTTTTGATCCCTTTTTGCTCTTTTTTTTGCAGTAGGTAAGGTGGCCAAAAAACAGCAAATGGGCAGTTTTAATGTTTTTTTTTGTTATACCGTCCACTGTATGGGAGAAATATGGTCATATTTTAATGGTTTAAGCATTTTGGGTTGCAGCGACACCAATAATCTTAATTGTTTTATTATTTATTTATGTATTTTTTAGTATTTAATTTTTCTGTAAAACGGAGAAGGGGTGCAATTTGAATTTTCATATTTTTTTTAAATATTTTTGAAATCATCTGATTGCCTCTCCCATAGACTGCAATGATTTAACACTCCAGCGTATGGGAGAATCACTACATTTATATGGAGCACTCCATAGAAACTTTGCTATGACAGGCCGCAGAGCCTTCAGAAGGCCCAAGGCTGCCACAGCAGCAACTGACTGGCACCCGCAGAGCAGTGCTCCTGTGAAAAGAGATGCCATGGTCGTAACTGACCGTGACATATAAGGGGTTAAAAGTCAGTGATCTGCATTATCGACTCTGCCACTGGGTGTCTGCTGTGTTAAACTGGGTGTTGGCTATGGCGCAGGCTCAGCTCCTGAGCGAGCACCATCTTTAAAGACCTGGCATCTGCTGTACAAGTATGGCGCATGTAGGGAAGGGGATTAAAGGAAACATGCCTATTTTAGGTGGGACAAGAAGACAATCTAATGTGTAAATGGAGCTCTGTACTCTCCCCCAAATGCAGGGTCCTTTTGTTTTCTTGTAAGTTAAGTCTCTGCCACGTGACTCTGAGGTGATTAGCAGCTACTTTCATCTCTCTTCAAATTGAAGATACATACATACACAACACAACTGAGCATGTAAATGCATGGGGATCCGGGAGGGGTAGAACCTTTTGGCCCAAAAAAGGAAGACTGAAGCAACTTTGCAATAGGCCATAATTAAAAATGTTTCTACAGTTCCTATACGGACCTATGTGTCTCCACGGTAGCAAACAAACCCTGTATAGTCCAAACCTGAAGTCATATTTCCCTCTATTAGTTTCCCCAACTTTACGTTAATACACAGTAAGGCTACATTCACACGACTGTAAGTGTTTTGCGGTCCGTAAACTACAGATCCGAAAAACACGAATATCAGCCATGGGCGTTCTGCAATTTGTGGACCGCACATGGCCAGCACTTTATAAACAATTCCTATTCTTGTCCGCGGTTGTGGACAAGAATAGGACATGCTCTATATTTTTGCGGGGCCACGGAACGGAACAACGGATCAGGACAGCACACGGTGTGCTGTCCGCATCTTTTGCTGCCCCATTGAAATGAATGGGCCCGCACCCGTTCCGCAATTTTGCGGATCCATTTATACAGTCGTGTGAATGCACCCTAATGGATAGACAGAAGGAGCCAGATTAAAGGGGGTTTCCAGTACTTTTTTTTTTACTGATGATCTAGCAGGTCCACAAATATCAGATTGGTGGGGGGGGGGGGGGGGGTCTGTCCGACACAATGCACCCCCACCAATCACCTATTCTGTGTATTGGACAGAGCTGATTACTATATTCCATTACTCCCATTAAAATGTTTAAAAAAAAAAAAGAAAAAACAAGAGGTCTCCTACCTGAACATCCCATACAATGACTGAGCCATCATCACAAGCTGAAGCAAACCTAGAAGAGAAAGAAAGTGACTTAACACAAGAAGAAAGGCCTGTACACACAGATCTCTACACTATGTCGTCTGCTGAGACTTTTTTTCCCCCTTGCCTATACCCTTGTCCGCCATAAGGAATTGCAAAATCCTTCCGAGCCTCTGAAATTCCAGGAAATTGAAATTTAAAGTGAAACTCCGGTTTGAAGCCACATTAACTATTATATTAGGAAATTACAATTAGAATTGCTTACTATACAGAGTAGAAATAAGCCGAATTTTATTGATTTCTTTTTTTTTTTGTAGTGGGGGGGGGGGGGTTGGCTTTCAAAAAAAGGCCATGAAATCCATGTTTTTTTTTTTTTTACAGGCATGTTTTTGGAGGTGGTGCTTTTTAATCACAACGTTTTAATTACATTTTTTCAGACTATTTCTTACACAGAATTCTACAGGAAAACAGCATATTCAGAGCTGAAAAAAAAAAAAAAAAAGGGACCAAAAATGACAGAAAACTGTTAAAACATCACGTCGAGAAAAAAAACCTCACTATGTTTGTAGGGCGTAACAACTGGACATGGCATTTGCTCAAAAAAAATAAAAATAAAAATTTGAAAATGTGACGTTTTTAAAAAATACCTATGTGTGCAACAACCCTAACAGAGGACTCTGCTGACGTGGTAATTATTCCCTCTATGGATGACGACAGTGCAGGGCAATGGTGGAGAATATCATTTGTAAAGCTATATAAATTTCAGCAATCACATTATCTCATATTAAGCACATTAAGGGTTAAACACGGTGTAACTTGCTGAGAGTGGCTTTGCGGTCACATCTGTGTACAGTTTTCCAGGTTCTTGAGCCTGGTAAGCCCATACTATGAATCTATTATCACGACCCCTATTCCGGGTCATTTTGATCTGATTGGTTAAGGATCGGTGAGGGATTTCATTTTCTCTCTGTTCTGGCCGTGGCTGTCCTCGGGGAATAGGATTGCTTTTATTAAATCCCCTTTCTGCTCCTATTAAAAGCAGAAACAGTGCTGATGATATACATTGCTGGCTGTAAGTACACCTCCTAACGCCTTCTCTCCCGGCTATCGATTTCCTCGTTTACTCCTGGATTGACAGGTGACGGCTGCAAGAACGCAAGTCTCCATATTTTGCATTTTCTTTTGCACGCCGGCATCATTTCTATTGATTTTTTAAGCCTTTGTAATTGCTTTTTTTCTTTTGAAAAACAGCTATTCTCTACACTAAATCTGCAGTTTTCACAAAATAGAAAAAAAAAAAACTGCCTATTTTTGTTTGTCAGAGTCCACATTTGTCAAGGTGGCAGCCATAACCTGGTGTAGTGAATCAACTCTTATTGGATTTGCTGCTTAGAAAGATGGATATGTTTCCTAAAATCCATTGCCAAGCGCATGATGTGGTGTACCAGTAGGCTTACGGTCACACCTCGTTGTGCGTCCTGTCTACGCTTTCTATAAAATCACTATATATTCTGGAAACATGTCTCAAAGCTAGAGAGATGAAAGTACATTCACAGAATCAGTCTTTAGGTGACATGCACAGTGGTGTCATTTATGGGATTCTTAGATCAGCTTTTGAAGCGGCATGTAACTCCAAATGGGAGTCACTACTAGTCCCAAAAGAAAAGTGCAGTGAGAGACAGCCCATACGGATTATTGGGGTCTTTGATAACGCACATGAACAAGTGAGGCAAACCATTCTTAACCCCTTCGCGCCCGGAGCTTTTTTCGGTTCTGCATTTTCGTTTTGCGCTCCCTGCCTTCAAACAGCCATAACTCTTTTATTTTTCTGTTCACATAGCTGTATGAGGGCTTGTTTTTTGCGGGACAAGTTGTACTTTCCAACGCCACCATTTAATATTGCATACGGTGTAGTGGGAAGCGGGAAAAAAATTCCAAACCGGGTGAAATTGCAAAGAAAACGCTATTCCGCTACAGTTCTACGGGTTTCTTATTTACAGCGTTCGATGTGCATTAAAACTGATCCGTTACTTTCATTCTACTGGTCAGTACGAATCCGGCAATACCTAATATGTATAGTTTTTCCTGCGTTTTCATAGTGATAAAATAATTAGAAAGTTGCCCTTTTTTTTTTTTTTTTTTCCTTGTCAAATCTTGACCCCTATAACTTTTTGGTATTTATGTGTACAGAGCTGTATGGGGGCTCATTTTTTGCGGGGCGATCTGAAGTTTTTATTGATACCATTCTGGGTGTGTATGACTTTTTGATCACTTTTTATTTAATTTTTTTTAGAAAAAAAAAAGCGACAAAAAACGGCAAATCGCCATTTGGACGCTTTTTTCCGCCACACAATTCGCCGTATTGGAATTTTTTTTTTTTATATTTTAAAAGTACGGGCGTTTTCGGTCACGGTGATACCCATGATGTCTATATTTATTGTTATTTAGGTATTTATTTTTTAATTATACGGAAAGGGGGGTGATTGAACTTTTACATCTTTTTTATTTTTATATATTTTTAACATTTTTTTTTAATTTTTTTTTACTATTAGAAAGCTCAATATGGGCTTATAAATTGTGGCTTTTTTTTTTCTTTATGAGCAATTCTGGGTTTTATAGACTCAGAAATCCATCAATTGCTTCATTTCTTATCCTGGCCTGCCATCTAGTGGCCAGAATAGAATTGCAACTTTGAAAACTGTAATCCTCACCAGCGAGGATTACAGTTTTCATATGGTGTACAGACACCCCGATTGGCCACACGGGGTGTCTGTACACCACCCGGAAGCGAATGCTTCCGGGTTTGAGACGGCAAACTAGATGCCGTGATCACGTAGTGATCACGGCATCTAGTCACCCCGGAGACCGCCGCCGGATGGCGGTAAGTAGCGGCAAGTCTCTGCTGTTAGAAACCATGTGCCCGCATCGCCCCAGCGCCGTACATGTACGGCGCTGGTCGCGAAGGGGTTAAACACTAGGACATCCTATGTGCGGACCCAGATCTGAAGGATCTCACAGCACCCCCAAATCACATACCGCAAAGGACAAAGCATCACCACTATCAACCTCCCCCCAAAAGAGGGAATTGGCTTATACGACATCCCTTGGGGATGTTTAAAGGGAACCTGTCATCACCTTAATGCTGCCCATACTAACAGCAGAATAAAATAGAGACAGGTGAGTTGATTTCAGCGGTCTGTCATTTATAAGTTAAAAGTAAGTGGTTGCCGAGAACCAACATCACAATCATTGCAGACTAGGCCTGAAAAGAGTCCCGGCCACCTGAGAAGAGTCATGGTTATTCGTGAATTCCTGCTCTCTCTGCCCTTCTGCTGATGACTGACAGTCTTCTACCTAGTTTTCTCCCTTTCTGTCTAGGAGACAACTGCCAATGATCATCAGATGGGCAGGGAGAGCAGGAGATTAGGAATAACCATGACTAAGGTAGATTTGACTCTTTTCAAGGCCTCGGCTGCAATGATTATGATGCTGGTTCTCAGCAACCACTTACTTTTAGCTCAAGAGTGACACACCGCTGAAATCAGCATTTCTGTCACTATTTTATACTGCCCTCAGTGAGGTCACCATAAAGTTGATGGCAGGTTCCCTTTATGTGTGGGAACTGTGTAGCCTGTACCCAGGTGAAAATCACCAAGGCATTCATTCACCAGTTCACAAACCGGGATCGAATATAAAATCAATGATTTCATAAATTGTCAAACAACTGGTGTCGTTTATCTCGCCCAATGTAGTTGCCCAATGGACTACATTGGCAAAACAAAAAGAGAGTTTCCGACGCCGAATGAGGGACCATTACAATGACACTCTCAACAAAAAATATACGTCCATAGCGAATCATATCAATTCAGAACACGGGGGAGATTTGACATGCCTGAAATTTATATAACCCCCACCACAAAGAGGAGGCGGGATGGGACGGAATGATTTTTGAAAATCGATTAGGACTACAGATGGATTTTCAAAAAGAAATCCATTACCCCAGGAGGCCTTAATGAAACTTTATCTTACAAGCCTTTCCTTTAAAATAGACCACATCACTACTGGGCCTTAGTCGTTAGTCGAATAACACCACCTTTGGCTCAGATGATGGTCTATTGTTTCTGATAAAATTCAATTCTACATATGAGTATAAATTGTTATCATGTACTTTATATCTGATGGCCCAACTATATGTCAACTTTAGATATGGAACGACAAAATACATATGGTCACCCAGCAACTTATTAATGGAGTGATATAATACACAGGGTCATCCAGTGATAAGCACCCTACTAATGTGTTCAGTATCACTCTATAAATTATCCATTTTTCTCCTGATGAACTTCCCTACCTTGCTAAAAATACGATCTGCGATGTATTGGAAAGTAAATCGCAAATCCAGAGCGCCGAGAGAAGCCAGCTGGAGACGCGCTACTAGGTCCCCATGACAACCGTCCCGCCCACCCCAATAGACATCACCATTGGGGCTGGGTTGTAGCCGGAAGCACGATGTACGTGGCAAAGTCAGGTGATCGCACAAGCACCCTCATGTGATCACGCCGGCACGCCCAGCAAGTGACGCAGCGAAGAGAGGGGCAGACAATATGGTGGGTTGATACCGAATACTCCTTGCCACTGCCATTTCTCCAAGCTAGAAGGACTGCTTCCTGACGAGCCAGGGACACTGGCGAAACGCGTAGAAGCCTTTCTAGTCAGTTTGCAGGGCAACTAAGTTCAGGTCCGAGGGTCCGGAGGTCTGGGGGTGCTCCGACTTAACAGCCACGCTAGGGTTTCCACTTCCCAGACTAGGGATTGACAGGGATAGTGTAAGCAGGCTTGAATTGGTTAGGAGACTCGCTTCTGCTATATCTTCTATGCGACCCCCGAGCAATCTACCTCCCTCAAGGTTGCCTGACATTTGAACCCGTCTGTGTGTTTATCTTACCCTCCTTACAGGGAGTTTTCAATATCTTTTATTTTATTCTTTGACTAGTAAAAGTTAAGTTTTAAGCTTCATAAGTCCAGCACAGTACAGTTTAGGATTATTCTAAGCCACTGAGCGATAAGAAGTGCACTCCATACACACACTTCTAGAGATCTAGAGAGATGAAAGTACATTCACAGAATCAATCTTTAGGTTACATGCACACAGCAGTGTCGTTTATGCTCATTTTTGTGTGGTTTTCGCTTCATTTCTGCACCAAATTCTTGCTTGATTTGCCCGAGATCTCACTTTTTCCATTCCAAATGGTGAAATTGGCACTGAAAATCCACGCAAACAATTGACATGCGGTGGATCTCAAAATCTGACCACAGGTCAATTGCCGCACTGTGTACATGAGATTTTAAAAGTCTCATCTATTTAGCTGGTACTGTATGGCCTGTGCCCGTATAAATATATGGGGGCACCAGTCGTGTGCGCTCAGTATCACATATGCGTACCCATTCACTTGAAAGTGTCCACATTCTGTAAGATACGGAGCGGTGCGGAGGCATGGAGCAGAAGCCCACCAAAGCGATACGGAGCGCTTCCGTAGGATTGTCGTCTGTGTCTCTGCGCTGCAAATAAATAGAACATTTTCTATTTTTTTGTAGTATGGGCTGAATCTTGCAGATCGCGGACCCTTTCAATTGAATGGTTCCACATCCGCAAACAATGGGCACACAGCTAGTGTTCGTGCATTGCGTTCGCGTGCATGAGTCCTTATGCTGCACATTTTTTGCACAAAACTCTGTGTGGAAAGTCCACGAGTAATACCCACTGAGTGCATAGACCATTCAGGCGGGTTTAGACAGGCCAAAGGACCGACTGATTGTCGGGAAGGAAGCATTCCATCCCGACGGTTGGCTGCCCACTCAGTGAAGGAGACTGCTGTACTTACATGCAGTGATCTCCTCCCCAGTGTGAAGACGAGTGCATACAGCTGCACTGTTTCCAGGCAGCAGATCGCTGTTATAACCAAACTATCTGCTGCCCCAAAACGATGAGCGATGTACCTGCACTAACTACAAGATCACCCGATGAACGAGTCCACATTTGGATTAGCCAGATTATTGGGAACGAACGTTCACAGGATTATTGGTAAATCTAAATCCAACTTTAGGATGCTTTCACACGTAGGTTTTTGCTAGTGTTTTTCTGCACTTTTGCAGTTTTTGTGGAGTGTTTTACGAGTGTACAAATTCCAAAGTGCTATAGACACCTGAACTTCAGGTGTCTATTTCGTAAGGAAAGCGTAAGAAAAAAATAAAATGAAGTATATAACAAAAACTCATTTTCTGACATTTAGAATTGTTTTTTAATAAAGTATATTCAAAAGTTTAGGTGCACGTTAAATATCATTGGATTTTTTTCACTGATACAATAATATCGGCCGCAGCGCCATTCTGACCTTTGTAATGTCTGGCGACAGAGAAGTCGTGAGACAAAAAGATGTCATTGTAAAGTTTTGCACAGGATTCATTTAGTATCTTGAAAACCAATCAAAGTAAATGTTCCAATCACTGACTTTTTTACCCGTCTACAATGAGAACATGAAAATCCCTTTTCAAAGCTCGCAATAAGATATTATCAAAGCACTTGAAGCATGAAACCATTTACAGAGGCTGACGAAAACACACTAGTGTACATATTGAACAGGCTTGACTCATTCATCTCCGCTCGAGGCACACTACCCAAGTCAGAAATAAAAAACTAAAAATAATTACAACACTTGCTGTGGCTAAAATGCGTTATCCATTAGCCTCAGTGGATCAGGGCATACTCACTGATGGCCCATTCTAATGTCCTAAAAAACCTCTTTAGTGTAGGTTTAGAATCACCAATTTTTTTCCAGTGTGGACTTTGATAAAAATCTGCGACAAATCTGCAACATTCAGTGCCTTGCAAAAGTATTCGGCCCCCTGGAACTTTTCAACCTTTTGCCACATTTCAGGCTTCAAACAAAAAGATATAACATTTTACATTTTTGGTGAAGAATCAACAACAAGTGGGTCACAATTGTGAAGGGGAACGAAATGTATTGGATCATTTAAACTTTTTTTGTAATAATAAAACTGAAAAGTGGGGCGTGCAAAATTATTCGGCCCCCTTGCATTAATACTTTGTTGCGCCACCTTTTGCTGCAATTACAGCTGCGGTCTCTTGGGGTATGTCTCTATCAGTTTTGCACATCTAGAGACTGAAATTCTTGCCCATTCTTCCTTGCAAAACAGCTGGAGCTCTTTGAGGTTGGATGGAGAGCGTTTGTGAACAGCAGTTTTCAGCTCTTTCCACATATTCTCAATTGGATTCAGGTCTGGACTTTGACTTGGCCATTCTAAGACCTGGACACTTTATTTTTGAACCATTCCATTGTAGATTTTGCTTTATGTTTGGGATCATTGTCTTGTTGGAAGATAAATCTCGGTCCTAGTCTCAGGTCTTTTGCAGACTCCAACAGGTTTTCATCCAGAATGGTCCTGTATTTGGCTCCATCCATCTTCCCATCAATTTTAACCATCTTCCCTGTCCCTGCTGATGAAAAGCAGGCCCAAACCATGATGCTGCCACCACCACGTCTGACAGTGGGGATGGTGTGTTCAGGGTGATGAGCTGTGTTGCTTTTACGCCAAACATATCGTTTTGCATTGTTTCCAAAAAGTTGGATTTTGGTTTCATCTGACCAGAGCACCTTCTTCCACATGTTTGGTGTCTCCCAGGTGGCTTGTGGCAAACTGTAAACCAGACTTTTTATGGATATCTTTGAGAAATGGCTTTCTTCTTGCCACTCTTCCATAAAGGCCAGATTTGTGAAGTGTTGGACTGATTGTTGTCCTATGGACAGACTCTTCCCACCTCAGCTGTAGATCTCTGCAGTTCATCCAGAGTGATCATGGGCCTCTTGGCTGCATCTCTGATCAGTCTTCTCCTTGTTTGAGATGAAAGTTTAGAGGGACGGCCGGGTCTTGGTAGATTTGCAGTGGTCTGATACTCCTTCCATTTCAATATGATCGCTTGCACAGTGCTCCCTTGGGATGTTTAAAGCTTGGGAAATCTTTTGGTATCCAAATCCGGCTTTAAACTTCTCCACAACAGTATCACGGACCTGCCTGGTGTGTTCCTTGGTCTTCATGATGCAGAACCCTGAGACTATCACAGAGCAGGTGCATTTATACGGAGACTTGATTACACACAGGTGGATTCTATTTATCTTCATCAGTCATTTAGGACAACATTGGATCATTCAGAGATCCTCAATCAACTTCTGGAGTGAGTTTTCTGAACTGAAAGTAAATGGGCCGAATAATTCTGCACGCCCAACTTTTCAGTTTTATTATTACAAAAAAAGTTTAAATGATCCATTAAATTTCGTTCCACTTCACAATTGTGACCCACTTGTTGTTGATTCTTCACCAAAAATTTAAAATGTTATATCTTTTTGTTTGAAGCCTGAAATGTGGCAAAAGGTTGAAAAGTTCCAGGGGCTGAATACTTTCGCAAGGCACTATATCTGTAGAAAAAATCTGCATGTGTTCCATCGGGTCACCAGGTTTTCCAAAGCCACAAATGAAAACCTGGAAAGGACCATGGGTTGCGAATACCTTATAAGTGTAAACTAAAGATCTCAAATAGTAAATCCTTACTGGCTGATCACTACCTGTGGAAGACAACGCCATTGAAACATCCGACAAAAATAATTTAATAACACTGAAGCAGTAAATTTTGTCAAAATCCAAATTTGTGTCAGTCTCAAAACTTTTGGCCACAACTGTGTGTGTATATATTTATAGGATTTTGGACATGGATATTTAAAAAAATTAATAAAATGATATGAGGGGGGGGGGGGGGCTACAACCATTTTTTTTTTTTTGCCCAGGAGTCCTTGGACACATTCAGTACACGGTTGACACTATGGTACAATAGTATTTGGCAAGTCAAAGCTAATATGGATCCATGTGATAAAAACTGTATAGGCCAAAACGTTATCTTCGATTTTGTAAAAAGATAAGCTGATGTCTGCTTGTTTCTCAAGGATGTCGTGAACATTTGAAAGACATGCTAGAGGAAAACTCTGATGAATGGGTTGCTCGGTGTGCACCCATCATAAGTGTATGTTGTCAAAAAGGGCACATTGGCATCAAACATAGCTTTCAGTGAAATAAAACACTGCGAGTCATTTACTAAAGACCAATGCTTCACATATCGGTCTTAGTAAAAACCTCCGCTGATGAAAGATCCAACCAGTAGCATACCTCCCAACCATCCTGGATCCAGCGGGACAGTGCCGGATTTCAGTGGCTGTCCCGCTGTCTCGGTACAGGGGAGGTATGTCCCGCTCTCTGGCAGCTGTCCCTGCGTCCATAGGATGCAGAGAAAGTTGCCATAATGAAGCAGAGAGCTTGCATCGGGTCTCCACACCTCTAGTCTTTGCGGGGTGCGGGGCCGGCCGGTAGTCAGCCGATGTCCTGCTGCTGGTAGGAAGAAGGTAAGTATGTGGTGTTTGTTTTTTGTTTTTTTTACTTTCTGTGAGTGGCACAATGTGGGCATATTACAGGGGGCAAACAACTGGGCATATTACAGGGGGCAAACAACTGGGCATATTACTGGGGGCACATAACTGGGGAATAATTACTATGTGGGGCAGTAAGTGGACTGGGTGGGATTAGGTGTATAGTTATGTTTTGGGCGGAGTTAGAGAAGTAGCCTAATGCTGAAACAATTTGTAGCGGCGCACAATGTGTCCCTCTTTGTTCATTTACAAAGTTGGGAGGTATGCAGTCGCATGCACGCCTCTTAAATTGATTGCATTCTCCGCCAGAAATGAAATCTACTCCAGACAGGAGCTGATGTATTGTGCACCAGTTTTCGGGCAAGCATGTTGTTAAGGCGTCGGGCTGTGGAGCTCCTGCCCACAGACCACCTCCTAATGCCCATATCCCACCCACTTTTGGAAAAAGTGTCAGAAGAAGCCAAAAAGTCACACATTTTGTCATAAAACAACACTTTCAACAACATTTTTGACTGCCTTACGCCAAAGAATGGTGTTAAATGTTAGTACATGAGCCCTGTCGTTTTCAATGCATATATTAATATTGAACTTTATATGCTAGGCATCCTCTCACCTGTTGTCGTCTACTTGTACTAGGAAGCGCACAATGTCAGTGTGGGCTTTTAGGGCTGTAAGCTCTGTATATGGATTCTGGGTCTGCTCCTCCCCGATGTTTAATATGGCAGACTTCTACAAAAAGAGGAAACAAGACATTGTATTTCTGAGGCCTGAGGTACAACCACAATGCTGCATGTCAGGGGTGAGCAAATAGAGATTCAGATCCAATATCCCAAGTCGATTCATTCCTAAACTTCATTTAATGCTGTACGGAGACCTGTCTCCATACAGCATTAAAATGTATGTGCTGCAGTGAGCCAAAATTTGTTAAATCTGAAGTTGCGCAAGACTTTGTTTAATAACTTCAAGCTTTGACTCTACGACTTTAATAACATTTTAAAACAGGAATCTGAAGCTGGTACCAAAGCCGACTTCGGATTCCTGTTTTTAAAATTGTAACCTGATATTATTCATTATTAATTAATGCTACTTTCACATTTGCGTTTCTATTTTTCGGTATTGAGATCCGTCATAGGGTCTCAATACCAGACAAAAACGCTTCCTTTTTGTCTCCATTTATTGCCATTGGGGACAAAACGTAACTGAACAGAACGGAGTGCTCCAAAATGTATTCTGTTCCGTTCTCATATCGGAGAGCAGCGCGCTGCAGTTTTCCTTCCGTCGTGGGATGCGGAGCAAGAAGGATCCATCATGACCCACAATGCAAGTCAGTGGGGACGGATCTGTTTTCTCTGACACAATAGAAAATGGATCCAACCCCCATTGACCTTCAATGGAGTTCATGACTGATCCGTCTTGGCAATGTTAAAGATAATACAACCAGATCCGATCATAACGGATGCAGATGGTTGTATTATCAGTAACGGAAGTGTTTTTTTGCTGAACCCTGCCGCATCCAGCAAAAACCCGTGTCAAAGTAGCCTAAGTCTACTTGTGGATTCCACGCTGATTTTTTTCAGGTTTTGTTACACACAATATAATACACATATATATAGACACATAAATACACACAGAGACAGATACATATACACAGAGACAGATATAGGTGTGTGTGTGTGTATATGTGTGTGTGTGTGTATATATATATATATATATATATATATATATACACACACATACATATATATACATAAATACACACAGATAGATAGATATATATTTATATATATTCACACACACGATATCACTCACTCCCAGCACACACTATCACTACAGCTATATTACCTCGGCCCCGGCCTGCGGCTCTCTGCTGCCGAGCAGCCACCGGAGCATAGCGGCTGTTCTCAGGCACCGGGTCTCCTGGATCCGGGGTTTACAGTCGGTAGATACTATTTCCTGGGGAGCTAAAGGACCTGAGATGACGTCATGCCCATGTGACCAGACTTTCCTGTGGGCGGAGCAATGCTGGAAAGCTGGACAGAGTGTTGGTTTGTTTGGTGTGTGAGCAGGTGCTGGAGCCGTGCACTCTGTACGCGGTCATCAACAGGAGTAGAGCCGCTGGTGCAGCACCCTGCAGGGACTGGGTGCACGGGCATGTAATCCTCTGCAGGCACTGGGTGCACTGGCATGTAATCCTCTGCAGGGACTGGGTGCACGGGCATGTAAAGATCTGCATGGATTAGAGGCACTGGCATGTAACGTTCTGGGGGGGGGCTTGGCAGATTGGGGTAAAATGCTCTGCGTGGACTGGGGTCTGTGGGTGCACGTTGTTGCAATGCTCTGCATGGACTGGGGGTGCACCAGGATGTAATGCTATGGGGCCACTGGCACATTGGGATGCAATGCTCTGCATGGACTGGGTGCACCAAAATGTAATGGTATGGGGGCACTGGGCACATTGGGATGCAATGCTCTGCATGGACTGGGGACTCTGGGTGCCTTCTCCTCCTAGGGATGCAATGTTCCTCAGGGTGAGGCCGGGGTAGTGCTGTGTCCCCTGCATATGCCATCAGTCGATGAATTTATTAACCCCCTTAAAAGGGGTTATCCAGGGTTTTGATATTGATGACCTGCTCTCAGGATAGGCCCTCAATATCACATCGGTGGCGGTATGATATCCCTCAGATCATTGTGCAGCGGATGGAGCTGGTGACTGCAGTGATGCTTGCGTTCACTTCAGTGGGATCAGTTCTGCAGTTACCAGCCCCGTCAACTACACAATGGACAGAGGTGCTACCACAGAACAGCTGACCGGTGGGGGAGCAGGGTGTAGATCCTGAGGATAGGCCATCAATATCAAAATCCTAAGCACCCGTTTATAGTTTTTCCGTCGCCATAAGCATATAAGGGCTTATCTCTTGCAGGACAAATTGTCTTTATTCATTTCAACTTATGCCCCACTCACACATAAGGAGGACAGAACATGAGCCGCTACACGGAAATATCAATTATGTATACTTTTTTTGTAATGTAAATAAAGTCATTTATAAGAATGTCTTTTTTTTGTTTTTTATTTACTAAAATTTATTTATTTTTTTTTTTTAACATATAACCCCCAAAACCTCTGATCACACGTACAACATGCTGCAAGGGGCCTTAGGATGAGAGAGGGTGCCACCCTTCATCTCACTAACCACTAGATGCCAAAGTCAACATTGATTCAGCTTTGAATCCAGAGGAAAAAAAAAAGTAGACTGGTTTGAGTGTTGCATTTATAAAAGCAGAGACACAACGCGAGTTTGAGCGTTCACGCGTTTGAAGTGCGTGTTTGAATTAAGTGTGTGACTTTAGATTCAGGGACTACAGTAAGTCGGTCTCATATCACTGTATTGTATTTTTTTCTCTTTTAGGCCTCTTTCACACGACAGTATTTTTTATGGGCTCCGATCCGCATAAAAAAAATAGAGCATGTCCTAAGAATAGTACTGTTCTATTAGGGGCCAGCTGTTCTGTTCCACAAAATACGGAATGCACATGGATGCCATCCGTTGTTTTTGCGGATCTGCAATTTGCAGACCACAAAACACAACGTTCGTGTGTAAGAGGCCTTATTGTGTAATCTCCATTAGTATGTCTTCCATTATTGACAGAGCAGGCCAGTGCACATCTTGCCTGATGTATGCAGTCCTGGAACAGCCGTTTAAGGGTGCATGTATTTGTTCAAAATGTGAGCAAATTGTCCGCTTGGAATCGCACATCGTGTATCTAACCAGGCAGATTTCAACACTGAGAAGCGCTGACAATTTGGAAAAGAGTTTGCTGCTCACTGAGCAAGCATTCCATGGGGTAGATGTGGGGGAGGGAGGTAGTAAGAAGGCTCAGGAAAGTGAGGTAGCTAGCTGGGTAACAGTTAGAAAGCGGGTTAGAGGGAAAAGTGCCAGGGAGGCTAGCCCTGATCTGACACACCCCAACAAGTTTGGCAGATGAGGGGAATGCCACTTCAGGGAGAGCACTGCTGCATCTGGACACTTCCTCTGCCAGTCAGGGGAATGTCAGCTCCAGTAAGCAGGAGAGCAGGGCAGGCCAGACAGGTGCTGGTAGTGGGAAATTCAATTATTAGGGGTACAGAGAGGGCAATCTGTCACAAAGACCAGGATCGTCAAATGGTGTGTTGTCTTCCTGGCAATCGAGTTTGGCACATCGTGGATCAGGTTGACAGATTACTGGGAGGGGCTGGAGAAGATCCAGCAGTCATGGTCCATATCGGAACCAATGACAAAGTTAGAGGTAGGTGGAGTGTTCCTTAAAAATGATTTTAGGGATTTAGTGCATAAGCTTAGGGCAAGGACCTCAAAGGTAGTAACATAGTTTGTAAGGCCAAAAAAAGACATCTGTCCATCCAGTTCGGCCTGTTTTCCTACAAGTTGATCCAGAGGAAGGCAAAAAAAACCCTGTGAGGTAGAAGCCAATTTTCCTCACTTTAGGGGGAAAAATTACTTCCCGACTCCAATCAGGCAATCAGAATAACTCCCTGGATCAACGACCCCTCTGTAGTAACTATAACCTGTAATATTATTACCCTCCAGAAATACATCCAGGCCTTTTCTTGAACTCTTTTAGTGAACTTACCATCACCACCTCCTCAGGCAGAGAGGTCCACAGTCTCACTGCTCTTACCGTAAAGAATCCTCTTCTATGTTTATGTACAAACCTTCTTTCCTCCAGACGCAGAGGATGTCCCCTCGTCACAGTCCTGGGGATAAATAGATGATGGGAGAGATCTCTGTACTGACCCCTGATATATTTATACATAGTTATTAGATCTCCCCTCAGTCGTCTTTTTTCTAAAGTGAATAACCCTAATTTTGATAATCTTTCTGGGTACTGTAGTCCACCCATTCCAGTTATTACTTTAGTTGCCCTCCTCTGAACCCTCTCCAGCTCTGCTATGTCTGCCTTATTCACGAGCCACGTGAACCACGAGCCACACAAGAAAGGCAGCGGGAGATTAGGGAGGTAAACAAGTGGCTCAAGAACTGGTGTAGGAGGATTTGGGTTCTTGGAGAACTGGGCCGACTTCTCTGTTGGCTACAGTCTCTACCGTAGGGATGGGCTGCACCTCAATGGGAAAGGGACAGCTGTTTTGGGGGAGAAGATGTCTAGAAGGCTGGAGGAGTGTTTAAACAGGGACTGGGGGGGGGGGGTAACTACATTATAGATGGGGAAGAGAGTGCAGATAGAGACCTGGGGCAAGGTAATGGATCTGGGGGAGGAATGGAAGGAGGAACTAGAACGGTGCAGCAGGAAAGGTGTAGGGGAAAAAATATATATAAACCTTTTAACTGTATGTACACTAATGCCAGAAGCCTAACTAATAAAACTGGTGAACTGGAATTAGTGATGTGTGAGGAGGACTACGACATAGTGGGAATAACTGAGACATGGCTAGATAATACCTATGACTGGGCAGTTAACGTATAGGGTTACAGTCTGTTTAGAAAGGATCGCCAAAACCGGAGAGGGGGAGGGGTCTGCCTTTATGTAAAGTCCTATCTAATGCCCACACTCCGGGAAGATATAAGTGATGGACATGAACATGTGGAGTCACTGTGGGTAGAAATAAATGGAGCCAAAAACAATAATAAAATACTAATAGGAGTTTATTATAAACCCCCTAGTATACCAGAGTCCACAGAAAATCTACTTCTAAATTAAATAGACAAGGCGGCAAAACATAATGAGGTCGTTAATATGGGGGATTTCAACTACCCAGATATAGACTGGAAAACTGAAACCTGTATATCTCATAAAGGAAACAGGTTCTTGGAAATAACCAAAGACAATTACCTTTCCCAACTGGTTCAGGACCCGACTAGAGGGATGGCCATACTAGACTTAGTATTAACCAATAGACCTGACAGAACAACAGATGTGCAGGTTGGGGGACACCTGGGAAATAGTGACCATAATATAATAACCTTCAAAATGTCATTCAAAAGAGCGTTTCTTCAGGGAGGAACAAAAATACCAAACTTCAAAAAAGCTAAATTTAGCCAACTAAGAGAGGCCATAGGCCTAACTAACTGGGACAAAGTCCTCAAAAATAAAAATACAGCCACACAATGGGATATTTTTAAAAGCATCCCAATAGCTAATTGTGAGAGGTACATACCTTATGGGAATAAAAGGTTAAAGGGGTTGTCTCATCTTGCCTAATGGGGGCATATCGCTAGGATATGCCCCCATTGTCTTATAGGTGCGGGTCCCACCGTTGGGACCCACACCTATATCGAGAACGGGGCCCCGCAAGGTGGTGGCTGGAGGACTCCGGTCCGGCCACCACCAAGCCGGCTCCCCATAGAAATGAATGGGAGCGCACCGCGCTTGCGCGGCCACCGCTCCTATTCATTTCTATGGAGCCGACGGAAATAGCCGAGCCAGCGCTCGGCTATCTTCGCCGGCCACATTGAAAATGAATGGAGGCGGCTGCGCATGCGCAGTGCGCCCCCGTTCGCTTTCGGGGCCCCGTTCTCGATATAGGTGCGGGTCCCAGCGGTGGGACCCGCACCTATAAGACAATGGGGGCATATCCTAGCGATATGCCCCCATTAGGCAAGATGAGACAACCCCTTTAAGGAACAAGAAAAAAAAACAATGTGGATAAATAGAACTGTAAAGAAAGCAATAAATGACAAACAGAAAGCATTTAAATGACTAAAACAAGATGGTTGCGAGGAAGCATTGAAAAACTATAAGGAAAAAAATAGAATATGTAAAAGACAAAAACAGCCAAACTAGAGACCAAGAGATTAATCGCCAAAGAGAGTAAAACTAACCCTAAAATGTTCTTTAATTATATAAATGGTAAAAAGTATAAACCTGAAGGTGTCGGATCCTTACAGAGTAATGAGGGGGGAGTTGCAGAGAGCGATGAGGAGAAAGCAAAGCTACTAAATGTCTTTTTCTTCACTGTATTCACTGAGGAAAATAAACTGTCAGATGAAATGCAGAATATAAAAGTAAATTCCCCATTAAAAGTGCCCTGTCTGACCCAGGAAGAAGTACAGCGGCGTCTTAAAAAGATTAAAATAGACAAATCGCCAGGACCGGATGGCATACACCCCTGTACCCTAAGAGAATTAAGTAATGTCATTGCCAGACCCTTATTTCTGATATTTAAGGACTCTATACTGACAGGGTGTGTTCCACAGGATTGGCACATAGCAAATGTGGTGCCAATATTCAAAAAGGATCCAAAAACAGAGCCCAGAAACTATAGGCCGGTAAGTTTAACATCTGTCGTGGGTAAACTGAGGGTTTTGTAAGAGATGCTATCTTGGAGTACCTCAATAAAAATAAGCAAATAACTCCATATCAGCATGGCTTCATGAGGGATCGGTCATGTCAAACCAATTTAATCAGTTTCTATGAGGAGGTAAGTTCTAGACTGGACCGCGGCGAATCAATGGATGTCGTATATCTGGACTTCTCCAAAGCATTTGACACGGTACCACATAAAAGGTTAGTATATAAAATGAGAATGCTTGACCTGGGAGAACATATCTGTATGTGGGTAAGTAACTGGCTCAGTGATAGAAAACAGAGGGTGGTTATTAATGGTACACACTCAGATTGGGTCACTGTCACTGGTGGGGTACCACAGGGGTCAGTATTGGGCTCTATTCTCTTCAATATATTTATTAATGATCTTGTAGAAGGCTTGCACAGTGTAGAAATATACAGATATGAGTTATGAATAAAAGGTACATCTATCCATATGTATTATAAATGTCTATCTATATGTATTAATAAAATCTTGGGTGTAGACTGAATTGTAAAACAATGGAGAGTCACTCTATAGATGGAAAGGCTAAATACGGTTTGTTAATTGAAATATCAAGAAGCCTCTTTGCATTGGTAAGTAGGTGCCGGAAGGAATGTTTTGGTGAATTACATTTCAAAGGCTCCTGGGTGTTTTTCCCATTCCATTGCAAATAGCCTCTATTGTGTGGCCAAGTTACATGTCCTCCAACTTGAGTAGTTTGCGTTTGGGTGTAAACTAGCAAGAGACAGGTAATTGTAAAATGTTAATGTGGAAACAACGGCCTCATTACCATGCGCAGATAGAAGGTAAAGAAATCTGAAGATCAAAACATTATTTTGATCTTGAATGAGATTGGTCGGCACCAGTGGCATGGGAACCTCACAGAGAGGATGCTTCAATTTAGTATATAAAACCTTGGCCATGGTCACTGGGGAGGAGATCCTAGGAGGAAGGAGATCCTGGGTAGGAGATCCTAGGGAGGAGGAGGATTCTGGGATCAGACCAGGCCAGACGGAACTTAGTTCAGCCTTGGGTAACTATATGGTGACTCTTTATTGTTGTATTATTGTTGATTATGGTGCTATAGGGTTGTTTTTGGAGGAACCGTCTGTATTGTTATGTTTGTCTGGTTAATGTTCTAGGTCTGTTTGTACCAGTGTGGTTTTATATTTTCCAGTGTTTGATTGTGGTTCTATATTTTTCTATTCTCTCACAGTTCATTTGTGTCTACAAATAATATAATTTCTTTTGTTTCTATGCACTGTTGTGTGCTTTCTTCGCCGACCGTCCCCTAGAATTTACGTGAGGATATTATTATTGTGCAGTATTATTATGCTTTAATTTTAATATTGTCAATAATCGATATTTCTTACATAATTTGGCGAGCCAGGTAGGAGGGGAAAAGGTGCGGCTGGAGAGTATATTAATAACTGTGCATATTTTTATTTGTAGTATCATCTGTGCTGTGTGAGGAAAAAATTGAGTGGTGTTAAATCAATTTCTGTGTGGTAGTGGACCTTTGTTAGTGCAGCCATTGTAATTGTTTTTGCCGTGTTGATTATAAAAAGAGACTGTCAGTATATTCTGTTGATAAGTCTGCTATTAACTTTGGTTGTATAGTTGCATGTGGTGGTTGTGTAGAATTCACCATGGAGTGCTTCTTGAAAAAGATTGCAAAGGTCAAGGATACTAAAGCAATTGTAAATTTAATGGTGGGTTCTAGAAATCCCTGGTTAGAAGCCAGAAGTTTTGTGACCAATGCAATTTCTGTCAAGAAATTTACAAAGTCTGAAGGAAAAGGTGCTCTAGTTTTTGCTGCCTGTTGGATAGCAGAGCAGTATTCAAAACTGAAGGAGCAAAATGAAATTCTACACAACAAAGTGGAGTGTCTAGACCAGTTATATGGAGGTATGAAAGAACAAAAAGAAAACTTAGAAGATCGTATACAAGAACTGACAAAAGAGGTTGAAACATTAAAAGTGTCTGCTAAAAGTGCTGCTGCTATGTCTGTTAGCAACCAGCTTCTTATAGCAGAGAACAGAAGTTTAAAGATGGAAATTGAGCAGCTTAATGAGAGGCTGAATGTGGCAGAAAAACATGCTGTTGGGCTGATGACTTCCCCCAGCACAAAGCAGGCTGATAAGTCCAAAGATAGGTGTGAGACACCAGACAACAGAGTCCAAGTGTCCTCTGTTAAAACGGTAAATACAAATGGTGGATTTAAGCCTTCTAGTCGGTTTAATCCAGTCAAGTGCTTTTCTTGTGGTCGGCTGGGGCATATTTCTAAGTATTGTCGGTTTTCTGTTAGTGAGTCACAGAAAAAGGACAATGGGATAAAGTGCTTTGCGTGTGGACGTGTGGGTCACATCGCAAGGTATTGCCCAGCACAAAGGGAAAAGCATTTGAAAACATGTTATTCATGTGGTAAACCAGGCCATATTTCTAGGAATTGCTACACTATAAAGGGTGCAGCAAGTGACCCAAGACGTGGGGAAAATGAACCCAAAATGGACGGAAAAGAGCGGGAAAGTGTTGCCTCATGGTGGAAGTATAGACAATGGCAATATGGCCGCCAAAGACCTTCCCACTGGGTTCCATTCCATGTGGTCAGGGCCCAAAACGAAAAATTAGAAAATGAAGTAAGAAAACTTAGCTTAATGATTAAAACCACTGGAGTCGAAGGCTTAAAAACACCAAAAGGTATTTCAAGTGCAGAAGAGGGGTTTTCTAAAGTGAACCTTTCTTGAGGAGATCTTGTTTTGTTTTATTAATGTTTACTAGTTTTGTCTTTCAGGGAAAAATGGAGATTTACAAAACATAGAGATGGGCGGTTTTAACGTTTTTTTTCCTTGCAGGCAATAACTAGATATTAGAGGACCTTTCTGTATTGTTTTATTTTTATTTTTTTACTTTTTAAGGAGAAGCCTCTAAATTTATTAATGTAATGTACAGACGGGCATACTAAATTCTAAATTGATCTTTTTTTTTGCTGTTTGGTTTTTCCCCAAAAGCCTATACTGTATAGAAAGTAAATAGCTGCTATTGTGAGGCAAATGTGACACTGAGGATATCTTCTGATTGTATTTGGGGACAATCATTCCTCTCTAGCAGTGTTGATGGGTGTAAACTGAGAACAGTCTCATTTGCACATTCTGATGGTGCAGTAGTTTGCATATCCTTAAAACACTTTCTTTTTTTGCATTGGTCTCACTGGCAGCAAGGTTAATGATTTTTTATTAACAGGTTGCATGCTCCTTAATATCCATGATAAAAAAAAAAATAATGGTATAAAAAGCAGCATTCAATCTGGATTTTTATTTTTACATGTTGTTGTTTTTGTGTGGCTAATATATGTGAGATTGATAAGTATCAGTTGAAATAAATATGTTGTATGGATTTTTTTTCCCTAAGGTTTACAAGGTTTCTCCAGAGAAAAAAATCGTTTCTCAAAATGAGTTCCCTTTTTTTTTATAAACTATGTTTTTTGTCTTCTTATGATAGAACTTGGAACTGATATAGAGGTGCTGAGACATAGGTGACATGGACAACCTTAGCAATTGGCTGGTGCAGTACCCTAATTTGGGTTAGTTTATTAAATAATTCCTGAAGCCACCAATATCCAGTTATCTTGCATCATGTCTTGTGTATTTGTCGTATGTAAGTGTGTTTGCATTTCTGCTCCAAATTGAGTAGTGACTGCCCCCAAAACCAGTATGGCAGCGAGCAAAAAATCTGTCCTGTAATGTGTTTTCTGCAAGGGACTAAAGACTGTGAAATAGACTTAATGGTGTGAGTGGCACCGAATAAAGGAGCACAGTCAAGTGAGATCCTAGCAGACGACCGGAAGGAGCCTCAATGGAAAAGTGAGCTCGCATAATGGTGGTGGTCACAAGGTGTTTAAGAGCAGATAGTGTGGACTGTGTTGTGCTAAATGTAAAACGTGGGTGTGGTGCGAGATCTTGTATGGTGGCTGATGGAGCAATGATCTATTAAGGTGTCTGTGAATAATATTAGAAAAATTTAACTTCACAGAACAGGAAATTGTATTGATGGTTGTCAGATCAAGTCTGTCTCAGTAAATCCTATCACTTCCAACAGTAGAGTTATATGATTCAACCAGTTTAAGAGCATGTAATTTAAATGCTTCATTTTTCTCAGAGAAGACAAACACCTTTTTATGAAAGATGCAGCACAGTGACCAGAAGTTTTGTTGGTTTGAGGAGCATCCAAGACAAGGACTCTAATAAACAGACTATCGCAAATTAATATTTATGGATATATGTGAGAGCTCTCTCCCTGAAGATCGTTCACTCTCAAGTGGGGGACTGTAGAAATATACAGATATGAGTTATGAATAAAAGGTACATCTATCCATATGTATTATAAATGTCTATCTATATGTATTTAATAAAATCTTGGGTGTAGACTGAATTGTAAAACAATGGAGAGTCACTCTATAGATGGAAAGGCTAAATACGGTTTGTTAATTGAAATATCAAGAAGCCTCTTTGCATTGGTAAGTAGGTGCCGGAAGGAATGTTTTGGTGAATTACATTTCAAAGGCTCCTGGGTGTTTTTCCCATTCCATTGCAAATAGCCTCTATTGTGTGGCCAAGTTACATGTCTCCAACTTGAGTAGTTTGCGTTTGGGTGTAAACTAGCAAGAGACAGGTAATTGTAAAATGTTAATGTGGAAACAACGGCCTCATTACCATGCGCAGATAGAAGGTAAAGAAATCTGAAGATCAAAACATTATTTTGATCTTGAATGAGATTGGTCGGCACCAGTGGCATGGGAACCTCACAGAGAGGATGCTTCAATTTAGTATATAAAACCTTGGCCATGGTCACTGGGAGGAGATCCTAGGAGGAAGGAGATCCTGGGTAGGAGATCCTAGGGAGGAGGAGGATTCTGGGATCAGACCAGGCCAGACGGAACTTAGTTCAGCCTTGGGTAACTATATGGTGACTCTTTATTGTTGTATTATTGTTGATTATGGTGCTATAGGGTTGTTTTTGGAGGAACCGTCTGTATTGTTATGTTTGTCTGGTTAATGTTCTAGGTCTGTTTGTACCAGTGTGGTTTTATATTTTCCAGTGTTTGATTGTGGTTCTATATTTTTCTATTCTCTCACAGTTCATTTGTGTCTACAAATAATATAATTTCTTTTGTTTCTATGCACTGTTGTGTGCTTTCTTCGCCGACCGTCCCCTAGAATTTACGTGAGGATATTATTATTGTTCAGTATTATTATGCTTTAATTTTAATATTGTCAATAATCGATATTTCTTACAACAGTAAAATATCAATTTTTGCAGATGACCCTAAACTGTGTAAAGTAATTATCACAGAAGAGGACAGTGCACTGCTATAGATGGATCTAGATAGACTGGAGGCTTGGCAGAGAAGTGGCAGATGAGGTTTAACACTGACAAATGTAAAGTTATGCATATGGGAAGGAATAATGCAAGTCACCAGTACATACTGGATGGTAAAACATTTGGTAACTCTGACATGGAAAAGGACCTAGGAATTTTAGTGAACAGCAAACTAAGGGGTTGTTCACATATCAGTTATTTGATCAGTTATTTCCATCAGTTATTGTAAGCCAAAACCAGGCGCTG
This sequence comes from Rhinella marina, assembly GCA_900303285.1. Taxonomy (NCBI): domain Eukaryota; kingdom Metazoa; phylum Chordata; class Amphibia; order Anura; family Bufonidae; genus Rhinella; species Rhinella marina. The sequence continues at coordinate 25,116 of ONZH01019030.1, read as the reverse complement.
ATCTTTTCATTATACCTGATCTCTGTTTAGTCTCCACTCCTGGTTTTGGGTCACAATAACTGATGGAAATAACTGATCAAATAACTGATATGTGAACAACCCCTAAAGCTTTAGAAACCAGTGTCAGACAGCTGCTGCCAAGGCCAATAAGATAATGGGTTGCATCAAAAGAGGCATAGATGCCCTTGATGAGAACATAGTCCTGCCACTTTACAAATCACTAGTCAGACCACACATGGAGTACTGTGTACAGTTCTGGGCTCCTGTGAACAAGGCAGACATAGCAGAGCTGGAGAGGGTTCAGAGGAGGGCAACTAAAGTAATAACTGGAATGGGTGGACTACAGTACCCAGAAAGATTATCAAAATTGGGGTTATTCACTTTAGAAAAAAGACAACTGAGGGAAGATCTAATAACTATGTATAAATATATCAGGGGTCAGTACAGAGATCTCTCCCATCATCTATTTATCCCCAGGACTGTGACGAGGGGCCATCCTCTGTGTCTGGAGGAAAGAAGGTTTGAACACAAACATAGAAGAGGATTCTTTACGGTAAGAGCAGTAAGACTATGGAACTCTCTGCCTTAAGAGGTGGTGATGGTAAGTTCACTAAAAGAGTTCAAGAGAGGCCTGGATGTATTTCTGGAGGGTAATAATATTACAAGTTATAGTTACTAGAGAGGGGTCGTTGATCCAGGGAGTAATTCTGATTGCCTGATTGGAGTCGGGAAGGAATTTTTTTTCCCCTAAAGTGGGGAAAATTGGCTTCTACCTCACAGGGGTTTTTTTGCCTTCCTCTGGATCAACTTGTAGGATAACAGGCCGAACTGGATGGATAGATGTCTTTTTTTGGCCTTATAAACTATGTATATCTAGGCGGTCAAACGACCGGGATGCAGGGTTGCCTACCCGAATTTTCTTTTTTATGGACAACTGATCCTAAAATCAAAGAAAGCCAACGTTTTGTATGGACAAATTAAAAAACCATAATGATTTATAAAGATTATAAGTAATATGGGGGAGTTATCAAACTGGTGTAAAGTAGAATTGGCTTAGTTGCCCATAGCAACCAATCAGATTCCACCTTTCATTTTTCGCAGCTGCTTTCGAAAATGAAAGGTGTAATCTGATTGGTTGCTTCGGGCAACTAAGCCAGATTTACTTTACACCAGTTTGATAAATGACCCCCTACATGTATATAAAGTAGCTCACTGCGAGCTGTAAAATGTTGATAATTGCCACCAAAATAATCAACTACCACCAGCCTAAAAAAAATCACAGACACGTCTATTTTTATGGACTGTCCGGAAATTTTGGGACAGTTGGCAACCCTGCCAGTATCACAGTTATCTCAGATCCTGAGGGTTTTCTAGGTGTTTAATATTGATGACCCATCCTCAAGAAAGGTCATCAATACCTGGTCTGTGGGATCTGACACCCTGCCCCCTGCTGATCAGCTGTTTGAAGCAGCCTCTTCCTAGGCCAGTGACGTCATGTTCATCGGTCACGTGACCTAGACGCAATTCAGTCCCATTCAAGTAAATGGACCTTGGCTGTAATTCCAAGCACGGACACTATCCAACGGACTGATATGTCCTTTTCAAACAGTTGATCAGCGGGGGTGTCAGACCCCTACCAATCAGATACTGATAACCTGTCCTGAGAATAGGGCATCAAAATAAAACCTCCGGAAAACCCCTTTAATGGCTCATGTACACAAATATTTTTTTTTTTGTGGCCTGTATGCGGACCCTTTCATTTCAATGGAGTCGGAAAAAAAAAACGGAAATGACGTGTGCATTCCGTATCCGTATGTCCGTTCCGTAAAAAAATAGAACCTGTCCTATTCTTGTCCATTTTGCGGATAAGAACAGGCATTGTTACAATGGATCCACACAAAAAAAAAAAAACATGTCACATGGATGTCATCCGTTTTTTTTTGTTGAGGATTCATGTTTTGCGGACGCAAAATACAAATATTCGTGTGCATGAGCCCTAAAGCAAGATGAATGCAGTATAATAAATCTGGCACCCACAAGTGATGGTTCGGGCGCAGCTGCTGAGTAATAGTATGATGCTGTGTGTTATTAATACCTTACTGCTGTGCCAAATACGAAGAAGTTTCGTGGGGCTCCACAAAGGGTTGAAAAAAAGGTAATGATCATTACACATTTCACTAGTTCATCGTCACCGCTGCCCTGGTTACCGCTGCTCTCTTCTTCTGATCCGCCTAAGCCCATGGTTGGCTGGCAGGCATTTCCTGTGTGTGTTGAGCTAGGACCGGGAAGTAAAGAGTAGGCCTGAAACGGCATTGGCAAGGGGATCGGAGCGGTCACTAATAACTGTGATTTTTTTGTGTTTTTTTTGTTTATTTTACAATTTTTGTCCTTTAAAAAAAAAAAATTCCCCCCTCTCACAAGAAAAAAAAAACAAACCTATATGACAATGAGGCCTGAGAGGAACAAAGGTGAGAAATTTTTATCCACGTGATTTACAAGTCACTTTATGAAATTGTGGAAAGCCAGCCACACCCATATTAGCACCATTGACTAATGTACCGCTAGCAACAATATGATTTATCTATACGTGGTTTTCTGGGACTTTCATGTTGATCATCTATTTGTAGGATAGGCCATCAACATAATATCAATGGGAGTCCGCCTCCCTGCATCCTCACCCATTAGTTGATGGAAGGGGCCATGGCACAGCGCCATACATTTTGTAGTGGCTGTGTCTGGTATTGCAATTTGCTGCAGCTCAGTTGAATTCAAATGAATGGGACTAAGCTGCAATGCCAGGCAAAACCACTACAAGAAGTGTAAGCAATGAAGGGGCGTAGTGCTCACGTGGAGTTTCTGGAATTTGGAAAAGGGATATGTTTTCAATTACAAAGTCCCAGAAAAATGCATAACATATTAAAGGGGTTTTCTGACACTTTTTAAGTATTAGTGGAGGTCCAGCACCCAGGATCCCCACCTATCAGCTGTTTGAGAGGGCACCGCTGCTCCTGTAAATGCTGCAGCCTTCTTGCAACTTACTCTAGGCCAGTGACGTTGCGTTCAGTAGTCACATGACCTAGACGCAGCTCAGTCCCATTCAAGTGAAGAAAGGCTAAGAAATTATACCAAGCACAACCGCTACTGCAGCGCTCACAGGAATACCGGTGCCTTATGATACAGCTGATAGACGGGGGTCCGATGTCCACCGATCCAAATGATAGGTCAAGAGTTGGAAAACCCATTTAAGGAGGCGCTGTCACCTCTCCTGACTTTTATGTTAAAGTAACTACTTGCATACCCCATAAAATAATGATTCTGGAGCATCTTTTCTTATAAATATATGTTGTTAATCCTATTAGAAGTTCACAAATAAATCGCCAGCTGGGTGTTACTATTCCCTTTAGTTAAAGGTCTATGACCCTGCACAGTGTGCCACTTGCGGCACTGACTGGGCAGCGTCAGACTGTGCTACTGCCACCTGGTAACGCCACTGTTTGCAATTTAGTCATGAATTTCTAGTAGGAGTAATATAGGAACTGTGTCACATACTGTTATAAGGAAGATTAGGACTGGTATATAAAGCGGCAGTCTTAATAAATGTCCCCCAATATGTTTAAAGACTTTGAAACCAGGATATTCATCCTAAATAATAGATGTATTATTTAATGCCACTTTTTAAAAATTTCCTCCTGTACAGATTCAGAAATAAAATTGTGCATTTCAGAATAAAGCTATACAAAGAGAGAATTCACTTTTGTATTGTACTTTACTTCTGTTACTGGTTAATGACAAAATAGGCAACCAAAGCCCAGAATGTCTATAGCACTTATGAATCTGGAAACCAGTATACTGCTAACATGTATGCAGTGTACAGATTCCACTGTTCTGCTGGAATAGCAGCCACAGTGAGCATGGCTGTCCCTGCATATACTGATGGAGTTTGTAATTAAAAAATTACCATAGCCTATGAGTTACTCAAAAAAATTTATCTGTATAGCGCCACCTGCTGTTTGTTTCTTGTCTTATTTCTTTGTCCGGCTCACTGAGAAGGCCGCACATGCTCAGTTTCATCCTTCAGTTGCCTCCTGAGCTGTGATAGGTGGAGCATGGACACGCCCCTTGAGCTGCAGCAGAAAAGACACTCCCCTGTGCTGTCAGCTTGATATAAATCTAGCACAGCAATGAATAGGGAGATCTCTGGACCCATGTGAGGTACAGAGCTGGTTTTAGCTTTGTTAGAAAGTTGTTATGAATATGACGTCTGATTTTCATTTTTTACATTAGTCATGGGATAACCCCTTCAAAGCTCTGCGTAGCACATCTGTGCAGGAGACCATGTATTATCCCAGGCTTTGTCTGTTCTGTGCTTGGACTGTACACAGACGTGAACATCACGCGTCTAAACAAGCCCTAAAAAGGCAGAATTGTAATATCTTGAAACAGTAATTACACATGCTTCATTTGGAATAAAGAAAGTACACCCAGAATATGTAGTGTTGTCTTGTAAATGAAAAGATACATAACGCACGGTGGGACAATCTAGATGCAGGTGAGACACGAGACCCTAGTATCCGATTATCCTACATAAGAATGTTAGAGTCTACTTGGCTAAAAGCTGTGCTGCTCACCCTGCAAAATGTGCACTCTAGGGGGTAAACGCCGCAGCCTTGGGGGTACGCAGGCTGGAAGGAAACAAATATATAAGACTATGGTACATGGTTCTAGAAGGTGGGTGGAGTGGTATAATGGCACAACGGGCATATATGACCGCATAGAAAAGGGAATGAGGAGATGACACTGTAAGTGAAAAGGGGGAGATCTAAATAGCTCTATGTGGATCATGTGGCTCTGGGGGGGCCACATCACCCTGCTAAGAGTGCAAGAATAAAATCACATGGTGGATACACAGAAGAACATTGTAAATATACAGTATATACATTTGTGTGTGTTGGGCCCCTACTGATCAGTCATTTGTTGTACATACTAGCCCTATGTCAGAAATAGAAAACCTAGTGCAGCAACGTAATTTCCATTATATCATAAATGGCAGTTCCAGTCTCTTTAATGGTGTTCACAGAGACCAGATTCCCCTGTTTAGGTGGTCTCATCTGTCACCAGTGCTCTGGGTCCACCACTACGTTCCCTTCTCCTCCACTTCTCCACCTTCGTTCCCCCGTGAACTGATCCACTGTTTGCAGCAACGTGATAAGCGCGTGATGTGCTGTAAATTTGGGCAGGCACCACAGTTGGAATGCATATAATCATGCTACACCAAAAAAAAGTGTGTGATCGCTTGCAGGCATGGAATTCAGCCAGTTCTCCAGATCCGTTTGTTGGTGCTCTGGTGGCGGCTGGGCAGCTGGAGATGTTCGCTTCCATTGCTTTGCGCGCCGCTGGTAGTTTAGCTCCTTAGTTGGGTGGTATGTGAGTGTAGTGTATATATATGGTGTATTTATGTATGTGGGTACCACTATATGGAGTATTTATGTGTGTTGCATATATGTGATGTAAATGTAGACATCTTTCGTGACGTCGCATGTCTGCCGTTGAGTAGGGAACCTGTAGTTAAAGGGGTATTCTAATCTTAGACAATGGGGGCATATCGCTAGGATATGCCCCCATTGTCTTATAGGTGCGGGTCCCACCGCTGGGACCCGCACCTATAGCAAGAACGGAGCGGGGAGCGCTGCGCCTGGAGGACCCCAGGTTTCCGGGGGTCCGGCCACCACCAGGCGCAGCTCCCGCGCCGCTCATAGGAATGAATGGGAGCCGGGCCGTGCATGCGCGGTCGGCTCCCATTCATTTCTATGGAGCCGACGGAAGTAGCCGAGCCAGCGCTCGGCTATTTTCGGCGGCCCCATAGAAATGAATGGAGGGCGGCTGCGCATGCACAGTGCGCCCTCATTCACTTCGGGGGCTCCGTTCTCGATATAGGTGCGGGTCCCAGCGGTGGGACCCGCACCTATAAGACAATGGGGGCATATCCTAGCGATATGCCCCCATTGTCTAAAATGAGAATAACCCTTTAAACATTTGAATCCCACCCCTGATCGCTTGGACCACCAGTGATCACGAGATCATGTCATGAGGTGGAACAGTACTCATGACCCCTGTACTAGAGACCAGGGGGATCCTAGTGGTGGAACCCCAGAGATCAGGTATAAATATCCTTTGTGGAGCAATCCCATTACTGTTATAATATGAAGTAGCAATATAATCAGATCACATTGCCATTCTTATATAACCAATAAATAAAGGATTTTGTTCAAAAATATTGTAGTGCATGTGCCTGCTGTTTTTCCACATCTTACTGAAGAATACTGTCTTTGGGCGTTGGCATCTGCAGCTCCAAACCAATATAGTCCAATGTATATAAAGTTATTGTTTCTATACACAGCAACAAATAGTGAAAAACACTTCTTATAACATCATATCAGATCAGCATGTGGTGTATGGTGTTACCCCATGAGGTACTCTCTGCATTTTATTCTGCTAGAAAACTAGCTAAAACCTAGTGGGCAGAAGGACCTGATCCTTTAGTGTATTCTTATATACAATCGTCTAATTCCTAGAGCAAGCATTGACTTTCATATTCCTATTTAAATCTCTCTTGATTCTAGCACGCAGAGGTACTAGACCAGTGGTGGCGAACCTATGGCATGGGTGCCAGAGGCGGCACTCAGAGCCCTCACTGTGGGCACCCGAACCCTGGAAAAAGTCTATGGTGTACCAATATGTCTTAGACTTTTCCTGCAATTTATCAGCGCAGGACGCACTATGAACGGCACAGGCTGCGCACTGAATGTAGGCAGGTTATTATAGCTAAATCATAAAGTACATGGAAGATATACTATACTGGACTGTAGGATTCAGGGTAAATTGCCGTGTTGGCACTTTGCCATAAATAAGTGGGTTTTGGGTTGCAGTTTGGACACTCAGTCTCTAAAAGGTTCGCCATCACTGGACCCTGTGGTCCTTTAAATGTAGCATTTAGCATATATAGTCAGCTGAATTCCAGTGGGCATGAGGGACCAGGTGCTTAAAGGGGTATTCCCATCTCACAAATGTAGTTTGTATAGTTAGATATAGCCATACCAATATTATTACTAATAGAATGTATTTATATAAAATGTACCATTTAGAAGATTTTCCTATTTGCATTTCCGTTGTCCCACACACATCAGTCAGGCCGTTGCCCCTAGTTACGACCACCGTGGTCATGTAGTAGTGGTGGTCAGCTTGCTCTTGTTCAAACCCACTCTGAGGTAACTGCTGTATTGTGAACGCACATGGCATCAGCATGCAGAGACACATCTTAGGGTTGTAGCACTTTTGTATACGCTTCCAAAACGCAGAGAAACGGATCCTGTTCCAAAATCAATTCATCTCTATGGAGCAGGATCCGTTTATAAAGTCTGCGTTTTGGACGGATCCTGACCATTGGTTTTGGACTGGTAGCATCCAAAAAGCAGATGTGAAAGTACCTAAGATGTGTCTCCGCATGTTCATGTAATGTGCGTTCACAATACAGCCCTCAGAGCCCTCAGAGCGGGTTTAAAAAGGATCAAGCCGGCCACCACTACTACATGGCCACGGTGGTCATAACTAGGGGCAACGGCCTGACTGATGTGTGTGGGACAATGGATATCCAAATAGGAAAATCTTCTAAACGGAACATTTTATATAAATACATTCTATTAGTAATAATATTGGTATGGCTATATCTAACTATACAAACTACATTTGTGAGATGGGAATACCCCTTTAAGCCCACTAAGATTTATTGTTCTTATATAGCGCAATCTAAATCCTAGTGGGCAGAGGGATCCAGCATTGTGACATAAAAGAAGCTCCTGACATGCCTGTTTTAATAGCTTTGTGCATTCCCCAAGTAATAACAATTCTGGAACATATATTCTTATGGCTCTATGTTGTACCATTCCTTTATTATTCCTGCTAGAAGTTATGAATGAATTGCTAGCAGTCTGCAGTAAGGGTACAGAGGGGAGATAACGAGTTGGGGGTGTGTACCTGCACAGTCTGAAAATGACAGCATTGATTGGATAGAGTGAGTCTGTGCATGTACACACCCCTAACTTGTTACCTCCCCTCTGTACCCTTACTGCAGACTGCTGACAAGTCATTGATAACTTCTAGTAGAAATAATAAAGGAATGGCACAACATAGAGCCATAAGAATTGATGCTCCAGAATTGTTATTACATGGGGAATGCATGAAGCTACAGGCATGTCAGGAGCGGGGACAGGTCCTCTTTAAAGGGTTTCTGTCACCAGATTTGGGCATACTAAACAGGATGGCATTTGCAATGTGCAAATGCCACCTGATGCCCAATCTGGTTTTCTTACTGTAATCAGATCAGCCGTTTTGTTAAAAAAAGCACTTTATAATATGTAAATTAGGCTACTAGGTGCAAGAGGCGTTTACCTTGCACCTAGTAATCGCCGTGTTCCAACCTCTAGTGCCGCCTCCTGCTTCCTGATTGACAGGGCCAGGCAGCTTGCTCGATGAGCTGCCGGCCCTGTCCTCGCTCAAAATCCCGCGCCTGCGCCGTGTAGGCTAATATTCGCGCAGGCGCAGATAGTTCACCCGGCGCCCGGCTCCTGCCTCTCTCTCCGCAGGCGCAGTGAGAGAGGCAGGAGCCGGGCGGCCGGGTGAACTATCTGCGCCTGCGCCGAATTTAGCCTACACGGCGCAGGCGCGGGATTTCGAGCGAGGACAGGGCCAGCAGCTCATCGAGCAAGCTGCCTGGCCCTGTCAATCAGGAAGCAGGAGGCGGCACTAGAGGTTGGAACACGGCGATTACTAGGTGCAAGGTAAACGCCTCTTGCACCTAGTACGCCTAATTTACATATTATAAAAGTGCTTTTTTTTAACAAAACGGCTGATCTGATTACAGTAAGAAAACCAGATTGGGCATCAGGTGGCATTTGCACATTGCAAATGCCATCCTGTTTAGTATGCCCAAATCTGGTGACAGAAACCCTTTAAAGGGGTTGTCTCACTTTAGCAAATGGCGGTTATCATGTAGACGAAGTTAATACAAGGCATACACTAATTACAGATGAGTGAACCAGTCAAGATTCGTTTTGTGTCTGGTTCTCTGTATTTTTTTTTTTTTTAAATTTGGTTTGGGCAGAACCAAACTTGCTCCAATTGCCCTGAAAGTTGGTATGTAACCCCTTCTAGTTTTCTCCTAGGAAAACTTTTTATGACTTTGTTTTTTTTTTCCACAAGCTCTGTAACGCAATGACTGTAATAGTAAATGATGTCTGAGTGACACTGACATACATAGCTATGGGTAAACTCACATTTGACAGCGTTAATATACAGCGTGATTAAAAAAATAAACCTCGCCTGCACATGTGTTCTGCTTTTTCATATTCCAAAGCTTCCAAAAATTGCCCCAGGAGAGGATGATGTTTAAACACACACGGTGTTATGGGATTAAAAAAAAATGTTGAATACTGTATAAGCAAGAAACCATACAGGTCGCCATTCTGGCCAGCTTGCCCAAGGAGCCACTTCTTTCTGTCTCTGCCCCCATTGAGATAATTGGGTGTCTTGGCCGGTGCCATCATCATCGTGCTTTTCCACCTCCAACTCTTCCTCTTGCAGTGGCAGCTCCTCATCTTCCTCATCCTCCTCCTCCATGGCAGTTTCCCTTTGTGTGTCCCCAACAGCTATAGGGCGAACAGAAGATGCATCAGTTGCTCTTCTTCCACCATGCACACCTGCTGCATGAGCGTCAGCGTCTGTTCTAAGATAAATATGAGAGGGATGACGTTCATGCCGCAGTTGTCCCTGATGACAAACTTTGTGGCCCCTCGAAGGGCTTCAGCATCTCAGATGAACTGCCACTGCCTGACCTCGAAGCAACACATGTCCTGCTTCTGAGGCTGTCTGGTGCATGACAAAATCCGCTGCTTGTACAGACACTCGAGCATGTGCAATGTTGAATTCCAGCGAGTTGTCATGTTGTGGATTAAGTGCTGTAGCAGCAGGCCCGTTCTGTCGATACAGGTCTGTGAAAGTGTCCCTCACCATGCAAGAGTGGCTGAAGTACTGGGACAGTCTCCTGGACTTTGCCAGCACCTTGCACAAACCAGTGCACTTATGTAGAAAGCACTGCACCACTAGATTGATGACATTCACCATGCAGGGAGCATGTGTTATTTCGCCCACGTTCAGGGAGGCCAAGATGTTGCGCCCATTGTCGTTGACCACGTTGCCCGGTTGGAGTCGGCGGGGTGACAGCCAGTGGGATGTTTGCTGCTTGTTGTACTTGTTCAACTGCTCGCCTGTGTGGCTACTCTCTCCCAGGCCAATCACGTCCAACACAACGTGAAACATTTGATAGGAAGGACGGGTAGTGCGAGTTCAGCTGTTGTTGTTGGGGACTGAAACATATCCATGGAGGAGGAGGCAGATAAGTCCCTGGTGTTGGAGCAAGGCTAATGTAATTGGGGGGGGGGGGCCTGGTGTCATTGGCAGGGTGCTGCCTTGCAGTAGTCATTTATACCATAAGACGTGCCTAAATGAAAAAATATGTGGGGACCAATGGCCCGGCCCACATCCCACTCTCCCGTTCCTCCTTTTTTTAAAGTGGCAAGGGGAGCACAGAAACGACACTTGTGCCTAAACTTAGGCACCATCTTACGCTAGAAAACGTTGTAGGGGTCATAGTAAATAATGTTCTGTAGATCACACAATATTGTGCAACTACATTATAGTTCTACATGTACAGGCTATAAATCTAACATATAGATGATACTAAGGTAGATCCACATGGGATGGATATGTTACTGATTTCACACTACAGGATTGCAGATGGACATTTTGCATCGTTTAACCCCTTAGTGACCAGCCTGTATTTGGCCTTACTGCCCATATTTTTTCTTCCTTTTTTCATCGTCATGTTCCAAGAATTATAACTTTTTTTTAAATTTTTCCATCTATATAGCTGTATGATTTTGTTTTTACAGCGTTCACCATAGGGGATAATTTACGTGATAGTTATGTAGTCCGGGTTGTTACAGACGCAGCAATACGAAACATATGGGGGGGTTTTTTTTTTTGCAATTTTTTTCATTGAAAAGCGTATTTTTTATGGAATTTTTTAATTTAATAAATGTGTTTTTTTCTTCTTTTTTTACCACTTAATAGGGGACTATAACAGACAGTCCCAGAAAATTTGGGTTAATGAAAGTCATTCCCATACATAGGCAGTCCTACGCGGTTTGGAGCATTCACAGGGAACGTCACAAATTTATTAACTGCAAAGTTGGTAAGTATGAGGTTGATATCCACTATATCCCTATAGAGCATTGCATTTTAATGGCAATGCTGTTCTAATATTGACCAGCAGCTTGCGCCAAAGAGGCACAGCCTGTTTAAAATTACTCAAGGCTGGTCTGGGGCCTACATGAGACCCCTACCAGCCTTCACACACATCGGCACCCCGCGATCGCATTTGCGGGGTGCCAGTGGGAGACAGAGGGAATCCGCTGCCTCTATCAGCACTTGACTTAAAGTGTTAAACTGCCCAGATTGGCACTCCTGCCGGTCCAGGCTGTTAGATCAGGGCCGTGGCTCTCATGTGAGAGCCGGGCCACCACTCCTGTAAAAGGCGGCACTAGTGACCGCCATAAAAATACGTATGGCTAGTCACTAAGGGGTTAAAGTAGTAGTAAAGTGGATGACATTTTACCAAATCTCTCTCATAATCTGTATAAATTGATCCGGGGTCTGGATTATATAAAGATTTCAGCATGTCCATTTCTACTTTTAATTTCAACTTCATACTTACCAACTTTGCAGTTAATAAATTTGGGACCTTTCCTGTGAAAAACTCCAAACCATGTAGGACCCCCCATGCATGGGAATGACTTCCATTAGCCTGAATTTGCTGGGACTGTCTTTAAAAATTATTGAGAGTAATCTGTTGGAGATGCTCCCTCCCAGGCGCCTCCCAGTTCCATGTTTTCTGGTCCTGCCCTACTCTGATGCCATTTTGGGTAGGTTAGATACGTCATTCAGACCATTCTGGATGTTTCACTTCCTAATGACCCGTCCATATTCCTACTACCTCGGTCAGGGGAAAGGGTGCCAGGCTGCTCCTTCATATACTGACTGCTGCAAAATGCTTAATTGCGTTGTTCTGGAAACGACCCTCTCCACCTACGACCTCATATCTAACGGCTCGGATCAGAGAAATCAGGACTCTAGAATACTCGGTCGCTCTCCAGCGTAATACGGTGGTAAGGTTTACACAATGTTGGAAACTTTGGGACTCACGAGAACACAACTTAGTTTAAAGGACGAAGAGGGACATTTGTTCAGTATTATAAACTTTTATTGTTTCTCAGTTTTCTGTCATTCATATGTACCTTATACGATATTTGAAAAAAACAAACTTTAATAAAATGTAAATGGATAAAAAAAAAAAAATATTGAGAGTACCTGCAAATTCAGGACTGTTAGCAACTATGCAACCTTTGCAATGTGTAGGTGAATCTCACTGCAAATCCACAGCAAAATGCATGACATCTCCACATAACTCACGAGGATTATGCTGCAGATTCATGGAAAAATCAGGTGCAGATGTTTTTACTGTAAATCTACATCCCATGTGGACACACATCCTGTGTGGATGTACCGTTAGTGTGGCAATTTGTGAAATGGCCCCACGGGCCCGTTCACATGATGGGTTTTACCACAGAACTTCAGTGTGGGCAGCCACACCAAAATTCCGCCGAAAACTTGCCAATGGCCTCATCCTTTCTGCTGAAGCAGTGGCGTGGAGCAGTGGCGTAAATTGACATGTCCCTTCTTGGCACGGCCACAGCTTTCAGCCGCTGCTCCGCGATCCTCAGAGCTGCCACGCATTGAGATGTATGCGAAGTCCCCCAACGGATTTTCAGTGGAATTTCTGTGTGGCTGTCAGCACCAGAATTCCACAGTACAACCCATCATGTGAACAGACCCTAAGGGCGGCTGCAAACAGTTACACACTTACTGCAAACTTATGTCTCATTCACACGTCAGTGTTCGGTCAGTGATTTCCATCAGTTATTTTGAGCCAAAACCGGGTGTGACTCTAAACACAGAACAGGAGCAGATCTTTCCCTTATACTGTCACGGGAGGCCGACGGCGCCCGCTCCCCGGGACGCGCCGCCGGACCTCCATGCAGGAAGTGGAGCGAGGACGCAAGTCGCGTCCTCCTCTCCATCGAAACCCTGGAAGGGGAGGACGTCCTCCCCGCCCCCCTAGTGAACGAGCAGGCGGGGTTCTGAGCACTGGCCTGCCCAGCCAGCGCTCAGTATGTGTATGTATTTAATTATTAAATATTATGTTTCACATGATGTATTTGGTCATGTGGCGCTGACCACGCCACATGACCAGTTTTTAAGGGGTTATGAGCGTTGGTCATGTTTGGCCAGCGCTCATTGTGTTTTCAGGTCATGTGACGCTGGCCACGTCACATGACCTACCTTGGGACTATTTAAGATGGCAACTTGTGGATACACGTTGCCTGTTAGTTTTTCTGGTGCAGTGCTTGGCGAATAGACCCTGAGATATACCCGTTACAACGACCACTTGCTTTTGACTTTTGACCTCGACTTGGCCTCCTTCTCTGGTTTTGATGTTCCCTCTAGGTTTGACTCAGCTTGATCAACTATTCTGTTATTGTGTTTGTCTTGTTCTGTGTTTGTACGTCTTGTGTTTTCCCTTCCCTGCCTTTCACGTATACAGTATAGGAACTGCTGCCCAGTTACGGTTTGGCTACCTAGGGCCTATACTGTAAGTAGGCAGGGACAGAGGTGGGGTTCAGACAGGGCTCACTACTCCCTTGTGTTCCTGTCGTGACATATACCTTATCTCTGTTGAGGCTGGTTTTGGATCACAATCACGTGTGAATGAAGCTTTACTCAGCAAAATGTCTAGAATGTATAGTTAGTTGTTAGGCCTCTCATTACAGACTATGATCCATATTTCCAGCAGGTGGTGCTATACTACAATACAGTATGATGAAATTCAAATAGGCAATTTGTGCTAGGATGCTTTAACTATTATAATACCATTTAGTATAAGATAAGTATCCAGACCATTGATGTTCATTTTACATTATGAAATGAACCAGGTACCGGAATTTATAATAGTAGTAGTAATAGTAATAGTAATAGTATGGATTGGTACAGTGCTAAAACCATACCTGCAAACCTTCAAAAATGGTCTTCAGGAACATAATGAAACAGCCGTGCGTTATTATTATTTTGGTTATTTATCTATACACCACAGGGATGCACTGCCAACGAGCTTCACCAAGGGACAAGAGGCTGGCGGCGGCAGGGCCTTAGGCAATGAGTATCAGCTTAGCACAATTATTTTTGGGGGACACTATGTGTGGGTGCAGTTATTTTTGAGGGCACTGTGTGGCAATAATTACTGAAGGGGGCGCTATCTGCGTGATACCAGTAGAGTGCAGTATAGTATTGGGGAACACAATGTGCATAGTACTAGAGGTGGCAGGATGGGGTTTTCAGAAGACGATGGAAAAGTAGGAAACTAAGATGACTGTGTGTCAAAGACATACCCCCTTTATATGCTATATACCTGAGTATAAATTGCCTGTACATCCTTCCCCTGTTCTCCATACAAAATACACATGTGAGTCATTTATAAAACTGGTGTAAAGTAGAACTGGCTTAGTTGCCCATAGCAACCAATCAGATTCCTCCTTTCATTTTCCAAAGGAGCTGTCCAAAATGAAAGGTCTGCTCAAGTCCTGTACCCACCTTGCCTGTGTGCTCCTACATTTCCAGTTTCAGTTCTGTTCATATTTATGTTAACCCTGTCCATCTAACCTGTTTGTGTTCCTGTCCTGTATCCCGCCTGCCTGTGTCTTCACAACCATCCAGCCTGCTGGTTTCTCCTGTGTCTCCATTCATCTACACTACCTGTGTGCAGTCCAGACTCTAGATCTATTAACCTGTATTTAAGCCTTAGTGACTCTTCAGACTGCTCCTGTGGTGTGCCTGTGGTTTTAGTGTTTTTTCTGTACCCAGTGATTGCAACACAGTCCCTGATTTCAGTGGGTCAGTTGCCAACTACATTAGGACTATCCCTGGAGGTAGCATCCGGTTGCTTTCCTGCATCGAATGCCAGATCCCTGTACAGGGGTTAAATGGTGAATACCAGGGGAACACTGGAATAATTCCCTTAGTGATAGCCCAAAGCAAAAATGGTTTGTTCGCACAGTGGACCCATACTTACTGATCCGTAATACTATGGCCAAGCAGCTGCGTGCAAGCCTTACATCACCAAGCACAATGCCAAGCATCCGATTGAGTGGTGTAAGGCACACCACCAATGGACTCTGGATAGGGTGGCCAGACGTCCGGTTTTAGGCCGGACAGTCCAGTTTTTAAACTCCTGGTCCTCAGTCCGGCGCAAGGCCGAAAAAAGACATCTGTCCATCCAGTTCGGCCTGTTTTCCTACAAGTTGATCCAGAGAAAGGCAAAAAAAAAAAAAAACCCTGTGAGGTAGAAGCCAATTTTCCCCACTTTAGGGGAAAAAATTCCTTCCCGAATCCAATCAGGCAATCAGAATTACTCCCTGTATCAACAACCCATCTCTAGTAGCTATAACCTGTATTATTATTATACTCCAGAAATACATCCAGGCCCTTCTTGAACTCTTTTAGTGAACTTACCATCACCACCTCCTCAGGCAGAGAGTTCCATAGTTTCACTGCTCTTACCGTAAAGAATCCTCTTCTATGTTTCTGTACAAACCTTCTTTCTTCCAGACGCAGAAGATGTCCCCTCGTCACAGTCACAGTCCTGGGGATAAATAGATGATGGGAGAGATCTCTGTACTGACCCCTGATATATTTATACATAGTTATTAGATCTCCCCTCAGTCATCTTTTTTCTAAAGTGAATAACCCTAATTTTGATAATCTTTCTGGGTACTGTAGTCCACCCATTCCAGCTATGACTTTAGTTGCCCTCCTCTGAACCCTCTCCAGCTCTGCTATGTCTGCCTTCTTCACAGGAGCCCAGAACTGTACACAGTACTCCATGTGTGGTCTGACTAGTGATTTGTAAAGTGGCAGGACTATGTTCTCATCATGGGCATCTATGCCTCTTTTGATGCAACCCATTATCTTATTGGCCTTGGCAGCAGCTGTCTGACACTGGTTTCTACAGCTTAGATTTCTGTTCACTAAAATTCCTAGGTCCTTTTCCATGTCAGAGTTACCCAATGTTTTACCATTCAGTATGTACTGGTGACTTGCATTATTCCTTCCCATATGCATAACCTTACATTTGTCAGTGTTAAACCTCATCTGCCACTTCTCTGCCTGAACCTCTAGTCTATCCAGATCCATCTGTAGCAGTGTACTGTCCTCTTCTGTGTTAATTACTTTACACAGTTTAGTGTCATCTGCAAACTGATATTTTACTGTGCAAGCCTTCTACAAGATCATTAATAAATATATTGAAGAGAGTATGGCCCAATACTGACCCCTGTGGTACCCCACTAGTGACAGTGATCCAATCTGAGTATGTACCATTAATAACCACCCTCTGTTTTCTATCACTGAGCCAGTTACTTACCCACATACAGACATTTTCTCCCAGGCCAAGCATTCTCATTTTTCTTTTATGTGGTACCGTGTCAAATGCTTTGGAGAAGTCCAGATATACGACATCCATTGATTCGCAGCGGTCAAGTCTAGAACTTACCTCCTCATAGAAACTCGTTAAATTGGTTTGACATGACTGATCCCTCATGAAGCCATGCTGATATGGAATTATTTGCTTACTTTCATTGAGGTACTCCAAGATAGCATCTCTCAGAAAACCTTCAAACAGTTTACCCAAGACAGATGTTAAACTTTCTGGCCTATAGTTCCCAGGCTCTGTTTTTGGACCCTTTTTGAATACTGGCACCACATTTGCTATGCGCCAATCCTGTTGAACACTCCCTGTCAGTATAGAGTCCTTAAATATCAGAAATAAGGGTCTGGCTAGGACATTACTTAATTCTCTTAGGATACGGGGGTGTATGCCATCCGGTCCTGGCATGATGAATCACACTTCTTTATCTGGCAGTTTGATGGATGAGTCTGGGTTTGGCGAATGCCAGGAGAATGTAACCTTCCTGACTGCGTTTATGGGGGAGCGACACTGCAATGGGTTTTTTTTTTTGAGGGTTTGGCCTAGGCCTCTTAGTTTTAGTGAAGGGAATTTATAACATCTCAGCAAACTAAGACATTTTGGACAATTGTATGCTTCCAGCTTTGTGAGAACAGTTTGGGAAAGGCCCTTTTCTGTTCCAGCATAACTGTGCCTCAGTGCACAAAGCAAGGTATATAAAGATATGGTTGGGTGAGTTTGATGTGGAAGAACCTGACTAGGCCACATAGATCACCTGACCTCAATCCCACCGAACACCTTTGGGAAGAATTACAATGGAGACTGTGAGCCAAGCTCTGTCATCCAACATCAGTATCTGACCTCACAAATGTTCCCACAGACAATTTCCAAAATCTTGTAGAAAGCCTTCCTGGAAGAGTGGAAGTGGTTTTATCGTGTTTCTCCAAAAATAAGAAAGGGTCTTATTTTTCAGGGGATGTCTTTATTTTTCCAAGAATAATCACACATTTATTCTTGAAGAAAAAAAATCAACATTTATTGAAATATAATCATGTCATTATGTTCTGGAACATCAGCATAAGGCCCCATTCACACGACCGTGTGAATGGGATCGTATCTATTCTGCAATATTGCGGAATAGATGCGGCCCCATTCACCTCTATGGGAGCCGGGAGCCGCCGCACGGAGCTGGCTCCGATGAAGCAAGCAGGGACAAGTATAGGCATTTTGAATGGGGCCGTCCGGCGCGTGTTCCGAGCGTGCGGAACACACGCTGGGCGGCCCCCGTATTAATGCGGGTCCGCAATAATGCGGACCAGCAATAATACAGCCGTCTGAATGGGGCCTCACTCTCCAAACCCTGAATTCTATCATGAATTTCTTGAGATCCTATTTCCATGTACTGTACAACAGTCTACATTAACTGGAATTCATGAACACTCACCAGACACTGTCACATCACTTTCTGTTCCAGCTGCGTTCCCCTGCAGTAGCTCCCAATGGTGACTGGAAGCAGCCACAATACTCAGGCTCGGTAGTGGAGTATGTCAGTTGTACTAGCGCTACCAGTTCTGTGTGTGACAGCATTAGCGGGACTACCATTACTCGCTGTCTGTGTGCCACCCTTAGCGGGCTTGGATGTGGAGTGATGCGAGTGTGGCAACCGGTACCCAGCATTAGCTAACCCTTATCGTTGAGGGCTACAATTCTTTTTGAGGGTGTCTGCTTCCTTTCTAAGGGTCTTCTGCCCTGTTGTATTCTATTTTTTACATGTATAGCTGATTGAACACTGTTTTTATTGAATTGTATCTAGTGCTTATTTTTGGAGTAGGGCTTATATTGCAAGCCTACAGCAAAAACCCTGAAAAGTCAAGCTAGGGCTTATTTTCAGGGTAGGTTTTATTTTTGGAGAAACAGGATAGCTACAAAGGGGGAGGGGGTGGGAAACAACTCAATATTGATGCCTATGGATTTACAATGGGATGTCACAAAAGCTGTAGGTGTTCTAATACCGTACTTTTGTCCTCTGGTTTGTTAATTGGTTAAACATATGGCTTATACTGTGTACAAGGTAGACCTGGTCCTCCCAGAGCATGCCTCATTCAATCATAGTGATACAATTTGAGCCTTACAAGAGTCAAAAATAAATGGGAGAGGGGTATTCATCAAAGCTGTGTGATCCCATATATAATGCTTTTTTCTGTGCTGTGTTCTGTATTGATTATATCAGAAATATATGTGTATTTAATCCTAGGCTGCATTCCGTATTGATCATATAACAATAGTGTTCATCTTTATTCCTATGTGAGCTTCTGTGTACTGATGATGTCATAGTGGACTGTACCTTTATTTCATAGACTGTGTTCTATTGTGATGATGTCATAAAAGCCTATGTTATTATTTTTCAGCTGTGTCCTGTGGTAGATGTTACAATTTATGTCTATGTTCCTAGGCTATTATCTATATTGATGTCACAGTGGACTGTGGCTTTATTCCTACTGTGATGATGACATAATAGTTGGTGTGGGTATGTCACAATCATTCACCAGGGTCACATCTATGTGCACCACAACTGAGCAAGCAAGAAAAGTACCCTGTTTGGGGATCGAGGTTAGGTATCATTTTTTTCTGGGGCACAATTTTTACTGAATGTGGGCACAAATTACTGCTTTGGTGCACCCAAGGGCCATTATTCCTTTTTAAGGTGCACTCAAGAGACATTATTACCATATAGGGCAAAAATGGGGCACTTGCTTTCTAGAGGCTGTAAAGGGGCATTATTACTTTCTAATGGGGGCATTATTAATATGTGGAAGTGCACAGGTGACACTATTACTTTGTGGGGCAATGAGAAGATCACTATAAGGGCTCATTCACACAACCGTATGAATGAGTCTGCCCCATTCATTTCAATAGGGCCGCAAAAGATGCAGTAGTTTTGTTCCACGGCACCGCTAAAAAGGTAGAGCATGTCCAAATAGGCACTTTCTATCATATCGGCGGCCATGTGCAGTCCGCAAATTGCGGAACGAACACGAGCCGGTATCCGTGTTTTGCAGATTCACAATTTGCGGACCACAAGACACTACGGTTTTGTGAATGTAGCCTTAGTCTTTGGGCTACAAAAGATAGGAACAATTATTGCTTGTGGTACAAAATGTGACACTTGGGCTGCCTGAGCTTCTTCTTGAAGTAGGAGTCACTTAAAGAAGAACTCCCGCAAAAATTGTTATTCTCTGACCTGTTAGAAAGGTGCATGATATAATCTGTAGTGAATGTCATCTTCTTATCAGAGAATGTAATTGTGAGTAATAACCTCTCTTCTTATTGTAGCTGGGTCATGTGACCAACTCCCTGACCTCCAACTGACCCAGGACAGGAAGCCAGTCACTGCTCTATTCATTCCTATGAGACCGACAGTGAGGCTCCCATAGGAATACATAGAGAATTAGACTTCCTGCCCACACATAAGGTGCTGTGTGAGTTGGTGGGTCTAATTCCTAGTCACATGACACAGATAAGAAACTTCAGGATTATATAAGTCAAAAATACAGACACTGGTAAGAAAATGACATTCACTACAGATTACATCATGTACATTTCTAGCAGGACATGGAATAATTTTTTTTGCAGGAGTTCTTCTTTAATGGGGTTATCAGAGACTATATAAAGCCCCCTTCATGTGCCGGGCCCCTCAAAGTGATTATACTTACCTGGGTCCCCACTCCCTGCGCCGCTCCTGGTCTCTGTACTGCCGCTTCTCCCCGTGCAGGGATGAAAACATCTGGTGACGGGTGGGGGTTGGGGGTAGCAGCCAATGGCAGGAGGGGACGGGGACAAGAATCCTTGGTCACCGGATGTTTTCATTAACGTCATCTAAGTCACAGGATGTTTTCATCCCTGCATGGGGAGAAGCAGCAGCGGCAGTAAGGAGAACTGGAGCGGCGCATGGAGGTAAGTATAATCACTATGAGGGGCCCGGCACATGAAGGGGGCTTTATATAGTCTTGGATAACCCCTTTAAGTGTTTTGGAATCTTGACTTTTGAGATATCAACTTTGTTGGATGTAGCAATGACAAAAATGCTTGGACTGGTCCACAGGGGAACTGGTCCCCCACCCCCTGCACAAGCAGTACATGGCACAGTACACTGACTACACTACATATAGATAGGCAGTGTACAGAATCTCAGCCAGACTATGTTTCTTTAAAAAACTCTGTACATTTTTAACAAACTACCGAGTTTATTATTATAGAAGAATCAGCTGGCTGAGATGATTTGTAGGTTCAGAGGCAGGAAAGCCAGTATCATCTTTCATCAGAGATCTTCCATCTCAAAGTCACTGCAGGATCCTCCATAAGCAATCATTCTGTAGCATATTGCTGCTGCCTGCTCCTGTGAGATCAGATAGTATTTGCATGTAGCTGTACAGTAGGGCCCCAGAATAAATTTTAATGGTGGGCCTTAGCAGCCCAGTCCGGCACTCATGACAAATTTCTGGTGAGCTCTGTTGATGGCCAGAGGGCCTGTGACCAAAAAGAGTGCAGTCTGAAGTTGCTTCAGGAAGCCATAACATAACATGTGACTTTATTGATCCTGAAGGAAATTTCAAAGTCACTGTTCTGTACATAGTACATAAGCTGTCTTACATTTAGAATAGGTGGAGGATACGTCTAAATTATGGAATGGTGCCTCTACATAACTTTGGCGCCAGTGCAGGTGCTTATTAAGACCGGCGTCTAAAATGATGGTCTTAATAAATGTGCCCCATTGAGTCTTATTGCCGTTGGAAGGAACCACCTCGCATGACGCTCTTCAGTACATTGCAGAAGTATCAGTCTTCCACAGAACTCTGTTTGTCCACAGTAGTGTGGACAGGGGTGAGGTACAGTATTACCCATAATGGTCAGCAGCTTATTAAGTATCTCTTCTGCCATGACCTCCAGAGTGTCCAGAGGCTGGATTATACATCAGCTATAAATTACGACAGTGTTCTATATTGATGATGTAACAGTGGTAATTGATTTTATTCATAGGCCACAATCTATACTGATGATATCACAATGCACCGCGTTTCAGCTACGTTCTGTTGATGATGTCATAATGTGTTGATATTACTAGGTTATGTTCTATTGTGATCAATTGTGACAATAATTTGTATTTTTATTTCTGTGCTGTGTAATGTAGTGATTACATAATTACATAGGTTGAAAAAAGATGCAGGGCTGTCAAGTGATAATATCACAAAAGGTTATATCATTATTTCTATGCTGTGTTCTGTGTTGATGATACCACAGTAATTATTCCTTTCTATCCATAGTGTGAGGGATTGTTTGCTGTCTCAGGTGTAGAATAGAGATGAGCGAGCACTAAAATGCTCGGGTGCTCGTTATTCGAGTCGAACTTTTCCCGATGCTCGGGTGCTCGTTTCGAATAACGAACCCCATTGAAGTCAATGGGAGACTCGAGCATTTTTTGCAGGGGACTGGGGCTCTGCCTAGGGAAGGCTGGGTGAAAACCTGGAAACCTCAGAAAATTATGGAAACACCACGGAAATGGACAGGAAACAGCAGGGGCAGCATGTAGGGATGCCTCTGAGGCTCCCTAATTGCACCATTTTTTCTAAATCTGGCCAATAGCCTGGGGATGACTCCAAGGCAATTTTCAGGGACACGGTAATGGTGACCCACTTAAAAATGCTGCCTGACAACCTGGCGGTGAACCCCTTATTGTCTGTCTTTCAATAAGATTGCAGTGTAAAGCATGGTGGTGAGCCTCAGTAATAAGATTGCAATGTAAAGCATGGTGGTGAGCCTCAGTATGACTTTTTAGATGGAGATTGCATGTGGTCACGTACTCCCTGGAACCCCGTAGTCACCCCTTCTCTATGTGCTACCCCAGAACATTCTCTGCCCCAATTCGCAAGACCATTTGCAGTCTCCGTGTGCTGACAGTGGGGATTTACCAGTGTTGTCTGAGGAGGTGGTGGACAATGGCGAGACACAGGTGTCGGGGGGTGAGGTAGTTGAAAGTGAAGCAAGTTACATTGGGGACTCCTTGGGGGGACTTTCTCATGATGGGACAGATTCAATTGTGTTTAGAAAGGCTGATGGGCTTCCGTCAGCACTGTGTGTATAGAACCCCATGGCCTTTCATAAAAATAGTCTGGCGATGACCCCAAGGCAATTTTCAGGGACACGGTAAAGGTGACCCACTTAAAAATGCTGCCTGACAACCTGGTGGTGAACCCCTGATTGTCTGTCTTTCAATAAGATTGCAGTGTAAAGCATGGTGGTGAGTCTCAGTAATAAGATTGCAGTGTAAAGCATGGTGGTGAGCCTCAGTATGACTTTTTAGATGGAGATTGCATGTGGTCACGTACTCCCTGGAACCCCGTAGTCACCCCTTCTCTGATGTGCTACCCCAGAACATTCTCTGCCCCAATTCGCAAGACCATTTGCAGTCTCAGTGTGCTGACAGTGGGGATTTACCAGTGTTGTCTGAGGAGGTGGTGGACAATGGCGAGACACAGGTGTCGGGGGGTGAGTTAGTTGTATGGGAAGCAAGTTACATTGGGGACTCCTTGGGGGGACTTTCTCATGATGGGACAGATTCAACTTGGGTGGATCAGGCACAGGAACAGATCAATTTTTTTTTTGTGTGTTTATTTAACTTATATTTAGCACAAATAACCACAGAGATTTTTATTCGTTCTCTTCGCTGCGCAGTCTGGCGTTGGGGTTCGTCACTTTGATGGCGAGCTGTGCCGCTCTCTCCACAATGGTCTTTCGGTTCTTTGAGGAGACGTTGTTGGGCGATTTCTGCACAGAAGGACTTGTTGCTCATCAACAGAACCTTGAGCTCCTTGACATTGTGGACCAGGAATTTGCGGAAGAGAGGGCCTGTAGGAGGCCCTCCTGAAAAATTGTGGTAAAAGAGTGCCAGTTGGACCTCTGAAAAATGGCGTTTTTTTGGTCAGCGTTAGGCAAAGACTATATGGAGGAGGAGGAGGAGTAGGAGGAGTAGAGAAGAGGAATCGGATACATAAGTAATGTTAATCTTTAGCTGCTTTCCCCCGGAGGAGATTTGAATTCCGGTGAAATCCAGGCTTTGTTTCATTTTAATAAGCGTCAGCCTGTCAGCGCTGTCAGTTGACAGGCGTGTACGCTTATCGGTGATGACGCCACCAGCTGCACTGAATACCCGCTCTGACAGCACGCTAGCGGCAGGGCAGGCCAGCACCTCCAAGGCGTACAGCGCCAGTTCAGGCCACGTGTCCAGCTTTGAAACCCAGTAGTTGTATGGAGCAGAGTGATCACGCAGGACGTTGGTATGGTCAGCTAGGTACTCCCTCACCATCTTTCTGTACAGCTCCCCCTACTCTGCCTAAACTGGGGACAGGTGACAGTGTCTTGCTGGGGTGACATAAAACTGGCAAAGGCCTTGGAGAGCGTTCCCCTGCCAGTGCTGGACAAGCTGCCTGCTCGGCTCCTCTCCCCCGCTACTTGGCCCACAGAACCATGCCCTCTGCCGCTAGCGGCGTCAGATGGGAAGGATTGTTTCAGCTTGTGCACCAGGGCCTGTTGATATCTATTCACTCTCATACTCCTTTCCTCTGCAGGGATGAGAGTGGAAAGGTTCTGCTTGTACCGTGGGTCCAGGAGAGTGAACACCCAGTAATCGGTGTTTGAAAAAAATGCTTCTAACGCGAGGGTCACGGGATAGGCATGAAGTCTGCCATGTGCACCAGAGTCCCAACACGCAATAATTCCCTCTCCTCACTGGCCTGACTCTCCATTTCCTCCTCCTCCTCCAAGTCCTCCTCTTCAGCCCATACACGCTCAAGAGTTAAGGACTGAGCACTGGTACCCTCTTCTGTCTCGCCGACATTCTCCTCCTCTTCCTCCTCATCCCCCTCCTCCGATACGCGCTGAGAAACAGACCGGAGGGTGCTCTGGCTATCAAGCGACGTATCTTCCTCCACCGTCACTTGTGACAAGCGCAAAGCATCCGACTTTATGCTGAGCAGTGAGTTTTTCAACAGGCAAAGCAGCGGGATGGTGAGGCTGATAATGGCGGCATCGCCGCTGACCATCTGTGTTGACTCCTCAAAGTTGCTCAACACCTGGCAGATATCAGACATCCACGTCCACTCCTCATTGTAGACTTGAGGAATCTGACTGACCTGACTACCAGTTCTGGTGGAAGTTGACATCTGCCAGTCTACAATCGCTCTGCGCTGCTGGTAAACTCTGGATAACATGTTTAATGTCGAATTCCATCTCGTGGGCACGTCGCACAACAGTCGGTGAGCGGGCAGTTGTAGGCGGCGCTGCGCTGCCCTGAGAGTGGCAGCATCTGTGGTGGACTTGCGGAAATGCGCACAGATGCGGCGCACCTTGGTGAGCAAATCAGACAGATTGGGGTA